>CADEHL010001032.1:38879-122941 GCA_902827135.1 Harpagifer antarcticus | reverse complement strand
ACTCCTCTCGTGTTTCTCACTCCTATGTGTTCTCTCTCCTCTCGTGTTTCTCACTCCTCTCTTGTTTCTCACTCCTCTCGTGTTCTTCACTTTCTCGCGTTTCTCTCTTCTCTCGTGTTTCTCTCCTCTTTGTTTCTCACTCCTCTACGGTTTCTCACCTCTCGTCTCCTCTCGTGTTTTCTCACTCCTCTCGTGTTTCTCACTTCTCTCGTGTTTCTCACTCCTCTCGTGTTTCTCACTCCTCTGTGTTTCTCTCCTCTCGTGTTTCTACTCTCGTGTTTCTCATCCTCTCGTGTTTTCTCTCCTCTCGGTCTCTCTCTCTCGTGTTTCTCTCTCCTCTCGTGTTTCTCACTCCTCTCGTGTTTCTCACTCCTCTCGTGTTTCTCACTCCTCTCGTGTTTCTCTCTCCTCTCGTGTTTCTCTCTCCTCTCGTGTTTCTCACTCCTCTCGTGTTTCTCTCTCTCGTGTTTCTTCTCCTCTCGTGTTCTCTTCTCTCGTGTTTCTCTCTCCTCTCGTGTTTCTCTCTCTCGTGTTTCTCTCTCCTCTCGTGTTTCTCACTCTCTCGGTTTCTCACTCCTCTCTGCGTTCATATATTTGATTTCTGCATGCGGCATGGCTTTGTGTCTCAGATACCGCGGTGGTGTCGATCGCTGCCAGTAAGTAAATTGTGTGTGTGTGTGTGTGTGCGTGTGTGTGTGTTCCTTACCATATGCTTGTCTGTATGGTTGTAGTGTTTAGTCGCCCTTCAGTTTTTCTCCTTTCACTTCCTCCTCTCTCAAAATACAATCCTTTACACACTGAGATCTCATTTGATGACTTCATGTCACATGACGTAAACATAGTGAATTGATTGGGCAATACATGTCTCATTGAATTGTAACACCACAATGTAATTAAATAAGACAATTAAGCAAAAAGAACACGTTATAAATTATCTTAGAAGCGAAAATTCGGGATTAGGGATTCAAAATAAAAGTTTCTCTCACACACACACACACACACACACACTGTTGGCCATTGGGAGCACCTCAGGGTTCAGTATCTTGCCCACAGTCAAATCAACATACAGGAAAAAGTAAAAGGTGCAGCTTAAGAAGTAACTAATAGAAAATACCAAAGCACTTAAAGTATCTTCTAACATTTGTTTTAAAGCAGTACATATTAGATTAATAATCAATATAATACCCCCCCCCCCCCCCGCAGGACGAGTCTCTCCAGCGGCTGCAGAAAGAGTCGGAGATCCTTCAGGAAACTTACCTCACTACGCTCACTTTACTTCGATTCAAACCATCATCAACAACGAGATCGACGACACCATCCATCACCTGGAGGAGTTCATCGAGATCGAGAGCTCCAGCTGCCAGTGGGTGCCCGTGTCCTGGGTCTACTGACACTCACACACACACACACACACTACCACCTCCCCACACACCCCCGTGTCCTGGGTCTACTGACACTCACACACACACACACACACCCCGTGTCCTGGGTCTACTGACACTCACACACACACACACACACACCTCCCCACACACCCCCGTGTCCTGGGTCTACTGACACTCACACACACACACACACACCCCTGTGTCCTGGGTCTCTACTGACACTCACACACACACCAACCCACACCCCGGTGTCCTGGGTCTACTGACACTCACACACACACACACACACACCTCCCCACACACCCCCGTGTCCTGGGTCTACTGACACTCACACACACACACACACACACACACACCTCCCACACACCCCCGTGTCCTGGGTCTACTGACACTCACACACCAACACACACCCCGTGTCCTGGGTCTACTGACACTCACACACACACACACACACACACACCTCCCCACACACCCCCCCTGTCCTGGGTCTACTCACACACATACCAACACACACCTCCCCACACACCCCCGTCTCCTGGGTCTACTGACACACACACACACATACCAACACACACACACCAACACACACCTCCCCACACACCCCTGTGTCCTGGGTCTACTGACACTCTCACACACACACACACACACACACACACACACACACACATACCAACACACACCTCCCCACACACCCCCGTCTCCTGGGTCTACTGACACACACACACACATACCAACACACACACACCAACACACAACTCCCCACACACCCCCATCTCCTGGGTCTACTGACACACACACACACACACACACCTCCCCACACACCCCTGTCTCCTGGGTCTACTGACCTCCACACACCTCAACACGCACGCACACACATACCAACACACGCACACCTCCCCACACACCCCCGTCTCCTGGGTCTACTGACACACACACACACACACACCAACACACACACACACACACACCTCCCCACACACCCCCGTCTCCTGGGTCTACTGACACACACACACCTCCACACATCCCGTCTCCTGGGTCTACTGACACACAAACCTCCACACACACTTCCCATCACTCCCAGCATTCCCATCAAGTCATCAGAAACACTCTTAAAGGAAGCCTCTCTCTCTCTCCACACTGCACTCGGTCCAGAGCAAACTCCCATAACTCCCACTTCAAAAAACAATGAATCTCAAGGGGAGGCCTCTCTCTCTCCTCAGCAGACTGCGAGAACCAACCACCGCCCACTCAGCAAACTGTGAATCAAACTCTCTCTCTCTCTTCATCTGGAGAACGAACCCTCCTCCACCTCCTCGGAAAAAAACTCCCATCAAGTCAAAAAACTCTTAAGGGAAGAAGCCTCTCTCTCCGCACTACACTCGATCCAGAACAAACCATCAACACTCAGCAAACTGTGAATCAAACTCTCTCTCTCTCTCTCTGGACTCTCTCTCGCCCGACACACACACACACACACACGACGAGTCATAGTGTTGTATAAAAACAAAGTGAATATTGTCATGTCTGTGCTAGCTAGGAGGCAGCATCTCTGTAGACGTTTGTTTTAAAGAGACAGTACTGACGACATCACATTGTAGTCCTGCTGGGAGTTGTAGTTCTTAAAGGCAGTATTCAGAAAGCACACACACACACACACACACACACACTGCAGTGTCTTCTCATGATCCTTTCTGGTTTCCTTTGGGTTGTTGTTAGCTAACCGTCGGTGCACTCACACGCCCCCCCCCCCCTCCCCCCCCCCCCCCCCCCCCCTCCAGGTACTGTCTCTTCTAAATAAATCCATAAGTGTTTTTAGAGACTTGAATGAGGTTTTCATGCATGTGGACATGTGCTAGCTTCCATGCTGTCAGTCAGCCAGTGTTCCCAGTGTCCCTCTGTAAAACCTCCCAGACAGAAAAAGAAGACTATAAATATATATATATGAAAAAAACATCAACAAAAAACATTCCAGTTGTTTGGAAACTCAGCCAAGGGAAGCATAAAGAAACCCCAAGATGGACGTCGACTTGACACCGGTGCATTTCAGGTGACATTTCTAAACCACAGATTTCTAAACAAAAAATGAAATCAAATGATCGACCATGTAGTGAGATGTGTTTGTAAAAAATGAAATAAAAGTCTTTTTTGATTTGTCGTTTACATAAAGAGGAATGTTCTGATTTCTGTCGGGGAGGAAGAGGAGCGTCTGATGATGATGAAGATACAAACTGCTCCTGTGTGAATGAACAGTTTTCTAAATATATGATCTTATCAGCACGACAGCGACACGCGGAGGAGATGTTCTCTGTGTGTTCAGTGCAGTACTACACATCAGAAGTAACGAGTAGAAAATAAACTATTAAATAGAAGTATACTAAGTTGACCGTGAAGAGAAGATATGTAAACTATCCCACAAGTAAAACACTACGAAGGGCTGCACGATATAAAAGTCTTAGTGTGTAAGAAAGGGTTATTAAATTAGATATACATGTACAATGTGCAGGGAGACGTTATAAGTCCACAATACTTTGGATATTCTGCACTCTATTGATTAAGTGATATATATTTGGGTTGTACACATCCCTCAAGCGTCTCTAATTAGACTCGTGCCTCAGAATGATGCGTGACCGAGCCTACACACGGCGGCGTGCGTTGCCGCTTCAACGCTTCTGCCCATTCACTTGCATGCTTGTGTGTCTGGGGCGGGAGATTCATGTGATTGGTTGTTGGTCGAGCAACGCACGCCGCCGTGTGGCTCCGTGAGAGTTAGGGCTGTAGCTGATGTTACCTTTGCATCGTGTATTATTTATTCATTATTCATCTTTTGGTCTTTACTTTTCAAGACATGTTTTGTTTCATTAAGATATTTTTTAATATGATCTTACCAAATGTTCTACTTTTTAAAAAGAACATTGATTATTTAGGTCAAACTGTCATTAACTGAATGCACTAAAGAAATACCATTTTTTTTTTTAAATTAAACAATACAAATATTTACTTTTATATAAACTATAATCAGAGGTGGGAGAAATACTCAGATCTTGTACTTGAGTAGAAGTACTGTGACGACCCCTCCACACCACTAGGCGTTCCGTGGTCTCTCTTCTTGTTTGCAGGTTCCAGTGCTGTCGGGTGATTGTGGACTGACGAGCTGCACCGGGGCAGCTGCTATAAGACGGCCCATCGCGGTTCAGGAGGCCTCTCGTTCCTCTCGCGCACTCCCCATGTGAGCCTCGCGCCACGTCTTGTTGGTGTCCACTAAATAAAGGATACTTTCAGACCCCTCGTCTCGCCTCCCAGCTTTGTGTTGCAGCCCAAGAGCCGGGTTGTAACAGTGCTCAGATCTTGTACAGTTAAAGTAGAAGTGCTCAGATCTAGTACTTGAGTAAAAGTAGAAGTGCTCAGATCTTGTACAGTAAAAGTAGAAGTGCTCAGATCTTGTACTTGAGTAAAAGTAGAAGTACTCAGATCTTATACTTGAGTAAAAGTAGAAGTACTCAGATCTTGTACTTGAGTAAAAGTAGAAGTACTCAGATCTTATACTTGAGTAAAAGTAGAAGTACTCAGATCTTGTACTTGAGTAAAAGTAGAAGTACTCAGATATTGTACTTGAGTACAAGTAGAAGTACTCAGATGTTGTACTTGAGTAAAAGTAGAAGTACTCAGATCTTGTTCTTGAGTAAAAGTAGAAGTACTCAGATCTTGTTCTTGAATGAAAGTAGAAGTACTCAGATCTTGTACTTGAGTAACAGTAGAAGTACTCAGATTTTGTACTTGAGTAAAAGTAGAAGTACCAGAGTGTAGGAATACTCTGTTAAAGTAAAAGTCCTGCATTCAAAATGTTACCCAAGTAAAAGTAGAAAAGTATTCTCAATCTACTTATGTTGCTTTTCTAAATATATTAAAATAGAAGAGACTGTTGGTCGGATATAGAGACATTTTAAAAACGCCACTTTGACCCAATGAATGAATGAACTAGTGTCAAGAACCTGATATGAATCACTGGGCATAGTAATGATTGTAAACCTCAAACTAATATCTCACATGTCAGTAACGTTTCAGACGCTCTCAGCTGACCTGAAATGTTGTGGTTTCAATCAATGGAAGTGAGTTATTAGAATAAAGAGCCGTTTGATCTGTAGTCGAAGCTGTTTCTCTCTCGCTTCAATTTGGGCTTTCAAATATACTTTTCTGTGACTTTTTATATATTTGTTTTGACATACTATGGCTTCTTTCATTATACAGTGAAGGCTATAATGATTCCCTTGCCGAGTGTGTAAGTGTGCCCACTTACAAAGACGTTAACGGTCTATCATTTTAGGTTTTCTTTACAAATGAAAGACAGAATATCAAAGACAATATCCAGAAATGTTACTTTATATAACATATATTAATTGATTTGCATTTAATTGGGTAATACGTTTGATCTCCTTGAAACCAGTAAGACTTGTACTGTACTGTAGAGCAGACTTTTTACTATTTTATTAGTATGTATTCTCCTATTTTTCCACATACTATGAGTTTTTTCATATTCATGACGAACTTTACTGTGATATATTTCGACATACTATTCTCCTATTGTCCACATACTGTACCATGAGTTTGTTAATATACATAATTATACTATGTTGGTTTTCATGATATTTTCAACATATTTTACTTTGACTTTTTTCATATATATCAACATGCTTTGACTTTTTCACATTTTCGACACATGACTTATCACTTAATGATATTATTTGACCTACTATATGTATTTGTTGACCTATAGCCTACTAAGTATTCTTTGACCTATATGTATATATTTTTGGACATACTGTACTATATTTTTTGACCTTCTATATTATATATTTTTTTACGTATTATACTGAATATTTTTTGACATACTATAAATATGTGTTGACCAACTACTTTCTGATGCTTTTCATGACATACTTCACCGTGACTCTGATTGGATAACGTCAACACACACTGACAGAAATACACACCATAAACCTGGTATGTTTCAGCCTCTGCAGCTGTTTTTAATCCCACATTAAGAGGCCGCAGATTATCTGGCGGTCACCGCAGTCAGCGAGAAGTCAAAGGTTCAACAGCAATATTTTATTTCAATTTATAAAAATATATCAGCGTTTTGTTACAACACCTCTGAACCGGATCACGAAACCTCCAACAGGGTCATAAAATACGTCTCATGACATGTTCTTTAATATTTCCTGCAACACAGAACACATCAGTTTATATATAAATACTGTCAGAGGATGGAGAAGCATGGTGGTGGGCAGCGGTGGTGGAGCATGGTGGTGGAGCATGGTAGTGGAGCATGGTGGTGGGGCATGGTGGTGGGGCATGGTGGTGGAGCATGGTGGTGGGGCATGGTGGTGGAGCATGGTGGTGGAGCATGGTAGTGGAACATGGTATTGGAGTATGGTGGTGGGGCATGGTGGTGGGCAGCGGTGGTGGAGCATGGTGGTGGAGCATGGTAGTGGAGCATGGTGGTGGGGCATGGTGGTGGGGCATGGTGGTGGAGCATGGTGGTGGAGCATGGTAGTGGAACATGGTATTGGAGTATGGTGGTGGGGCATGGTGGTGGAGCATGGTGGTGGAGCATGGTAGTGGAGCATGGTGGTGGGGCATGGTGGTGGAGCATGGTAGTGGAGCATGGTGGTGGGGCATGGTGGTGGAGCATGTTGGTGGAGCATGGTGGTGGAGCATGGTGGTGGAGCATGGTGGTGGGGCATGGTGGTGGAGCATGGTGGGTGGAGCATGGTAGTGGAGCATGGTGGTGGGCAGCGGTGGTGGAGCATGGTGGTGGAGCATGGTGGTGGAGCATGGTGGTGGGGCATGGTGGTGGAGCATGGTGGTGGAGCATGGTGGTGGGGCATGGTGGTGGAGCATGGTGGTGGAGCATGGTGGTGGAGCATGGTGGTGGAGCATGGTGGTGGGAGCATGGTGGTGGGGCATGGTGGTGGAGCATGGTGGTGGGGGCATGGTGGTGGGGCATGGTGGTGGGGCATGGTGGTGGAGCATGGTGGAGGAGCATGGTGGTGGGCAGCGGTGGTGGAGCATGGTGGTGGGGCATGGTGGTGGAGCATGGTGGGTGGGGCATGGTGGTGGGGCATGGTGGTGGGGCATGGTGGTGGAGCATGGTGGTGGAGCATGGTGGTGGAGCATGGTGGTGGGCAGCGGTGGTGGAGCATGGTGGTGGGGCATGGTGGTGGAGCATGGTGGTGGGGCAGCGGTGGTGGAGCATGGTGGTGGAGCATGGTAGTGGAGCATGGTGGTGGGGCATGGTGGTGGAGCATGGTGGTGGGGCATGGTGGTGGAGCATGGTGGTGGGGCATGGTGGTGGAGCATGGTGGTGGAGCATGGTGGTGGGGCATGGTGGTGGAGCATGGTGGTGGAGCATGGTGGTGGAGCATGGTGGTGGGGCATGGTAGTGGAGCATGGTGGTGGAGCATGGTGGTGGGGCATGGTGGTGGAGCATGTTGGTGGGGCATGGTGGTGGAGCATGGTAGTGGAGCATGGTAGTGGAGCATGGTAGTGGAGCATGGTGGTGGAGCATGGTGGTGGAGCATGGTGGTGGGGCATGGTGGTGGAGCATGGTGGTGGAGCATGGTGGTGGAGCATGGTGGTGGGCAGCGGTGTGACTTCTAGCTGTCATGGTGATGTTCATATGACAAGGAACTGCCAGCTTGAACTTTACTGAGAGCAGAGTCCACTAGTGGCACCTCACAGGGATACCTAGAGTGCAGGAGCAGCAGTGAAGTCCGTGTAGATCCCTGGGACTTTGAGGGCAGACAGATCCAGCAGCTCTCAGCTCTCAGAGACATCAACACATCAACTGTGTGTAAAGCTTACTTTCACATAACTACTAATCTCTCACTTTACATTCTCTGACATTGTTCTCTGCTTTGGATTGAGGACATCCCAGCCATGTTCCCTACCGGGTCTGGCTTCACACTGTGGGTTTAAGCAAGATATAGAAATTATGAGATGATGTGTAGTTTTAGTATTTGAATTACAATGACATTATTCTCAGACTTGCCATAGTTCTTGGTTTGTACCACTGCTGCTCTGTACAGCTGAGTACTGGGGACCCACTGGGAGTCATGTGACTGGAGCAGGAGAGTAACACACGTCACACCTGCAGCCATGATGCTCCAGCTCAACGGGGGTCCAGTCTTTCAGCCCCACCTGTAAGAAGAGAAACTAAATAAATACGTGTTCAGTTTGCTTTGTATTCTTTCTTTTAGGGTAACATTTTGGTTTAATAACATTATGCTATTTTAAGGAGTAAATAAGAAGTCATATATTTGTTCCTAAATGTTTTTTATACTTACAACTTCTTATACTGATATGAATGGATTTACTTTTATACTAAGACAAATTACTCTTTAACAACAGAACAGGAACAACACACAACTGACTGCTCTGTGCAGCCACTCAGAGCAGTCAGTCCATCTCTGGGGAGTAGCTACCTTGTGCTAGTTATATTAACGTTGATGTGTTACTATTGGCTGTGAGCCGAATCTCCAGGAACATGTTGAACCAGACGGTAACATACTGCACATACTGTCCCTCCTCTGTCTTTCAATGGAGTCAAACTTGTTGAAGAAAAACAATAAGTTTAACGTTACAGAAATAAAAGCTTAATTACTCACCCTCCTAATTGTAGCTTCACAAGTACAACTTGAAACATTTCTCCCGCTTGCTGCTGGGTGCAGGTGAAAGTAGGTCGACAGTTCTGTTCACATCGCTGACATTTGTCACAGGTACATCTTGTAGGTATCGCAACAAACCTGACGTTGTCACACAGCGACAAGCTGGACACTGGATTGACCAAAGAACTACACACTCTTATTTACATTAGAAACGTTATTCAAAACCGACAGCCTGTGTGTTGTTTGCTAAACACTGCCATTGAAATACCACACTCAATTATCAAGCCCCTGCTCCCAGAATGCACATGTTGAAAGCCATGTAACCAATTAGATCACTTAGAAACCTGAGCTTGAACACTTTGTTGTGCTCAACAATGGAGGCCAATATTGGAGAGAGAGTTAGAGGAAGAGGTAAATGCAATATACTGTATGTTGTCTTCAGTACCATACAGTAACTATGTTCAAGTCATCTTCACTCTCAGTGAAGTCATTGTGTCTGATACTGTTCTGAGTATTGAGAATACACCTATGTGTGTGTTTCCACATTGCACGTGTTCAGTCCATATTTACAGCTACAAATGAAAATGCCTAAAACTTTGACTTGAATGTCTTGTTTATTAATCAACTAATGGACAGTGTTTCAAATCAGTTCACGTAAGCCTTACACACATTCCTCTTTTGAGCGTCTAGTGATTATGGCCTGCATGTCTTTCTGTTCTAACTCAGCTTCTTAGCAGTTTAGACAAACACATTCATAATGTAGAGACTAGTTGGACAAAATAATGCTTAACAACTGTTCCATTACTGAGTGAACTGTTTTAGGGGTCGACTGTATGAGATAGCGTTCTCCCGCTTGCTGGTGCAGGTGAAAGTAGGGCGACAGTTCTGTTCACATACCTGACATTTGTCACAGGTAAATCTTGCAGGTATGCAACAAACATGACGTTGTCACACAGCGACAAGCTGGACACTGGATTTGCCGACACAGTACAAACCGGAAGTCAGCGAAATAAAGTTATGCACAGATTACCTGTATTCTCTATAAACGCATATCTTCAAGTGAATGCAGAAATAAACGTATCCTCGTCAGCATGGGTGCCGGAAGCAGGGGGGCCAAGGGTCGTCAGACTTCTGGGTTCCAGGATTGAACTTTTACAGCATTGATTGAAAAATCAAACTGACAAAACGTACACGGACCATAGACTGTATATATAAATGGACGTAGGGTCCGTGACGTCACCCATAGGATTCTGCAGAGTTGCCGTGAAGCCCTTAGGAGGCGGATCGCCCACTAACGGCTCGACTGTGACGTCAGAGTCTAATCCCACCTGCTCCAAATAAGGGCAAAGAGGCGGAGGCGGGACCTGCTGCCTCCGAACTGGAAGCAAACAGAGCTAGCTCAGGCTAAGAAGCTAAGCTAACATGAAATACATGCATGCCAAGTTACTGCTAACAGTGTAGTTCCCCTATATAAACGTTACATAATCAAATGAGACAATCTGCAAGAGAATTAGCTATATTAACTAACGGAGCCGCAGGGGGCTAGCTCCGGGACGCCGGCTGGAGCTAGCCCCCTGCGGCTCCGTTAGCTCCGGCGGCCCCACTAGGATAATTGGGTCCCTTATTAACCTTTGCTCCCGTTTAGCATTATGGGCGACATAGCCATAGACTATAAAAGTCTCACCAAGGCTGAATCATAAACTCAAATGTATATGTGCGCATAAAGGGTTACGTCCTTAGCCAGGGTTGCCAACTGTGGGTTCCTGGCTGGAGTGAGATTTTGATATCATGGGTTTAATTACACATATGCGCACAAAATGACTGCTATCGTGTCAGCAGCGGGACCTTAGCATATATATTGGATATACAATATATACAAATACACAAAATTGAACACAGACTATAAAGGACACACAGTTTCATTCACTAATGAAAGTCAAACACATGTTTTATTGTGTGCCCTAACCCTATCCAACAAAATTAATTATCGTGAGAGGCCTATAGGCTACATGAAACACACACACACACACACACATCTACAGACTTACTCCAAACCGCCAAACATATTAATTAACACACTCTCACTCTCATACACTCTTTGACTCTATTTTGGCCTATAGAACAATAAGCAGCAGACTTTTACTTTTTTATCATTTCTACTGGATCTTAGATCTGAGCATGCGCAATACGGGTCAGCAGTTGCCAGAGAGTATTTGTGTTGGGTAATCTCTGGTAGGGCTAACCCATACAGTGGTGGGGTGAAGTCAGTATTTGCAATGTAATTACAGACACGCTCCCCTTGACAGTGAAACGCCACGCTTGAGGTTTAGATTATTTCCCATCTCAATCCAAATTGAACTGGATGAAATAAAAAGGCACATTTGTCTTGTAGTAAATAAAAAGTGCGACCTGGAGCCAATCCTGCAACTTCCCCACAGGTGAAAGAGTTGACCTGCTGAAAGCCCAACCCCTGCAGGGGGGTGTGGGGGGATTCTCCCCCAGGAGATTTTTTGAAATATTAACATAAAATACACATTCTGGTACTCTCTGGAGAATAACTATTTTTTATCTATTACTACCCGACATATTTAAAAAAATGAATGCCATTTTAGTTTGTTGTTACTTTGTTCTGAAAGCTGAACCTGCTGCTCCTCACAGAGAGAAGAGGGAAGAGGCTGTGAGTGACTTTACTTTGTGGATAAGGGTGGATAGCCCCCATTGTTCTGTGTGTCAAAATGAAAGACAGCCCACACACCTATCAATCATCAAACCGTGGGGTCTTATTTCATTACGTGTTGATTTCTATCAACACGTAATGTTGTATCGATGTATATAGATGTACTACAGCAAAAGTATTCTCCGTGGGGACTTCCTGCAACAACACCACGCTGTTATCTTGATTCTGATTGGCCAGAAGACATTATCAAAGATGTTCTATCGAGAAGACGATCACTACCTGACAAAAGTTTTCAAAACCGTTTCTAGTCTTCGGTATTCTTGTTTCTGGCGTGAGAATAGTGTGGGCAGCGTGAGAGCGTGAGATTGAGAGTGAAAGCGTGTGCCACACGCCAGATGTGTGAGAGTTGGCAACCCTGCCTTAGCTGGCTAATCAAATCAAATCAAATCAAATCAAATTTTATTTATAAAGCACATTTAAAAACGATGTTTGGTCGAGCCAAAGTGCTGTACATGTAATAAAAACATTTTACTGCAGTGCAATTGTAAAAAAGACAGTCATTTAGCAACAGCAAATATAAAAAACAATACACAGGGAAATGTCAGTAGTCGTGCGCCGCTCTAGCTAGAAAGCCTGAGAGAAGAAGTGAGTTTTTAGATATGATTTAAAAACCCCTAGGGTCTGGGCCGACCTCACATGGAGGGGCAGAGTGTTCCAGAGCCTCGGGCCAGCCGCTGCGAAGGCTCGGTGCCCTCGTGTTTTGAGCCTAGTCTTCGGCACTACCAGCAGCAGCTGGTCAGCAGACCTTAAAGCTCTGGCTGGGGTGTAGCGCTGGAGGAGTTCAACTATATAGGCCGAAGCCAGCCCATTTAGAGCTTTAAAAACGAATAAAAGGATTTTAAAATCAATTCTGAACTGAACTGGAAGCCAGTGTAGTGAGGCCAGAATTGGGGTGATGTGGTCGCGCTTTTTGTGTCCAGTCAGCAAACGTGCAGCTGCATTTTGGACCAGCTGCAGGCGTTTAATTGACGCGTGGTCCATACCCACATACAGAGCGTTGCAATAGTCCAGTCTCGAGGTCACAAAGGCGTTGATGACCCTTTCCATGTCTTTAAAAGATAAATAGGACTTGGTTTTGGCCAATAGTCTTATTTTAAAAAAGCAGGATTTGACTACGCTGCTGACCTGCTTATCGAATTTAAAAGTGTTCGTCAAGGTCACGCCAAGGTTCATGACCGAGGGGAGGATGTTTAGTTGGAGGGAGCCCAGAATAACAACCTGAGAGGCTGGAGGTTGTGGTCCAAAAAAGATGACCTCCGTCTTGCCCTCGTTAAGAGTCAGGAAGTTGTTGCTCAGCCAGGATTTGATCTCCGTTAAGCAGTCCATCAACTGCTGTAGTGACTGTGTTATGTTTGCTTTGAGCGGGAGATAAATCTGGACGTCGTCAGCGTAGCAGTGGAAGGGAATGTTGTGTTTTGTTAGAATAGAACCTAGGGGCAGTATGTATAGTAGGAACAGGATGGGGCCCAGAATCGAGCCTTGGGGGACCCCACAGGTAAGAGGGGCTTTGGCAGAGGAGAAGGCACCTAGCTGCACTGAAAAGCTACGGTCCTTAAGGTAGGACCTGAACCATGCGAGGGCAGAGCCTGTGATGCCAGCGGACTGTTCAAGCCGTGACAGCAGGATGCCATGGTCCACGGTGTCGAAGGCAGCTGTCAGGTCCAACAGCACCAAGACAGCTGGGCTACCTGAGTCGGCGGCTAGGAGCAGATCGTTAAAAACTCTTAAAAGGGCTGTTTCAGTGCTGTGCATGGGTTTGAAGCCAGACTGAAACTTTTCATGGATGCCATGAAGGATTAAAAAAGACTGCAGCTGGGCGTAGACTACGCGCTCCAGGGCTTTTGATAAAAACGGTAGCTGGGAGATGGGCCTAAAATTTGCGAGAGTGGAGGGGTCGAGACTTTTCTTTTTAAGTAGTGGGGTAACCACGGCATGTTTAAAGGCAGCTGGGACACATCCTGAGGTAAGAGAGGTGTTTAAAAGTAATAAAATACTTGCTCCAACTGAATGAAAAACCTCTTTGAGAAGGCGTGAGGGAATGCTGTCCGAGGAGCAGCTTGTCGGTCGCAGGTGCTCCACTATGTCCGAGAGAGAAGAGAGGGAAATAGGCTCAAAGTGGTCGAGGACAATAATAAGTAAGTAACAGTAAGTAACAAGCTAAGCTACCAAGCACACAAACACCTGCGAACGGGGTTAACATGTATAATATTATCTTTTTAGACTTCTTGGAAGTTATGTTAGTACATTCAAGCGCACAGCACGACATTTTAATTGTCTGGTATTTGTAACAATATTCCCTAAAAGGCACGATCACCACGAACACGGCTAAAGCTAAAGGGTCAAGTACAGTACTATAACTAACTAACGTTGTAGCCTCTATGGTTGTAGCCTAGCAGAGTGGACAAGTTGCTGTTAGCTGACAGTGAGGCATGTACGTGTCCATCAAAGTGGCCACGCCCTAATTTATGGAAAAACTTTAAGACCTAATATAAATAAAAGGGTCGTGTTAGAAAACAATTCACTCACAGATTCGTAATCATGAAGGTGGAATCTAACTATATCGATAATAATATTTATTGCATCCAGGGGTAGAAACATGTTTTTTTCTGCTGTAAAGTTGGGCATTTTAACATGGGGGTCTATGGAAATTGCTCCTTTCTGCAGCCAGTCCCTAGCGGCCCATGTATGAACTGCAGTCTGTGGCACTTCCGTATTGACGTCACGGCAGTCCGCTTTAACAGAACCTCACACCTTCGACACCTTACTGGCCAAAGAAGTCAAAGAAGGATTCATGATAGGCCATTCGATAGTCCCCAAACAACCACAGACTCCCCTATGTGCTCCATCTTCTCGACGACTTTCTCACGGTCACTCCACCACCCTCACCCCCCTGCCACGGGCTGAGCACACTCATACAAATATTTTTCAGACCTTGGCATTCCTCTGTCTGAAGAGAAAACCTCAGGGCCTACAACCTCCATTGAGTTTCTAGGCATCACCCTGGACTCAATGTCTTTCCGGGCTTCTCTATACTCAGAGAAAGTACAGCGCATCACTCTCTCTAGTCCTCTTGTCAAACTACTTACAGGCAGACAGATACACAAAACGGCAGCTGTTAGCCCTCCACGGCAAACGACTCTCATATTCACACTCCGGAGTCAAACGGATCAGCTGGGAATTTCTTTCCCCCATCCACATCTTCCGCCTGAACTCGTATCGCAGCCATACGAGCCACTAACCAAATACCTCAGCGCAAGGTACGATGAACACGCAACGCCTCAACACCCACTCTTTCTCACCGAAACAGGGAAAACGGCCACACCTTTCTGGTTCCAGAAACACTTCCACAATGCATTTTGGGGATATGCTCAGAATACTATTCGAGCCATTCCTTCCGCATTGGCGCAGCGTCCACAGCAGCTAGACCGGGCATCTCTTATCCAACCATCTAGGCCCTCGGCCGCTCGTCATCCTAAGCGTATCACGCTTACATCCGCAACAATCTCAATGATCTCAGACACGCACACGCTTAAGTCAGCTGCTTTAATCCGACTCTTTTGGGGGCCCGTAATCAGCCCACGCAGATCATGCCGGAGACGGAACCCCCACTCTGAGTCTCCCACTGCACAGACCACAGCTCGTCCTCCCAGATCATCCCTTCACCCCCTCACATCATTTACATGTTACCTCAATACACTTACAAACATCACATTGTTGTGGCGTGGTTCCTGCTAGTGAACTTAAGTACAATATGAAAAAAGAACAGCACATGAGTCAATTTACTTCCCGCCACCACTGCTTTGAACTTGAGTAACACTGTACTCAGTTACATGTCACCACTATATATTAAGTCTTTGCAGTACCCAGAATGTGCTGCACGTTAAGAACAGTTCATGTGTTTTTATATGCACAAAGCAGCTCGTAGCTGTGAGTTTTAAACAGTGCAGTAAACACAACCCTATCTGCCTCTGAAATGTAGTGGACTAGAAGTAAAAATAGAACAGTCGCGTAAAATAGAAATACTAAAGTACAGCACATGAGTAAATGTACTTCCCACCACTTGTACGGTGCAGCATGAGTAACTATGCTATGCTACATGCTATGCTACATGCTATGCTACATGTCACCACTATATTGCAGTTCCCAGAATGTGCTGCACGTCAAGAGCAGTTCATGCCTTTTCGCTGTGATTTACCTGAAAGCTTTTCTTATCCCACAGGAGGCTAACACTCCTCCCCCGAATACACAACCTGACATATGGAGATCACACCGCTCTTTACGGGACGAGGTCACATCCATACGGGGAAATGCAAAGGAATTACGCTGCAGCGCTGTAAGAAGATTAGTGAGTTCATGGGAAAGCTGCACAGCGTTTGTATCTGCATGAAGAGGAGCAGAGAGACATCTGTTTACAGCGTCTCCTCACACACAGATGTCAATGAAAGTGAAACACACTCGTAACAAACCAAGAATATCACGTCATGTTAATTAAAAACTGAGCGTTACGCAACAGAAAGTGTAGCTTCACATGTTCACTTTGATCACAGTAATCCCAGGCCACCGTGATGCTGGAGATCCTGCAGCTGTTAAGGAGGATGAAGAGGATGCATGGGATATTTAATCCATACATATCATAGATTGTTGAATTTGAACAGTTCATGAGGAGATAAATGCCGTCAGTCTTTTCTCGGAAGATAGCAGAACATTTCCAGTTTGCAAAGGATCGCATTTCAACAGCAAAATATCCAGAAGATCCTACTTTTTGCAGCGAGACTCAAACCAGCAACGCAGCGTGAAAGAATGAGTATTCCTCCGTCTTTCATGGATAAAAGATGTTTTATCTTATCTGTAATTTCCACAAAAATCATACATTTTGTCGAGCAGACAAGGATCATTTGAGCGAAAATGTCACCATGACAACATCAGTCTTCTTACAGCGGAAAATAGTCATAATTGTTTTAATTTGCCATGCTTGCATTTCAACAGAAAACGGTTTTGAATCCTATTCTCTGCAGGGCAAACTCACAGCAGCAACCATATCACACAGAAGCTTGTTTGACATAAATGCCACTGTTTAAACATCAGTCTTTTCCTCTAAAGATAGTCGAATATCTTCACTTTACCGCGCTTTAAGAAAATATCCCGAAAATCCAGCGTTTGGCAGCGCAAAGTCCCACCTGTACTGCCACGTTTAAAGAAGAGTATTTCTCCAGTCCTTCTTGGATAAATGACCTTAAATCTCATCTGCTATTTAAAACAAATCCTACATTTGGCAGCGCAAACTCACACCGCCACGTTTGAGGACGAGTGTTCCTCCGTGCTTTCATGGATAAATCTTTAATCACAACTTTCTTTAGAACAAATCCACCGTCTTGCAGGGCAAACAAGTCAAAACAAGAGTAGATGTACACATGTCTTTACTCTGAAGATAGCTGGTAATATCATAATGTTTGCTGCGCTTGCATTTCACAAGAATAATATCCAGAGATCCAGTCGTTTAGCGGGGCAAACTCACACCAGCAATGACAACTTGGTGCTCCGTTCTTGGATGAAATGAAACATGTTTTATCTCATCTGCAATTTGAAAAGCTTCTCCTTCTGTCGGTCAGAAAGCAAAGAAACCAAATGTCCAAAGTCCTCATGTGCTCGAGAGACAGTAATGACGTTTGGCAGCACAAACTCATGAGTTTAGAGAAGAGTACAACACATCCATTTGGCCGTGTTCCTCCTTGCTTTCATGGATAAGTGATCTTTAATCTCACCATTCTGCAGGGTGAACAAGTATAAAGAATAGGAGATGTACACATGTAAACATCAGTCTTTCGTCTGAAGATAATATCCAGTTTGCCACGCTTGCATTTCACAAGAAATATATCCATAAATCCAGACGTTTAGCCGGGCAAACTCTCAACAGCAACCCCACGTCCGTTCTTGGATGAAATGAAACATGTTCTATCTCATCTGCAATTTGAAAAGCTTCTCCTTCTGTCGCTCATAAAGCAAAGAAACCATTTCCAAAGTCCTCATGTGCACGAGAGACAGTATTAACTATCTAATTGTCCGATCAAATCAAACACGATCCGCACTACGACTATAAAGCAGAGAAATGTTTGGTTTTCGTTCCCTCTTCGCCCTTTGACCCCCGATGAGAGTTTCCCCTCCTCAGACATCAGAGTCCCGTTTCTCAGACTTTCCGTCCCGTTCCCCATCTCCTCCCTGAGCTCCTGCTGCAGGAGTTTGGAGACGAGGTTGTTGAAGCGATTCTCAGTCGTGGCGACGATTTGCGACGAAACCGTGGTTACATTCATCTCTCCGGGGTCCACACAGGTGTCGTTAACTCTCGCAAAAACCACCTTGGAAAGATCTAATCCAGCCACGGAGGAAGGTGACGCACACGGGACGTCTCGAACTAGTTTATAACTTTCCATCCATTCTTTTAGCCACTCTAAGGAACAGTCGCAGACCCATGGGTTCCTGAAAAGAAAGAGGCGAGCGAGGAAGTAAACGGGCTGGAAAACAGGAAAGGGAAACGTCGTGAGGTTGTTGCTGTTCAGGTGAAGAGTGATGAGGCTGGTGAGGTTCTCGAAGGCTCCTTCCTCGATGTTTAACAGCTGGTTCCTGTCCAGGTAGAGCACCTCCAGCTCCACCTGGTCACCGAACCAGGTGCGGGACACGTTGGTCAGCTTGTTCCCGCCCAGGTTCAGCATCTTGAGGCAGACGAGGCCTTTGAAGGCGGAGCGAGGGAGGTCCGCCAGCATGTTGTCGTTCAGGTAGAAGTTCTCCAGACGCACCAGGTCCTGGAAGGAGTGGTCGTGGATCACGTGGATGCGGTTCTCCTGGAGGTTCAGGAACCTGAGAACAAGAAGAAGAGGAGGAGAAGAGATGTTAAAAAGACAGAACTAAGGATGAAAAAAACACCTCTAGAGCAGGAAACTGAGACAAGAAGAGGAGATGTTTAGACGACACAGAAGTGGGAAGTAGTGGAGTACAAATACTTCGTTACTTAAGTACATGTTTCTGGTATCAGTACTTTACTCCAGTACTTATTTTTCTGTGGACTTTTTACTTTGACTTCTTACATGTTGAACACAAATACCTGTACTTTCTACTTCTTACATGTTGAACCCAAATACCTGTACTTTCTACTTCTTACATGTTGAACACAAATACCTGTACTTTCTACTTCTTACATGTTGAACTCAAATACCTGTACTTTCTACTTCTTACATGTTGAACTCAAATACCTGTACTTTCTACTTCTTACATGTTGAACTCAAATACCTGTACTTTCTACTTCTTACATGTTGAACTCAAATACCTGTACTTTCTACTTCTTACATGTTGAACTCAAATACCTGTACTTTCTACTTCTTACATGTTGAACCCAAATACCTGTACTTTCTACTTCTTACATGTTGAACTCAAATACCTGTACTTTTCTACTTCTTACATGTTTGAACTCAAATACCTGTACTTTTCTACTTCTTACATGTTGAACCCAAATACCTGTACTTTCTACTTCTCTCATTTCCCAAACAGCTGGTTCCTTTAGTCTGAATGTGTGTTTGATGCGTGATCATTATTCTTTAGAGTCATTGCGTGCCTATTGATTTGAACACGATCCGTGTATCCATCACTTCCTGGTCTTCTCTAAAGAAGAGGGACCAATGGAAACGTTGTCATGTTGCCGTTGTTCAGCATGGAAACATTCATTAGCTAACAATGACATTATTGTTCTATTGATATAAAGGGAGGTCAGGTACTCTTTAAAGCAGCTGCTAGTTATGGGTACTTTTTACTGAAGTACACTTCAAAGCCTCTTTACTTTGACTTGAGTAAAGAAGTTTAGTCAGTATTTCTACTTTTATCAGAGTATTTTTAAACACGAGTATCTGTACTTCTACTTGAGTAAAGGAAGTGTGTACTTTTGACATCTCTGCCTGCCATAAGTCCCTTAGTAACTTAATAAACGTTGACTTCCTGTCTTCTCTCACCTGAGTCTTGTGAGGCCCAGCAGGGAGTTGTAGGCCACCGCCTCAATGCGACACCTCTCCAGGTAGATGTGCGTCAGGTTCTCCATCCCTCTGAAGGACGAGGGGATCCTGCGGAAGTGGTTCTCGAAGAGGAAGACCTCGCGGAGCGCCGGCTGCTCGATGAAGATGCGGTCGGGGATGTTGAACAGGTTGCAGTTGGACAGGTCCAGGCGCTCCAGCTTCTTTATCCCCTGGAAGGTGCGCGTGTGAAGGTAACTGATGTAGTCGTTGTTGGCCAGCTTCAGCTCCACCAGGTTAGGGAGGCCCTGAGGAGAGAGAGGGGGGGGGGGGGTGTTCAGATTACATGACCCACAACTAAAGCTTTATTCAGACAAAGACATTGTCAAAAGAACCGATATTTGTGAGGTTTCTGCAGACCATGTAATTGGTCTGCAGAGGCTAAAACACCCTCTCGCAAACAGAAGTGAGAGAAAATATCACAGCTGATGGTCTTTGGGTTTACCCCTGTTAGGTCTTTAAGGTGCTGCTATTTGACATGCCCCCCAGGATACACACACACACACACACACACACACACACACACACATATATTTATATTTATATATATAGATATATATATATATATATATATATGTTAAAGGCAACAAGGATGCCTTTGACATGCTGGGGATCAAACTAGTGACCCCCTGATTGATAGTAATGCATTTAGCCCTCGAGCCACCTAGACAAATGAAGGAGGAGGAGCCAAAGTGGACCGTGGTATCCAGAAAAATGTCATCAGGACGTCT
Organism: Harpagifer antarcticus; assembly: GCA_902827135.1. Lineage (NCBI taxonomy): Eukaryota > Metazoa > Chordata > Actinopteri > Perciformes > Harpagiferidae > Harpagifer > Harpagifer antarcticus. The sequence goes on along the minus strand of CADEHL010001032.1, from coordinate 102,373 downwards.
GGAACCAAAATACACAATATTTCCGAAGACAAAATAAGTTTCATTTTGTTGAACCCCAGCCCCCCACATTTAAAACCAATGCTTAGACCTCTAGGTTACTCTCAAGACTATTTCACAGTGAAATACCAGCTTGTGCTTTCAGTACAGACTCATAAAAACATGCTGTTAATATAGGAATATTCCTCGTTCAGACCTTGAAGGCCCCAGGCGTGATGAAGGAGATGTTGTTGTGCTCCACAGAGAGGCTCTTCAGGGCGGGCAGGGTCCCGAAGGCCCGCTCTGAGAGGAACTTCAAGCTGTTCTTGTCCAGGTTGATGGCTGCCGCCTCGCAGGGAAACTCTGGAGGAATCTCCGCCAGACGGGAGCGGTCACAGAGAACAGAGCAGCTCCTCTCGGGGGTGCAGGAGCAGGAGGGGGGGCAGGAGCGCACACAGGCCCAGCGAGCGAGGAGGGGCTGGGGGAGGAGGACCAGAAACACCACTGCATGGGAGGGAGCAGGACGACAGGGTTAGAATGATATAAAGAAAAGTCACGATGGAGAAAGTGGACTGATTTCGTGAAACCTCAGAGGTTTACTGTGAAGTCCTGATCACTCCCTAATGTTGACTTTTTACTGATTTTATTTAAGGTAATTCGGACGGACAAACTTAAGATGTACAATAACTATGTCTTAAAAAAACACTTTAATTGTTCGCTGACAAGAAAACAAAAAAAGGTTGTATATTAGCAGTTTATTGGCTCTTTATCAGTCGTTATAAAACACTTAGTAATGCCTTATTCTGCATGACCATATTCTACAAGTAATACGCCGTTGCTTTTTCCTCAATAAGCCTCTAATTAGTGCTGATTTGTTGCAAGTAAGGAAGTTGTTGTACATGAGTGTTGGTCTTAATATGCTCTGCTCAATATGGGCCTAATAAGGCAGCACCACAAGAATAGCAATTCTCCCATAATAACACAAATATGATCTCTTCTATTAAATACCTAATTTGTTGTTATTTTCGACATAATTAACACTTATAGTTTCATGTCTTGTTACAGAAGAAGAGATCATATTTGTTAAGTGTTATTATGGGAAGATTACTATTCCTGTGTACAACAACTTCCTCACTTGCAACAAATCAGCACTAATTAGAGGGTTATTGAGGAAAAACTCTCAACTAACGGCTTATTACTTGTAGAATATGGTCATGTAGAATAAGGCATTACTAAGTGTTTTATAATGACTAATAACGAGCCAATATCCTGCTAATATGCATGTTAATTAACAACTAGTTGATGTGGGCAAGGCAAGGCAATTTTATTTATATAGCACTTTTCAGCACGTGGCGATTCAAAGTGCTTTACAGATTAAAAGCAAACGACATTTAAGAACAGATACAGCACAAATACATTATTAAAAAGGCATTTAAAAACAGGCATAATAAGCAAAGGTAATGAAATAAATTAAATAAATAAACACAGCAGGTACAGAATACACGACTGAAAAGGCTGTAGTGTGCTGTAGCAGCTCAATTCAAAGCAGCGGCAAATAGGGATTTAAAAATAGGTGTGACACATAAGTGTTTGTGTGTCCATCCATCCATCTTCTTCCGCTTATCCGTGGTCGGGTCTCTGGGGTATCAGTTCCAGCAGAGAGCCCCAAACGTTCCTTTCCCCTCATCAACCAGCTCTGACTGGGGGGTCCCAAGGCGCTCCCAGGCCAGAGAAGAGATATAATCCCTCCACCTGGTCCTAGGTCTACCCCTTGGTCTCTTCCCAGCTGGACGTGCCTGGAACACCTCCCTAGGGAGGCGCCCAGGTGGCATCCTAACTAGGTGCCCGAACCACCTCAACCGGCTCCTTTCGACGCGAAGGAGGAGCGGCTCAACTCCGAGTCCCTCCCGGATGACTGAACTTCTCACCTTATCCCTAAGGGAGACGCCAGCCACCCTGCGGAGAAAACCCATCTCGGCCGCTTGTATCCGCGATCTGGTTCTTTGGGTCATGACCCATCCTTCAGGACCAGAGGTGAGGGGTAGGAAGGGAAATGGCCCGGTAGACAGAGAGCTTTGCCTTCTGGCTCAGCTCCCTTTTCGTCACAACGGTAAAGCGACTGCAGTACCGCTCCCGCTGCTCCGATTCTCCGGCCCATCTCACGCTCCATTGTTCCCTCACTCGAGAACAAGACCCCGAGATACTTGAACTCCTTCACTTGGGGTAAGGACTCATTCCCTACTTGGAGTGGACAACTACTTGGTGTTTGTGTGTGTACCTTAATATAAAGTGTTACCCAAAAAAGAAACACTGCAGGAGAAATCACAAAGACATGTTTTTAATTATATAAAGAAAACACTGCAGGAGACAAAAACACATTTTGAGTTATCAAAAAACAATAACGCATTCCGCGAAAAACTATTGGGAGATTGCTGCATAAAATATTGAAGTTAAACTGGTTCAAAAACACACGACTAAATCTACTAAATCTACTAAATCTACTAAATCCACTTCCCAAATGAAGTCTATGGTTCAAAGAGGAAGAAAAACCCTGAGTTTCTAAATGTCTGCTTTACAAAGAATGGTCCCTTAGTTTTGTGTTAGCAGTATTTCTCCCGCTGGTAAATAGAAAAAGGAAATGCATATTCTGCAGGAGGATTAGAGCTCCACAGTCCAGACGGTTTCACTGCCACAGAACTGACTGATACAGTGGATGTAGTGAGTTTATTAACACACGTTTCCTCCTGAGTCTTTCTGACGTTGAGTCCCGTTGAGTGTGATTCTCTCGCTACTGAAATGATGAAGTGATTAATAATGCAGCACAGCTTACATCAGATTAGCTGCACAACAATAGCTCCTGTCTGCTGATGGATTTATTTCAGCTGAAACCCAGAAGACTTCCTTTTAGTCTGATCAATCAGAACAGCCATCACTGTCTGTTGAATCACTTTAAAGGAGAAAAAAACTACATTTCTGGGAGATTTTAGGAGAATTTGTCGTATTGTTAGCGAAGCATCGGAGCTATCATCATCTCATATGACGCATTAGAGTAAACTGTGACCAATGTTGAGGTTTTTTTTAGTATTTTATGGTGAATTATAATCCCTTTATTTTCCTAAATTCACATTTTTGTCAATTGAATGTCTTTAAGACCAACATTTCTGGCAGGACAATATTTCTGATAATTCAGCATGGATCGAAAGATAACAGCTATTGATGAATAAGATCAATCAAATCAAACATCATTTTTAGATTAGATTTCACCTCAACAGATTTTAGTTCTGCATTTCAAATGTTTAGCTTTGTGAAAAAGGTTTAAAGTTAATAACAAACAGTGCAGCATAACAGTCAGTAGTGGCCTGTGCATTCATTCATTCCTTTTTTCATTTTGTATGTACTTCACAGTTTGAGTATAAGGTTTGTAAGATGTTTAGGCTTTGTGAAGCAATATGCATCCACACAAATGTAACTGTTATTAAGTGGTGGGTTTTATTGAGTATTTTCCACTGGAATTATATATTGTAATACTTGGATTCAATCTTTTTGCACAAAGTCTAATGCTGCAGTATTTCTAAACTGAGTTATGATGTGAGCTTTATATTTCCTCTTTAAGGTTCCATATTCTTCCAGCATGATGTTTATTAAAGGTCCCACGTCACGGCCATTTCTACTGATCATAGCTCCATTGTTGAGGTCGACTAGAATAGATTCACATTGTTCAATGTTCCAAACTCACATTGGTTTCTCACAGCATCTCTGTAGAGTCTGTGTGTTCTCTCTCTGTCCTACACGGCTTGTTGGAGCTCCTGCCCCCCCCCCTCCCTGTGAGCCCAGTGTCCGTCTGCGAGACAGGAGACACAGCGAAACCCAGCCCAAAACACACACCCACACACACACACACACACACACACACACACACACACACACACACACCCCGCAGCCTGGCTGGGAGTGTGTGTGTGTGCCCAGGCTGAGTTCCGCGGTGTTTCGCTGTCTCGCCGACCCCACACCAGTGAGCCGGCTCACAGTGTCCGCTCCTCGCAGCAGCGAGCCTCGCAACGTCCCGCCGAGTGTGTGTGTGTGTGTGTGTGTGTGTGTGTGCGTGTGTGTGAGGATGTCCGCGGATTGGTCCAAACGTAACGGCTCCGCGGATTGGTCAATTTGGACCAATCTGCGGAGCCGTTACGTCACTATACCCAGGAAGTAAACAATGGAAAAAGAGAAATGTCCAACGAGGCGTTCTGGGGCAGCACAGACAGGTCTTCTCTGTGTTAGAGTTTTACTCACTACAGGGTGCACTTTGAGGGTCTGTGACTCTGCAGACCGGTTACATGCAGAAACACCTTCATAACACAAGGGGACGGGTCAGAACCAGAAAAGCATGACATGGGACCTTTAAGATTTTAATTTTTTTTTATTTTAAGTTTTTCATTTGCACGATCGCTTTGCTGTTAATAAGAGTCTAAAGTCCCAGGCTCCTCTAACCAGAACTAGAATAATGCATGTGACACAATGGTGCAAAGTGCATCCATATAAATGTTCTGTTAACATCCCTCCTGTTTAACAGTCGGAGTGTGTGTGTGTGTGTGTGTGTGTGTGTGTGTGTGTGTGTGTGTCCTGTTTAACAGTCGGAAAGTACTTCCATTATCTCCCAGGAAAATGTGGTTTTGTGCCGTTTTGTCATTTAATGTAGTGCGAGCAGCTGCATGGAGGAGGTGAAGGACTGAAAGTCACTCACCAGTGAAAGTGATGACAGTCATTACTGCGGTCTCTCATCTGGGACATGCCAGGATTAGCGGGGGTCTGAAACGGTACAAAACAACAACAACAAGACAGCAGCACTTAATGATGAAATATAAAATACATGTCCCAAATCCAGCCGTGCAAAGTGACTCCAAGGACGCCGCCTGAGCTCCGTTTGACTCTGAAACTCGTCACAATCTTATATAATCTGCACGAAATGTCATTTTAATAATATAAAGGCGGATAAAAAAGAGCGTACCTGCAGTTCTTTCAGGAAAGTTGCCTCCATTTGTGTTAAAAATCCAGATGTTCCTGCATGTCTCCATCCTGCAGACTGCACCTCTATCTGAGGCTTCTGCAGAGAAGAGACTGTGTGCTGCTACACTTGTTTCCCTTCACACACACACACACACATACACACACACACACACACACACACACACACACACACACACACACACACACACACACACACACCACACACACACACACCAAAAGCCATCTCTTAATGGCAGTGAAATCCCCTGGATGGAGTGATGGAGGGATTACAGAAGTAAAGAGAAGCTCTCAGATCAAAAAGCACAGTGGTAATTTAGAAACACACAGATTACACACACACACACACACACACACACACACACACACACACACACACACACACACACACACACACACACACACACACACACACACACACACACACACACACACACAGTCTGTCTCTCTCTCACACACACACAGTCTGTCCCTCTCTCTCTCACGCACACACACACACACACACACACACACACAGTCTGTCCCTCTCTCACGCACACACACACACACACACACACACACACACGCACACACACACACACACACACAGTCTGTCCCTCTCTCACGCACACACACACACAAACAGTCTGTCTCTCTCACGCACACACACACGCACACAGTCTCCCCCTCTCTCTCTCACGCACGCACGCACGCACGCACACACACACACACACACACACAGTCTGTCTCTCTCACACACGCACACACGCACACAGTCTGTCCCTCTCACACATGCACACACACACACACACACACACACACACACACACACACACACACACACACACACACACACACACAGTCTCTCTCACACACAGACAGACACACACAGAAACGGCATGAAGTTGGAAATGAAAGTTGAAATGCAGATGTTGAAATGGATCAAGGGATCAGCCGCTCGCTATCAGCTGTGATATGATGATGAGATCAATAAGCATATTTAAATAAGATTATTGTGCTTTACGTGCACAAGGCCGGGAAAAAGATGCACGTTTTCCCTCTTTGAACTGGTCCTCTCGAGGAAATATGAAATTAATAATTGGTATTTTATTGTTGTGTTAGCAGGAACATGAGCCAGATTTAATCACAAATATTGTGCTTTTTTTATCCGTTTTGAAGAGAGAGAGATGGGGCAATTTATTGAAAAATAAATTAAATAAATATACACAAATATGGTAAAGAAACCAGGTATAACATGATGACTCAAACCCAAAGTTGATAATTTGACAAAATATTGGGAAAAAAATCATAAAAGCTGTTTGTTCTTTTTCGTTTGACCCTTTCCCTATATATATCACATAGTCATTTGTAATTTTTCTGTTACTGTCCGCCAAGTTAAACGAGATTTATTCAAAGTCTTCTTTGGACCTGTGCTTCATGAAGCTCAGCGCAAGTTCAATCAGGAAGGAAGACCGTCTTTACTCATTAATTTACTATTTCTATGTTACTACTCTCTCTCCTCTCAATAAGCAGGGGCGGACTGGGACTCAAATTCAGCCGGGGACTCTCGACCGGCCCACTTCGGTACCGCCGGCCCACCTCTAGTAATTCGTCGACGGGGGGGGTGCTAGTTACTTAACCAGTCCGCCACTGTCATTAAGTGATCGGGGGCGTCACTCCCCAGCTTAACCAATCACTTCACTCTATTCTCACAAGCCTATCATAGCGCTCCGCTAACCCTTTTAAATCTGCTCTCCCTCCTCTGACAGCTGTCATTTCAGGTGACTCAACGCAACCCTCCTCCACCCCTTTTCACCTCCTGCCCCTCTGAATCCAGGGTCAAGCTAAGCCCCTCCCCTTCAGACCGACCCCAACTATCCATTCATCACCACCAGGGTCAAGCTAAGCCCCTCCCCTTCAGACCGAACCCAACTATCCATTCACCACCACCAGGGTCAAGCTAAGCCCCTCCCCTTCAGACCGAACCCAACTATCCATTCACCACCACCAGGGTCAAGCTAAGCCCCTCCCCTTCAGACCGAACCCAACTATCCATTCACCACCACCAGGGTTTAGACCCCAGCGGGTTTCCACTCCCGGATGATACTCCTGCACAACGGGGCCTAATCGCCAAAACTCCATTACATTCATTGGTGTATTCCTGGCAATAAATATGTGTTCTTATCAAAACCGTCTCTCCTGGTTGAAATAGTTTATACACAGTGCAGTTTATTTAACATTGATTTATTGTAGGTAAAATAATTATTTTATTTCACTATATCATCCAATGTTCATTGATAGGCAGAGTTGAGGCATTTAAAGAAAATGTTTTGTATATTAGCTTTAAAAAAGATCAAACTCAACATCTGCATTGGGTCATTTAAGAAGACACCATGCTGGTTGGAGAAAATGACACAAAAATAAGTGTTTGAACTATTTAAAAAATAGTTATATTTATAGGGGAATATAGTGAAACAAGAAGCTAAACATTTGTCTAGTGTTATTTGACATTCTGATGTTTGAACATGTTAATATGTGAAACCAGAAACCTGTTTTAAACACAACAATTGTGGGGAAAAAATAAATTAAATTAATTTGTATAATATTTTAGGGAAACATCAAATTGAAGCCAAGTCTCTCTTACATCATAACTTGTATCTTTAATTTAAACTACGGAGGCGTGTGGCGCAGTGGGTTGTGCGTTGGTGTTCGGATCAGGGGGTCACAGGTTCAAACCCCACTGCAGTCAGCATGTCGTTGTGTCCCTGAGACGCTTCACCCACTTTGGATAAAAGCGTCTAACAAGTGACATGTAATGTAAATTCAACAAATAAATGCTTACCGTTTGCCTCCATTATTAATGGCATTCTGTTATAGCCTTTTATTTTGTTAATTGACTAAATCTACATTTAAATAGGCAAATAAAAAAAGTCCCACTAAGGCTTTGAGTCCAATTTTCTAGTTATTGAAAATAGAAATAGTGGAAGAAACACTAATGGCGCATTTCCACTACAGCACGGCGCGCGGTTTAAGCGTGCCGTGCCCTGGCCCGTTTTTTGGTTGCATTTCCACTAGGGGTAGTTCCAGGTAGCGGGTACTTTTTCACCGTTTTCTGGCTCTCCAAAATCGAGGTTCTTTCAGGGCCAACAACCGGGCTGAGTCTGAGTATGCTAAACTAGAGAGAGAATCGCTGGCAAGGGGGCTACAACAAGATGAACATATTTGACCGTGATTTAATTGTAATACAGGTTTCAAAATGATGCCGAAGTAACAACATACTGATACCGGTTAGTAAGAACCATGAGTTAATGCTTTGACAAGTCTGCAGACAGACGGCAGAGAAAAACCTTCTAAAATGCATGTTTTCTGAATGGAGATCGGCTAAGCTAACGCAGTATATGCTCCGACCGTCCACACTCACAACAACGGCCTACAGACATAAATAAAGCAGCGACTGTATTCTCCATGACACAGGCAGTCTGTGGTTTGTACTTGTTTAACTTCTGTCTAGTTCCTGAACAGATATGAGGAGCTGTGAGCTCTGAGTGCTAAGAGCTAACGGCTGATGTTGGTTTTGTGGTTCTCGTTAAAGATGACGTCACGGCTCCGCCTACACTGCGTTACTATGGTTACTGCCCCAGCTACTAAACTGTAATGGAGACGCAGCATAAAGTGAGCCTGGCCTACCAAGGCCTAACTATACCGAGTAGTGGAAATGCACCATTAGTTTCACTCCCTGTTACCTCACTGAACATTTAAACATAGTTTGAATAAACACAAAGCACACATTTATAATTATTCGAGTTTCTTAAATGTAGTCTATGTCTGAAACCTGTCAAAAATATTTGTTCTTTTGTAGTTTTATTTATGACTCAATGCTCTCGCTAATTGTACATATTTATAAGCAAGTAAATAAAGAAATCCAAAATAAGGCTTTGACTTCATTTTCTGAGAAAAAGAGTGAAAAAGTAAACTCTACAACTTTGAACCCTGGTTTAACAAAATCCACATTTTTAAATTATTCTCGTTTCTTAAAATTGTAACTACCTTGTCTGAAGTCTGTCAAAAATATTTCTTCTTCTTTAGTTTTATTTATGATTTAATTCAACCTAAAATGCTCTCGCTAATTGTACATAATTATAAACGAAGAAATCCCAATAAGGTTTTGACTTTATTTTCTAAGATTCAACTCCTTTTTTCGGGTCACTAAGGAGAAAAATAGTGAAAAAGTTAATAACGTTTCTCCAACCTTTAACAAAATAAACACATTTAAAACGTCACCTATCATGCTATTTTTAGGCAATAGCATAGGTCTCAGATATATAAGAATATATAAAAAACATGTCTATGAAGTGTTTTGCTCCAAATACCAAACAGATCACCCATTCTAGCCACGCCTCATATCCCTCTATTTCACTTCCTGTTTCTAAAGTGCTGATTTGGGTATAAAGCTTTAAAAAAATAAAGAATTGATACAAAATGAAAAAGGAGGGGGCTGAGCTCATGCGGGACCCAGCAGCTACTGTCTAAACTAAATACTGCCGTGATGAAACGCCATATCATGGATTATCAAGGATCTGAAACAGTCTGGAGCTCAAAGGCTTTCTCTCTTGCCGGTTATACCACAAGATGAGTTCCTTTTTCCAGTCATTAAGCCCATATCCGTTATCCTGGTGATAATAAGGGTAGGCTACATCAGACTTGGTTTTTCTCAGATCCATGGCTAGTTTCCAACGGTCGTCTTAGTGGGGTCCTTAGTTTTATATGATTTGCTGAGTGGGGTGGGACTTATTGCGTTGAGTGGGAGGAGTCATCTGTAGAAAGTACTCTGTTTGAGTAGATTTCGTTAAGATTCTGACTCATAACGGCAGTTTGTGATTTTGAGGCTATTTCAGTGAAATAAGGCTGGTTTGAACATTTGACGGATTTATGCTTAATTCTCTCAAAAGATACTGGAAGATACACTCTTATGTTTAAAAGCTGACCTCTACCATGAACGCACTCTGTTTTATTAGATTTCGTTAAGATTCTGACTCTTAATGACAGTTTGTAATTTTGAGGCTATTTCAGTGAAACAAGGCTGTTTTGTACATTTGACAGATTTATGCTTAAATTCTCTGAGAAAGTTACTGAAAGATACACTTTTGTGTATAAAAACTGAAAAGTAGATAATGAAGTACTTTGTTTTAGTAGATTTCGTCAAGCGTCTGACTCTTAATGGTCCTCTCTAAATTTGATTCAGGGTTTGTTTTAAAGGGCACCTATCATGCAAAATGCACCTTTGTACGTCTTTTATACATGATTATGTGTCCCCGGTGTTCCAGGGAACTCGCCAAGTGTCAGAAAACACAACCCTCTCTATTTTCCTCCTTCGCCAAATCTCTAAAAAAGGGGCTGCAACGGATCTGAAAAAAATGGATCCACATTCCGACACTTTTCTACGTCACAAAGACGTACTCCGCTTATTGGTCAACTCTCCACCTATCAGGGGAATGAGCCACGGCCACGTGCATTGCCAAACCTCTCATTCGCATATAGGCTATCGGCAGGCTAAATCAACCCCAGTCACATCTGTGTTTTTGCTTGCTCTTGGCAGGATGTCTAAGCCAGTTAAACCACGGACATGTTTATGAACTTCTCTCAAGTCCAACACGGATATGCCTCCAAACTAATGCTACACCCGGGATCAATACCAACCATCCGGGACCAGGCCAGTGAGGACACATCCAATTCTGAAGCTGTAAGTTTTTATTTAGCGGTGTTTTTCCTGATAAAGCTATATCTAGCTTGTAGTATGTAGCATGTAGCTTAGCCGTATCAATGTCGCCTCAACCCCAACTAGTAATCGGTTAGGTGTTTATATGTTCTTGTAACATTTTATTTTGTACGCTCCGCAGTCTTTGCTTTGTCTTTTATTTTAATTATCAGGCATTTGCGAACATGTTCAGACTGCCGTAATGGCGATCTGTGTGAAGGCTGTAAAGCCACGCCTAGCCTAGCCGATAACACAAGTATTTATTCTCCTATGTATTAGTATTTTGTATCCTCTAAAAAATCATATTGAGTAAGTTATAATAACAAACGTAATCTTCTGGAGGTAAGTGCCGTTTTTTCCAGCGTTATGTAAAAGCTTTTGTGATTGTAGTCTGTAAGAACGATCAGATATCATCGATCTGTAAGCTAAGCTATGCTAAGCTAAGCTACGCTAAGCTAATGAGACATGCCGTTTTTTGCAGTATGTTTACTTGTTTGCGCACATGAATATCAATGGGGGTGTGTTAGGATACAACACTGTATGTATGTATGCGAGGGGACACACACCACGAGTAAAACGGAGCTAAAGCCCTGGTATGTTGTTGTTGACGACATGCATATACTAATCTAAGCCACTTTTTTTGTTGTGCTTTTTTTAACATTGCACAGGCTACGTGGCCAACTTGATGGACCTCATCTTCGACCAAGTCTTTGTGGACCCTGCACCATTATGAGCAACCTGACAGGGAGGAGGTCATCGCCGGGTATGCCACACGGTTTAATTTGGCTGCTGTCTGAACCTAACATAGACATTTCACGGATCAGAGGACAACGCAGGCCGGAATCACCACTCTGCTCCTCTCTCCAAGGAAGCCCCAGCACCAGCTCACAAAGCTCCTGTTTTTTATGGGTTCAAATAACCGTTGATTTTGACAATAAAGTTCCGAGTTGATATCAAGTGTGTCGTGATTATTCATGTTTGGATGGGTAAAGAATATTCTGATTTCACAAGCATAAGGTTGTGTGTGAACTTTCCAACGGTTGTTGCACGATGTTGGAAGAAAAGGACTGTAAACTATTAAACGCAATGAGTCCATTGTATATATGCTGAAAATATGAATGTCTCCCTTTATAAATATATATATGTATCGCTGTGTTTGCGTTACAAACTCTAAGTTACAAACTGTACACATTGCATTCTTGCTAATTAGCCAAAATATGAATGGAATAAGTAGCAAGCATCGTAACAGAGTAAAAATAAATAGGGACAACAGCTTGTCAACTAACCATTCAGAAACGTCCTGCTGCAACCGAGATGTTTGCACCTCCACCAAAACCTCCGCTGCTTCAGTTTCTGGATCAAATTGATAATATGCTTGAACACATGCATTGCTCTGAGATTACATGTGTATTCCACACTCGTAAACACAGCAAGCATGGTAACGGGACTCTCGCCGGCTCTTCTGCAGGGGGCGTGGTCAGCTGCTGCTCAGAATTTTCATAGGCAGGTTTGGAATAAAGCGAAAATGAGCGAAACGAGGCATGGCTAAAAAATGATCTGTTTGGTATTTTGAAAAATAAAATGTATAAATATACCTTATATAGGTATGGTCATACACTATATCATTTAAATATAGCATGATAGGTTACCTTTAAATTATTTGTGCTTTGTGTGTACAGACACACAGAAAACACTGAAAACACAAAAAAAAACATACTAGTGTTTTCTGTGTTTCTGCGTTTCTGTGTTTCTGTGGGTGTGCACGTTTCAATATACATTTATCCTACATCTTCCCTGTTATCCTTTTGATAAAAAAAATGAAGACAGCAGTGCATGTGAAGGACTGTAATACACATGTATCCCCTTGCTATAATGAAAAAAAAATGTCACACACAAAAATCAATAGTTATATTGATTGTCACATCCCCAGGACCGTCTCCAGCTTAGAATTCCCCATATTACTGGAAATATCATGGTGGAGTTTTTTTACTTCAGTCAAAATATTCATGTGTATGCTGTTTTCGACACAAAGATGCATCACATCTACAAACAGAGCATACAGTGAGAGCACATGATACACTTTTGATGTTTGTTTCATTTCTGCGGTAATGTTACAGAATGTTTCGGAAAATGAAGATTCCAGGACCACTTTAAATGTTTCGTTTACAATCGTTTCCCAATGACCCGGAATATTACTGCCAGAACGAACGATATCCATAATGTCTTCCAGTTTACAAACTTCAGCCGTTCTTTTTACACAGGGGCCACTACTCATGTTTTCAATCGTCCTCATCACCACACTTATTAAAAGGGTATTGACTACATTATGATCAATATATACAGAGCGTTTTGCATAATAGTTTCCCATTTTTATTTTACTTTAAAGAAAAAAAGTCAATGTATCGAACAAATCCCTGGCTTCAGTCAACTGCTGGTTAATAGTCTTCTTCTTCTCCATCCAACTCGGCATGGATCTTTTCAAGTCTCTCCTTGAGGCGTCTGCAATTTTTGAGATTGTGAAGAAAAGCCTCCGAAGCGCCTTGGATCCTCCAATCATCCGTGAAAATATCTTTATCAATAAGAGTCTGGTCGATCTCAGTAATGAAGTTGCTGAGCCAGAGCCTTTTCATTAATGCTTTGTAATTGTTTCTGAAGAAAAAATCGGACATGTCATTCAGAAAATCGTGTTGCCTCTGGCCGGGGTGACTGACTCGGCACCCGTTGCAGATTTCTTATCTGTACCGATGTATCACCCTCTCCACAATATCAACCAACACCGATTTCACTGTGTTCATAAACAGAGACGTCTTGGCCCCCGGAGTAACATCAGCAGCAGTAGTATTGCAAGATTCGGGTGTCCAAAATGGTGGTGATGATGGTAGTCCAGGAGTCTGTTCCTGGCTGCAACTCGCGGGGGGAGTCTTGGTTTTTCTCAGATCCATGGCTAGTTTACAACGGTCGTTTTAGTGGGGTCCTTCGTTTTAGATGATTTGCTAAGTGTAGGGTGGGACTTATTGCATTGAATGGGGAGGAGTCATCTGGAGAATTGAAAGTTTAAAAAAAAGTTCTTTAAGCGTTGTAGATTTTTCATCTATCATTTCCAACCAAGCAGCAATAGGTCAAATTTAAGAATAAGTAATAGTTATTCAAGATTTTTTTTAAAAAGTCAAAAGTATAGTTTGTCAGAAATATGGAAAAGTCATTTTCTACAAATAGTATGTTGAAAATCAAAAGAAAGAAAACTCAATTCATTACAAATTAATGAATATTTGACCCAGTTCTAAAGTTTTGCACCCCTTAAAGAAAACTCCATTCCTTACCAGGTACTTCATATTATACCCTTTGTTAAGTGTTGCGTACATCAAGGTGTATCTTAAAGTATCTTGGTAGCAGAAAATAACTAAAAATATGTAAGGTTATCAGAAAAGAAAAAACCTTGTTTAACTGAACAAGTGTTTTAAAAAAACAAAACCCTGCCATTAAAAGAAACCGAATTTTATCCCCTAAACCATTTGTATTATATTTTTGTTTTCCTAATAAAGACAGAGTCACCTGAATTAATTTTGTCTCCATACCTTTTTTTTTACATTTTGTAACAATCTTTAAACAATTGTAGAGAACAAACACTGTGGTTAAAATGAGTGTCTTTATGACGTCTCTCACACCGTTGGTATTTTTCACAAAAATCATTTTTAAACACATCATCTTGATACAGAGATAACACATTTTCGGAAGACAACCCTGACGGTCTTTTACCTAGGTAGAAAAAACACAAAGCTTTTCTTTGAGGGGTCCTTAGTTTTAAATGATCTGGTGAGGAGGGTGTGACTTGTTATGTTGAGTGGGATACGGAGTCCTCTGCAAAAGTGAGAGTCTTTTTCTTTTTCACCAGTATAATGTCCATCGATGTCTGACTCTGTTTAAAAAGCTTTGTAGCTTTTCCATCAATTATTTTCAGCCAAGCAGTCAGAGGCACCCGCAAGGATGTCTGAAAAACCCTGCATGTAGAGTTGAAATACTCCAAAACAAAATCATCAGAGGGGTCCTTCCCCAGCGTCACCAAACGGCTTGCGCGGTAATACCACCGCTTTTAGTTTCCCAGATGGTGCTTGTCAGGACTCTTCTCACTTCTGGCGGCGGGGGGATATCTCCTTCTTCTTCTTCCTTCACATTGAGGGGCAGCGGTGAAAACTCTTCTTTGATCTCGCATGCTGTATGCGTTTCTTTGCTTTTCTTTGCAAAATATCTTGTACACCGCTGGTTCCACTATGGTTTCTTGATGCACTACTTCTTCCGATACAATGGTTGCGTGGAGATCTCTGGAAGACACCAGAGTTAACACAGCCCAATCTGTTGAGGTCAGTGTCGCTTTAACACTACGGGGTCCATATGTTTCTCCATTCTTCAGATTGTAGAAATGCAGTTCATTCGCCATATAGTTGAATACTTAACCCCAAACATCGCCATTTTTCAGAGTCCATTCTTCATGAAGTTCTTCGGCTGGATGCGTCTGAACCCGGCACAGATACTGCATTCGTTTCTTGATTGGCGCTCCGGACGGATGGCGGTAAGTTGTCACAGGTGTCTCGCTGATTAAACCCATGTCGAGGCGTCTCTTGGCCATTTTTCTGTTTTGAAAGGTGACTTGGTGAGTGGAAATTACTGTCTTGTTATTTAGTTTGAGCGTATTTATTTTTTCATCTATTTCCACCCCCTTACTTTTATATGATCTGGTGAGGAGGGTGGGACTTGTTATATTGAGTGGGAGGCGGAGCCCTCTGTAAAAGTGAGAGTCTTTTTCACCAGTCAAACCTTTTTTGTTAGTTGCATACAGCAAATTCTAATATTACACCCATACAACCTCACATAACTTCATATTGGGCTTCCTTATAGTTGTGTGAAGTAATTATAAAAAAAGATATTTTATTATTTCCCTCTTTACGTATTTGAAAAGTACACAACCGGGGGAAAATCTGCCACTTCCTCACAGAGCCCCTCC
Source organism: Harpagifer antarcticus (assembly GCA_902827135.1). Lineage (NCBI taxonomy): Eukaryota > Metazoa > Chordata > Actinopteri > Perciformes > Harpagiferidae > Harpagifer > Harpagifer antarcticus. Next base: position 86,645 of record CADEHL010001032.1, on the reverse strand, counting down.
TCCAGCACACATGAACGCACTCACATGACCAAAAGAGGGCACGAGATAAGTTTGTGCACAGATCTTCGGCTGTATGCGTCTGAACCCCGCACAGATTCTGCATTCGTTTCTTGACTGGCGCTCCGGACGGATGGCGGTAAGTTGTCACAGGCTGATTAAACCCGTATCGGGGCGTCTCTTGTCCATTTTTCTTTTTTGAAAGGTGACTTGGTAAGTGTAAATTACTGTCTTTTTAATTAGTCTGCATGGATTTCTATTTTCACCTAATTCCACCCCCCACTATCTGCCGGCCTCATAGCCAAAGGAAAGGGTGGAGAAAGGGGGAGAGGCCTGGGCTGGGAGGGGGCGGGGCTAGACAGTCTCACGCATAACTTCAAAGAGACACCTAGATTAACATCAAATGTGAAATCACACCTGCCTGTTATAACACCTCACATCAAAGGGCAAAACATCAAAGGCTAATTAGATTAGTCAACTCTGAGGGGACAGGGGCCAGACAGCATAACTTCAAAGAGACTGCCTTAATCAACACATCAAAGGATTAGAATACAAAGGGGTGTGAGGGGACAGGGGCCAGACAACATAACTTCAAAGAGACTGCCTTAATCAACACATCAAAGAATTAGACAACAAAAGCACTACACAGGGGGGCTTTTCACACCTACCTGTTATAACACCTCACCCCCTCACATCAAAGGATCTCGAACAAAGGGAGGCGGGACTTAGCTCATTAACACAATTGTACCCACTCACATCAAAGGATCTCGAACAATGGGAGGTGGGACTTAGCTCATTTGCATAATTGGGGGCGTGTCACCTGTCACTTTTTATGCATACTAATGTGATGAAAGCGGAAGTTACTTCACCCAAATTGCACGGGAAAGACATTTCCATAAACAGTCTAGTTATCTTTTTGGGTATCTGGAAATTCCTGCTGCCCCACTCACGGGGGCTTGAACCTGGTTACTCTGGAAAAACCACAGATGTTACTGACAAACACTTTCAATGGGGTGCCTACATTTCTACTAAAGAAATAGTCCCTGTGAAGAATTCCTTACAAACTATACCAATTCATATATATGCAAGATTTTCTGTTGTGTGTTATAGAAGAGTGGAGATGTTTTAACATCAAACATGTGCTTTTTAGTTGTATGGATGGGACACGAGCAGAGGCTATTTCATACAGAAAAGGCCAAATATTTATGAATGATTCAGCTCGTTCTGCCTAGATATGAGGTGACTTACTACCTTGGCTAAACCATTTGACTGGAGGGGAAGCTTTAAACATTTCTTTTTCTAATAAATTACAATGTTCAAAATGTCATTATCAGTTTGTATTTCTAACTAATGTTATCCATCCAGTTTCCTTCTGGGTGTGGTAATCATTCTTATTTGCTAGAAAAATACAAATTGTTTATTAATAATAATAATAAATGGTTAAATATATCTATGTATTTATATAGCACATAATTATTTTGTGTTTCTGAAGTATTTGTTGTCTTTTTAAAATAGTTTTGATAGCATACATTCAACACCTGGAATGGTCACTTTTTATACTTTAAATATACACTTCTTATTTTTCATTATTAAATCATTTATCAGAAATGTGGAATTACTGTTAAAAGTATGATTCATATTTCTCCTCAAATTATTCACTTTATCAAGAAAATAATCGTTCAGATAATCATTAATAATTTGAACCGGTTTACTCAAGAATTTGCTCAATATGTTGAGTGTGGTAAATGAATTTGCAACCAAGTGCACCAAAAAGGTCCAGTTTACATAATGTCCTAGTGTCTAATCCAAATTAACCATGTCCTACCCTTAGGACATGGTGTGCTCGTTCCCTTTTAAAGGAAAAGGCACTGAGTAAATATTTAGCCTGGACTGTCAAACATCCCCCGGACTCTCACCTTTGCCATAGTTTATAATCCAAATGAAACATTTATCACCTTTGGAGTTTAACATGAATATCCTAGAGATCATTTATCAAATGTAAAAAATGTAAATGTCCTTAACATCAAATGCAACCTTACTCTTGCATCTCAATACCTTTGGAAACTTCTAGACCCCTCATTAGAATTTTAAATGTTATCAATAATATGTGTTCCCATTGTCCCAGTTATTTAAGGGAAATATAAACCAGGCCATGCCCTTTGCAGCGTCTGCTGGGATACATTATTCTACCAAGGGCTGGACCTAAAGCAGAGACACTGGCAGGCTGCTGAAGAGCCTATCAGGGACAGGGATGACGGGCCATTTGGTGCTCAGTGTGATTCATTCAGCGCCATCAGAGACATCATCAGTGGCTACTGTATATCCCCGAAACACCAGCCCACAAAACAAACATGTAAAATAATTATGCAACATTAGTTCAATCAGGAGAGACGGTTTTGATGTGATGATACATATTTAATGCACAGATACACAAATGAATGTGACAATAGTTTCGGCGATTAGGCCCCGTTGTGCAGGAAGTATCATTCTGGAGGGTAGAACCGATCCGATGAAAACCCCCCGGGGTCTAGACACTGGTGGTGGTGAATGGATAGTTGGGTCGGTCTGAGGAGGAGTGGTTTAGCTTGACCCTGGATTCGGAGGGACGGGAGGTGAAAAGGGGTGGAGGAGGGGAAAGAGCAGAGTTTAAAGGGTTTGACGGCACGCTATGATAGGCTCTTGGGAATAGAGCGAACTGATTGGCTAAGCTGCCGAGTCACTTATTGAGAGAGAGTAGAAACATGGAGATAGAAATACATGAATGAGTAAAGACGGTCTTCCTGGTTGAACTTGCGCTAAGCTTCATAAGTTATGAATTTGATGAACAATAGTCTACTTTAGGGGGAAGAATTCAGCATTTTCTCGACCATTTATGACATTAGCTTGCATCGTAGTGCCCTTATATGGTCACACTGACATTGCCTCCTTTCCTGTTTGTGTGCAAGAATGTGCGGATAAAAAAGTATGTTGTTTGTTTAGAGATTATAAAACAACAATCACATATAAACTGTTGTTCCTTCTCTACAAGGTGGCTCTAAGAGATCCAGCTACATTATACTGATGTTAAAACATTGAATCTTGAATCCAGTGCGTGTGTGTTCACATATTCTGGTCGTTATATCTGATTTCTCCGTGTACCCTCAGACTGTGTCGGCGTTTGCTCCGATCTGTAACCCTGTCCAGAGTCCCTGGGGTCAGAAGGCTTTCTCTGGATACCTGGGGTCGGACAGAGACACCTGGCAGGTGAGAGGAAACACACCTGAGTGTCATCAGATTTATATTGATTCTATATATCTTTGTCGCAAGAATAGGTGTGAACAAAATATATGAGTATTATCAGATGTTTTTCATTACCCTTAAAACATATTAATTGTCGTTGTGGTTGTATAAAAGTACCAGAACGTACAAATTAGATGAAAACGAAGATGGATTAAAAATGCATTTTTGGTTAGACGAAAATATTTGATGTGAAGTTTGGAAATACTTATCATGATCTTATTTGGTAATCTATTTAAAGAGCATTTAAAAGCTAGCTGGAGGTTTACAGTGCAGAAAAAGCACCTATTTTTCTGTTTCTTTAATATTTATTCTAAGTATTTAGTGGAGCCTCCAGAGCTTTATGACGTTTGTATATTGACTATTGTAATATTTTAATAAATGTTCCGGTGGGTGTGTGTGTGTGTTCCATGTGTGTTCCTCTGTGTGTTTTTCTCTGTGTGTGTGTGTGTGTGTGTGTGTATGACCGTGTGCGTTTGAGACCCACTGAGATAACTTAGACTAAAGTGAACTATCTAAACACTCAGAGAGTCCTTTAGCTCACCTGAGCCTCTCAGTCTGAGAGGAGAGCTCTCCTCCAACTTGATGTGGAACAAACAGCTCCTTGTGTCCGTTAGTGCAGCTAGCTAACCAGATGCTAACAACACGGTCCCTGCTGCTGGCACCGTTCCCTCTCTCTCTCCCTCTCTCACACACACTAAATGCGCTATTTCCGCACACACACACACACACACACACACACACACACACACACACACACACACACACACACACACACACACACACACACACACACACACACACACACACACACACACACAGAGCCGAGCTTGAATGACACAAGCACACTTTTATTTCCATGCAACTCTGTGATTGGTCTGGTGTCTTGCCTCTGTTGCATTAACTGAACACGGGAAATTACAGTCCTGCCGTCCTCTCTAATGTCTTGATGAGGTTCAGGTAAAGCACGGTTAATGTATTATATTATTGAGGTAGAATTGTCCGGGGCTACAGAAAAAACATTCGGGGCAGGCCAAAATATTATTTTACCAACAATGTGGAATTTATTGGCTACATATTACACAGATTATGCACAGCAGGAGCAGCAATAACCGTCAAATAATAATTCAAACAGGGGAGCTCCGCACCCCCTGCCTGCCGCTAGGGGGTGCTGCAGCGCCCTCAGCACCCCCCTTCCCGCGCCCATGGTACCCATAGAGTCCAGTAGAGGACTCCGCCTGTGCTTATATAACTAGGGTTACAATACGTAACCCATCGTTTCATCCCTCCGAATCGATGTATCTATTCTTCTATTCTATCTTTATATAAAATAAACGTGAATGCAAAGATGAGGATTTGTAAAAGCAGGGCAGATGAATAGATTAAATGAAACTCGAAAAATACAAATATTGTAAAATGAAGGAGGAGCAACATTTTCTGTGATTTAGTTACAACATTTGATGCAGACATTTTTGATTGGAAATGAAATGTTTTATTAATCATTGTGATCTTCATCCGTTCACTATAAGGCAAGCAGGTTCATGTTGCTTTAAGGTTTTGGTGTGACTGTGTCTGATATCACATTTGCATTGTTACACATGAACACATTCAAGTAAGGTCACCTGAGGCTCATTGGGTTTATTTGTTACTAGTTCAAGTGAAGGTTGACTTCATTACAGATGTTTTACATCAAACATGCTGCCTGGTGATGCATAAAGCTTAATGAAATAATTAGGGCTGTCAGTCGATTCAAATATTTAATCGCGATTAATCGCAAATTAATCGCACATTTTGTATCTGTTCTAAATGTACCTAAGAGGAATATTTGTCAAGTTTTCAATACTCTTATCAACATATGAGAGGACAAATATGCTTTATGCTAATGTTTGTTTATTATCATTGGAACAATGACAAGTATTCTGCTGAATATTCTCAATACAACAACCTGGAACCTCTCTCTCTCTCTTCTCTCTCTCCCGACCTACTTCTTTGCACTGAGCCAGTTGCTCTAACAGACAAGCCTGTTTACAGTTTTCGGCAAAATGCCGCTCCTCTGTCTTCATAACAGTCAAAGCATGAGACCAAAGTTCCCACTGTGGGTCAAAATAATGTGCTGTGATGTGCAGTCGACACGTTGGATGCGATCCGAATTATCTAACGCAGCCCCTCGTCCTCCACAATGTTAAGCTGTAGCCCCCCATTTAGCTATCGCTGTTGAAAGCTTGCTGCTCGTAGACGCCGTGTCCCGTAAAACTTTCAAGCGTGGTCTGCCGCAAGCGAGCGGCAGGAGCGGGGCTGTCAGCATCAGCTGTGTGCTTGGCTTGCTGTTTAAAATACATTTTTTTGTATCCATATCTCTCGCTAGAATCTCCACCATCCAACTAACAACAACAACAACGTCAAGCCTTTGGGCTCTGAAACTACGGGACGGGCCGAGGACAAATACACGTGTTAATCGCATGTTAAAATAATTAGTGGCGTTAAAAATGTTTTGCGTTAACGTGTTATTAACGCGTTAAACTTGACAGCCCTAGAAATAATACGTGACTTATGGTAAATCAATAATCGGTTTGGCCATAACACAAACCAGCCAAGGTGAACACCTCAGGTCCACACAACAACAACTCTGTTAAGGCAGTGTTATATGAACAAATCAAGAAGTTAGAGAGAGGGTTGCTCGTGCCTAGTACTTCAAACACATCATCTTTGATTCTGATGGTCTGTCTATGAAAACGATAAAACATTTTAATCTATCAAGAGGAGTTAAAGAACGTTTGTTTGTGTTTCTCCAATTCTGCTGCCACAAACCTCATTAACCAAACAATTTGTTGTGATTAAGAAATGGCTTATTCATTTCTGAGAACCATGGAATGCTGCTGGAGGCAATGTTAAAGTATTACCATTTAATCCCATGCAAATGTATATTTGACATCTTTCATTTTGTCTTTGTAAACAGCGTCAAAGTACGCTGCTTCTGCCGGGGTTAGCAGGTTTTTCCAGTCTCCAACAATTCCTGAAACACAACATGGGAAGAAAAGGAAATCCTTATTCAGTTGGAGAAATATGTGCACTTTTCTATCTTGATGTTCTTGCTATTTAGAAATACAGTATGTCAGTGTCTATGTGAGGATTCCCTGATGGTCCTGATACCATCCACCAAACATGAGTCAGCCCCAATGAATGCCCTACCCCCAAAGACATGCTATGACTAGATAGTACAATATTAGTGAGAAAATAAAGCCCAGCAAACTCTCCATAAACATCATTATGTATTTCATGAACAGATCATTTCAGGATGTAACGGAAATACATCAGTGTGTCCTCGGTTATAGCTCCTCCAGATTCAAATACACCTTTTGTACTCTATGTATTATTTAATGAGACTCACCTTTCCTGAAAAACTCAGACTTTGTCTGGTCCAGAAATTCACGAGGAACAGTAGAGAGGTTTGACATGATGTTCTTCTTCATGTTCTTGAACAAACATCGGTCGGCTATCTTCTCTATGGCTTCATGGTCCAGAGGTTTCTGCAGGAACTGAGCCATGTTGCCCACAGAGTCCTTCAGGTCCTGCAGACAAACACAGATACGCTCATAGTCCGGCAGCGGCTCTCCCAGTATACACTATCTTAGTCGGGGGAGTTAGAAGATGATTGCTAAATCAAGGTCAGAACTATTGGGAAAATATTTGGAAAAGTGATTTGAGGCAGATTTGAGGATTGTTCCTGAGTCTCACCATTATCATCTGTTCATAGGAGATGTGCATGATGTTTTTCTCTTCATCTGCAGCATTCAGCCAGCTCTTCACATGATCAAACCATGAGCCAAACAGAACTGGAAGGAACAGGAGACACAAGTGTTCCTTTCATAAGAGGTTATCATAACTTAGTTTGTTTACTGAACCTTTCAAGATCTCCCTTGTTAAAGGCTACACATTTGGCTTTGCAAGATAAACATGTATCCATGGTGTGCTAGCGACCCACAATGTATAAGAATGGACCGTCTTCTCTATTTGACTCTTGCTGGTATTTTGGGTTGCTTTAAAAAGACCGGTGCTTCAAATGAGCATTTTCAGAGAATTTATAAGAACAAGAATGTGTTTTTTGAACATTAAAGTTCGTAATCATGGGCTAGTAAAATCCCAAAACACAATTGAGAATGCGCATGATAAGTCCCCTTTGAATCATGTCACCAGGTAAAAGGTTTTTAAGAGTTTTCGTCCCACTCTCTGATATGTATGGTGTTATGAACGTATTCTAAACATTACATAGCTGTAACAATCAGAAAAACCTTTTCCATCAAGGAACTTGTGGAGGAACTGGGTCTGTGGGCCTGGGTCCACCAGGTAGGAAGCCGCCTCATGATAATGAAAAGACGATGTGAACACATCTTTGGGGTTCCTCGTCACATAGATGACCTGCAGTGATGACATGACGTCAGACCCTTTCCTTCACACACACTGTCTGTGATGCGTTTATCACATTGAATCTGATCCGCGTTAGTTGATAGGTTTACCTTTGGCTTTACTTCAAAGAAAGATGGTGGCATCATGTTGTACTGGAAGTGTGTAGTCAACAGTCGTGGAGAGGGCCTCTGTTCAAGGTCGAGGGAGGCGGTCTGCTGCACTTCAAGCCAGGGAACACGTTTCCAGTTGACAATCGTGTCAATAGGTTCTGGATCTCCTCCACTCATGATCAGAGGGACAATCTCCTGCATCCAGTGTGTACCTAAACAAAAAGAAAAAATTGATTTTCTTAAATATGTATTTATCAGCCCTTGTAAAACTTGGGGTGAGGTGAAATTATACCCATTTTCACCTCACCCCTTACTCGTTTGCTTGTGATTAAATGCGGCCTTCAGAATAAGATAACCACTAATGAATTACTCGTGAATTGTTAATACCATGAAAACATTCCTAAAGTCACAGGCAATAGCCAACCAGGAGGGAGGGTTTTTTCTTATCTTGTGTGCTTGCCAAATGTAATACTTTATACACAACACACCATCCAAAAGATGGTTCAACTATTATTGAAATCTCTGGCCAAATGTCAATCTCCACTCTGTCTCAAGTTAACTTCTTATTTCATATGATTTTATAAGAAATGTTACTATGTCGTTTGGATATTATGTTTAATCACCAGTAAAAACATTGCTTGAAGGGACACACCATTAGAAACAACTTAAAGGGGACCTATCTACATCAACATGTGTCCCCGGTGTGTCGGGGAACTCACGCAGCGTCAGAAAATAAAACCCTCTCTCTTTTCCTCCGTACCCAAATATCTAAAAACGGGGAACAACGGAGCTGATCCAAATTTGCCTCCGATATGACGTAATATCTGAAATGTGGACCCACGGCCCAATCAGAAAGATGCTATCTGAAACAATGCCCGACTGTTTTGGACGTAATATGGTCGGTGCATGTTAACATTAGCATCGCTAACACTCAGAGCTAACCTGTACTGGAGAGCATGTGTGTGAAGAAGCAGGAAATAAAAAGGAACTCACCTTGTGGTATAACCGGCAAGAGAGAAAGCCTTTGAGCTCCAGACTGTTTCAGAGAGAATCCTTGATAATCCATGATATGGAGTTTCATCACCGCAGTATTTAGTTTAGACAGTAGCTGCCAGGTCCCGCATGAGCTCAGCCCCCTCCTTTTTTATTCTTTAAAGCTTTAAACCCCAAATCAGCAATTTTGAAACAGGAAGTGAAATAGAGGGATATGAGGCATGGCTAGAATGGGTGATCTGTTTGGTATTTTGAGCAAAACACAGCGCCACCTAGTGTCAGCAGAAAGTATAACAAATATTGATTACAAAAAAATGCAAATAAAAAAAAAAATATATATATAACATATTTTAAGATCATGTTTAATCCTCTGATGCGTCTATACATGGCTGTTTTAGTCTGTGTTCTTCATGTCTACCTGTTCATGTGTGTACCTCTTTGAGCCATGTGGGACAAAACCCGATCATGCCCCTCCCTCTCACTGTCTAAATCAGTGGTTCTCAAACTTTTTTCAATAATGTACCCAGTTTGAAAAAAAAAAAACGCCAAGTACCCCCTGATCAGCGCAAACACAATTTGTTAAGGAAAAAATGCCTATAAAGAGGTACAGTACAGCGCTGCACCATCAGTGTCTGATTTATTCAAACAACAACAGTTACTGAGAAACACTTAAATGCTACATTTCAAATGTTTAGAATCCATCACTAAATTCATGGCAAACCAATTTTAACATCATGCAATAACACTGAGACGACATTAGTTGCATTGAACTGATCTTTTTAATAAGTTGTACTTAATGTCGTGAAACATGGGCTCGCGCTTCACTGAGGAGCTTAGTCATTCTGACAGGGAGGCAAACTGCAGTTATTACACTTCGCGTTTTTAAATATGTGTAACTCTGTTAATTATAAAACCCACACTGCTCAAACTTCGTTACTTTTCCTAAAATTGGTATATTTATTTATTTATTTATTTTGGGGCGTGGGGGGGGCGAGGGGAATGAAGAGAAAAAAGATATGAGCATTTTATGAGCATGGGATTTTGACCCCTCATATAAACATATGCATAATGCATATGTCATACTTTGCGGCCACACGCCGTTGCCAAGCAACGCTTATTGTTTAGGCCCTTTGATAAGCAGGCAGTCATATCATTAGCTAGAACTAGCTAGATCTGATAGATTTGGACATAGACGCGAGTGAAGTGTAACCGGACGCGAGAGACAGATCAGATCAGCTGCTGCTGACGGAGAGCACGCAGCTCTGTATGATCACAGCTCCGCCGCTGTGACGGATTGTCTAGTGGATCAAAATACACTCTGAGTTAGACCTAACACACTTAGATATCTACTCTGTAACTAGCTAAACTAGTTATAAATATATTTATTCTTTACTGTCGGGTCACTTATTACAGGTTCAGCGAGCTGCCTGAGACTGACGGGCTGTCAGGAGAGGGAGAGGAAAAGAGAGCACCCCGTTTATTTTTTTTCATTTTATTGTCCAGCATTTCTGTAAACCTTTCAATAAAGTAGTTAATCTACTATTAGTAGTTTGTTTAAATGCATTACTTATGTTTTTTTTTTCATTAACATAAAATAAATCTCACGTACCCCCTGCAGTACTCCAACGTACCCCGAGGGATCCGCGTACCCCCATTTGAGAACCACTGGTCTAAGTCAATGGTGACTGTAAAAACTACACTGCGCATGCTCAGAGTATTGTCCTATTTAATGTGTGTGGCAAAAACATAATGACTATAGGGGCATAGAGCTGCCATCCCCACTATACGCCATCTCACATCATTCAGAGCTGATTGACTGTAAGTACGTGTGCCGCGAAAAGTGTGGTGTGTGAACAGACGAGAGACGCGTCCTAAAACCAGGAAGTAAGCTGCGCATGGCTTCCCTCCACAAAAAAGCAATGAGATTTCTCCATAGGATTTTAGAAAATAGCTCAAAATAAATCTGTGGGAAACGTAGCTGTTAGATAAACGCACGTTTTGTTCAGCCGGATAATAACCACATGTCTACCCTACTTTTATCATTTTCTAATCATAAATCTATCGATTAGATTTATGATAGACTTTTGAAACTACAAGAACATAAGGAGGACTTTTACAAAAAAGTAATAGAGATTTTTGTCCAGAGGGAAAGGCAAATGGACTTAATCTTCAAGTCAAGGTAAGACCGAGATTTCATTGAAAATGGGATCTTACTAAGAGAGAACAATTCAATATTTAAATGATAAAATGTATCCTTTTATTGAACTGCCATGAACCTCACTGCACGTCACTGCAGAAGCTTATAGACATCTAAGCTTTTTGTGCCCCACCACTTTTGTACATATAAAAACGCCACTGTTCATAGACATGTTTTTTATATATTTGTATATATCTGAGACCTATGTTATTGCCTAAAAATAGCATGATAGGTGACCTTTAAACATTAAGTAAGTCAAAATCAGAGGAACTAACTTGCTGATACTTGGATCATTGGCATACAGTAGTAGGGTCATTGTCCTCAACCGGACCTCCGAGCATGGACAGAGAGATCATGGTACCGCTGTAGGCCTTGACCCCAGATGTCTTTGAACACTGCCTAACGGCAACCCAACGGACCCATCTGAAAAATGAGCTCGCTATAGCTAAAGCCCATCTTTTACAGTAACAGAAAACCCAGTACATATATCTACACTGCAATTATCGATGAAGTATATTTTGAAAGACATGGGGTCTAAGTGTTAAAAAACAAAACAATGACGGCAGGCAGGGTTTTATAGGCATTCTATTTAAACTATACTTTTGGACACTAGGTCACGAGAACGATGGAAAATAGCTATGTTTTAGCAGTGATCAACAAGATTTGGAATTGTTAGATTGTTATAGAACCTTTTCCCTAACTGCCTGTGAATCTCTCTGTTGGTGAACTGTTGCACCAGGACTCATATCGTGTGAATGGCAAAACATATCAGTGCTTGTGAATTATTTTGACTTGCTCTAAATGCAGAGGTGTTCATCAGTGGCCCTCTACCGCCAGTCAGAAGAGGAGTGGAGAGATTCAGCAGATTGTTTGCACTGAACACCTGGCTTTCAACTGTCTGTACTGACCATTCTGTCCATTTTATTGACAATTTTAACTTTTTCTGGGATCGCAGACATCTTTTCAAGGCAAATGGAGTTTGAGTGAACAAGTCAGGAGTGAAATTGTTTATCTCTAACATATTCAACTGCCTGCGTTATCAATCTGTTCCCTCTGCCAAGGACAAGCGGCAAGAGGAATCAAAACAGGAGAAAGACACAACACATCGCGCAGAAAACCCTGAAGAATTATCACTGCACCCGCCTGAGGAATGTTCTGATTATGGGAGACAAATGAGACACATGGAGGAGTCTCCACTGCCCGTCACCCCCCCCTGTCAACGCCTTTGAGGATACTCCGTTCACCCTTTCACCCTCGCACACCCTCCTGGAGATCGTTGAACACATGAAGGAGATACAAAGGGTTGGCACCGATTCCTTCCTGGAGTCTGATAAGGATGTGTGTGTACAAAATGCAACAAACTCTTACTGATATGTGCTGGGTCCAGGCTCAAGGGCATATGGCACTCTCAACTCTTTCCAGGACATGCCAGGGCCCTGCCTGCCTGTAGCTTTGCCAATATCTGTGTTGTTAGGTAATAGATTAAGAGCCGTAAATCATGTTAGACACAGGAAGCGCTCAAACGTTTGTGTGAGTTCATCTAATTTAGCTGTGATTCCATTAAACTAGCTTTATTAAATGTCAGGTCTCTGGCAGGAAAAACATTTTTAATCAATGATTTTATCACCGAGCACAATCTCGATTTTATGTTTTTAACAGAAACTTGGATTGAACAAAATAACAGTGCAGCTGTTCTTATCGAATCAACCCCTCCCAACTTTGGTTTTATGAGTCAGGAAAGAATGCATAAGAAAGGAGGTGGAGTTGCTATTCTGTTCAATGATTCTCTTAAATGCAGGAAGACATCTTATGGGAACTTTGCTTGTTTTGAATATGTGGCCCTTCAGCTGAAATGCTCCTCTCGAGCTCTGTTCCTAAATATCTATAGACCACCCAAATACTGTGCAAGCTTTTATGATGACTTTACTGAACTGCTGTCTATAGTGTGTATTGACTTTGACCGTCTAGTCATTGTTGATTAAACAAAGATAAAATTGAGGTAATGGTTTTTGGAGCCAAGGCAGAACGTATAAAAGTTAGTGCTGAGCTTCAGCCTGCAATGTTCAAAACAACAGATAAAGCCAGAAATATAGGTGTAGTCATGGACTCTGACCTGAGTTTCAACAGTCACATTAAAACAGTTACTAAATCAGCCTACTATCACCTAAAGAATATATCTAGGATTAAAAGACTAATGTCACAGCAGGATTTGGAAAAACTTGTCCATGCTTTTATCCTCAGTAGACTGGACTACTGCAATGGTGTCTTTACAGGTCTCACTAAAAAATCTATTAGAAAGCTGCAGCTGATTCAGAACGCCGCTGCTCGAGTCCTCACTGACACTAAGAAAGTGGATCACATCACTCCTGTTCTGAAGTCTTTACACTGGCTTCCTGTGTGTCAAAGAATAGATTTCAAAATACTGCTGCTGGTTTATAAAGCTTTGAATGGTTTAGGCCCAAAATACATTTCTGACCTCCTGCTAAATTATGAACCATCCAGATCTCTCAGGTCTTCAGGGACTGGTCAGCTTTCTGTCCCCAGAGTCAGAACTAAACATGGAGAAGCAGCGTTCAGTTATTATGCTCCATCTGGAACAAACTCCCAGAAACCTGCAGGTCCGCTGCAACTCTGACTACTTTTAAATCCAGCAAGAACACTTTTCTTTTTGTCACTGCTTTTAATTGAACTATTCATATCTTAGACTGCACTGTAACTTTTATCACTGTAACTTTTATCCATGTATTTTTTCTTTTAATGTTTATTTTATTAGCTTTTCTTTTTAATGACTGATTTTAAATGACATTTTCTTAATGTTTTTCTTTTTTTTTGTAAAGCACTTTCAATTGCCTTGTGTTGAAAAGTGCTATATAAATAAACTTGCCTTGCCTTGCTCTTGTCTCAGCTGGCTTCTCAAAGAAATACAAAGCAGCAGGAAATGTCTTCCTTTTCATTTTACATTTATTTAAAAAATCAAATAATAAAAACGTATCTTGAGTAGTGGTGCACACATTCAACACCCAACACTTACAACTCACCAGATTTGGGATACGTCACGATGATGATATCATCTGGGCGAAAAGCAAACTCTTCAAAGTATTTCAGACTCTTTGGCGTCTGCAGACATGAGACCACGTAGACCCCCTTGTACACCGTGTATAACTCTTCCTCCGTCATAGTTTAAGGTGCAGAATCTCTGTGGATGAGGGAACTTATATAGTGGATGTGTGTGCTTATGCGTGTGTGCTTGTTCTTTGTTTAAATTGAAAAGGCATTGAGTAAATATTTAGCCTGAACTGTCAAACATCCCCCGGACTCTCACATTTTCCATAGGTTTAGTAACAGGCTGAAATAAAGGGTTTGAGGCTAGATCTGGTATTGGTATTGGTATTTTGAGCAAAACACTTCATAGACATGTTTTTATATATCTGTGTTGGAGAAATACGGTTTTCTCCACTCTTTGGGTTGTTTTAATGCACTAACGGAATTGGAGATTTTAGAATGAGGTACAGTTGAATGAATGCTGGCTCACGTAGAGAAACCATTTGTTACCTTAAAAGTAATGGGAATAGATGTAACCACATTATGCAAAACCGTTTGTTCAAACAGCAGATTGTAAGAATGGATTTATGACGTCAGTACTCACTCAACTGCATGGGGGGGGGAATAGACCAGTGGCATTTTGCTCTTCACAGTTGGACACCATAGCTCGAGCCATGCCCATTTGTTTACAAGCAGTAATAGCAGCCTCCATGGCAGTACAGGCATCTGCAACAATAGTGCTTTTTAGATCCTTGACTCTAAAAGTAACTCACGCAGTGTCCGTACTATTGTTACAAAATAAACAAACCTATATGTCACCAGCTAGACATTTAGCATGCATGGCTACGTTGTTATCACAACCAAATCTTACTATCGAGAGATGTACTACTTTAAATCCAGCTACACTACTGCCAGTAGAGATAGATGGGGAGCCACATGACTGTATCGCAGAAACTGAGGACAGAGTGTTACCAAGGACAGACCTGACGGACATTCCCTTCCCAGATGCAGACATATCGATGTATGTTGACGGTTCATGTGAGAGGAATCTTGATGGAACTAATGCAACAGGTTATGCTGTAATGACACAGACGAAACTGCTCAAGGGCGCAGCATTGCCGTCTCACTTATCAGCACAGGCAGCAGAACTAATCGCACTAACAGAGGCATGCAAGCTGGGAAAAGGGAAAACAGTTAACATTGAAACAGACAGCAACTATGCTTATTCATGTATACCTGTGTTTGCACAACAATGAAAACACAGGGGGATGGTAACATCCACAAACAAACCTATTACACATAAAGATGTGATCCTATCCCTTTTGGATGCAGTACAACTCCCTAAGAGAGTGGCGGTCTGTACGTGTGCAGCACACACTACAGTGACGGACCCGATGTCCACAGGGAACCGGAAGGCAGATGAAGAGGCTAAGAAAGCAGCGAAAAGACAGTGACAGGACAATGACCAATATATTTCTGAAAATATGGAACACATTGATCATGACATCCTAAAAGACATGCAAGCGAATGCACCTGACAAAGAGAAGGTATACTGGAAGAAGAAGTTGTGTACACAGAATAAAGAGCGGTTGTGGGAAAGTACAGAAGGCACATTTGTATTACCAAAAAGCTTATTTCGATATGCAGCTATATTGAGCCATGGGTTGGACCACGGCTCAACAGTGGGGATGGTGGAAGTAATACAGGAGATATTCACAGCCTATGGCTTTACAAACTACTGTTTAGCATGTTCTGTGTGTGCACAGTGTAACCCTCAGGGACAGTTCAGACCAAAGAGAGGTAGAATACCGGAGCCAGTATCCGCTTCAGCACATTTGCATGGACTTTATTGAACTAAATAAATATGAGGGAATGAGATATTGTCTAACAATCATTGACATGTACTCAAAATGGATTGAAGTTTTTCCAACTAGGAATCCGGATGCAGTGACAGTGGCTAAAGCATTGACAAATCACATAATCCCACGTTTTGGAATTCCCGAGAAGATCTATAGTGATAATGGCACACACTTTGTAAATAAAGTAATTCAGGAATTGACAGCTGTATTTGGAATACAATTAAAACGACATTGTTCTTATCATCCACAGTCAGCAGGTTGATAGAAAGAAATAATGGTACAGTAAAAGCTAAACTGAAGAAGATGATGGCCGAGACAGGGAACACATGGATGAGATGCTTAGCACCAGTGATGCTAAGCATGCACATCCTACCTAGTGCTAGAGGGCTGTCACCTTTTGAAATGTTACATGGAAGACCATATATCTGCCTGAGTTAAAACCATTTGTAAGAGAGGACGAGAGTATGAGTGAAAACACAGCAGAATATATGGCAAACATTTTGAGAAGAAAAGATGTTATGTTCTTGTCCCCTCTGCACAGGAAGTACCTGATACTACACAGACAGTGAAACCAGGAGACTGAGTGTTCACCAGAGTGAAAGAGAGGAAGAGCTGGCACTCGCCCAAGTGGGAGTGTCCCTACCAAGCACTCCTGTCTACACCGACTGCAGTTAGAGTGGCGGAGAGACCATCCTGGATACATCTGACTGTGAAGCAGTTTAAACCTAAAGACAGAAACTCGCCTCTACTGTGGTGAAGTCTGGCTACAAAGGGAGGTGATTCCAATAAGGGCACTTGTTTCAAACCAGTGAAGAAACCTACAGAACCCAGTAGAACTTAAAGAGTGGACGTTAGCAGGGAAACAGTAACGGCTCTGAGTGATTTTTGTTTTTACAATATCTCCTGTTGAGTCCTTGTGTCCGGTCTCTTTTTCCTCCTGCCGTCAAGACTGATGATATTCTCCCGGCATTAGGACCAGGGCAGGGGTGGGCCTACCCCTTTGAGAAGTGTATTCTTACCGTTTATCATTAAAACAGATTATTGTTTAACCTCTATCCTGGCTGTTTTGAGTTTTCCTTCTTTTAAAACAAACTCATATAGGATCGCGCGGAGCAGAGATATTTGCTCTAACAGAATGGTGACCCCGACGTGATGACGTGATGACGTCATGACGTGGTGACGTGAGGACGTGCCGACGTGGTGACGTCATGAGTAGTTTTTTTTTGGAGCAAACACTAGCAGCCAGCGGACGGAGGGAGATGCCTGGAAACATTTCTGACAACTAAAACCAGAATCCTACAATTGAAAGGTAAAACGGACGCCTGTTTCTATCGAAGGTCTGGAATTGGCTAAGCTAAATTTTAGAGTTGTCAAAGATATTTCCCAGTGTCATAGTATTGACAGTAAGTTATAAAATAAATAAAGCAACGAGGTGTTAAGAGTACGATGAAAGGCCCCGTAGGTTTTTCAGAATCATACGGCTAAACTCGTTAGCTACAAGTGAAGCGATGAGGTGTGTAACACCAGGTGAAAAACCCAGTGGATTTTTTTAGAAATCAATATTACGACATACTCATCGGGGAAGTTCAGTGGTTTTCTAAAGACTCCATCCAGAACAAACCAGAATAATGCTTTCCAGTCTCATAGGAGCTGCATATGTAAAAAATCCAAGAGCAGAAACGCCAACTTCAAAAGCCATTGAAATTAACGGATTTCTCACTGTCTTGTTCTGTTGGGTTTAACGCCCATTCTGTTGAAAGAAATATCGCATCTTAAAAGCTGAACAGTAGGATATATTTATGTGCTTTTGAATAAATAGAATATATTATTGAACATAGAATAGCCTTAGTCAGATAAAGAAATACGAAGTCATTCTTGTTTCAAGAAAGCCCCCCTTCTCCTGGAATGCCTGACAGCTCCAGCCGGGGTGTCTGTGAGAGTATCCCCCCCTTTCTCTCTCCTGTTTGCTCTCTTCTTTAATGCCTGAAGAAAAATGAGGTAATTTAAAACAGAGAGTGAAAGATCAACGAGTGATCTGAAGTTGGAGTGAATAACATTGAAAATGAATAGATCAAGGTGTGATTTCAGGTGGTAGATATTGAAATAAATAAGAAAATATAATTCGTTGTTTTTAGCATAATTTTTGAGGGATACAGTTACGTCACATGGTGGTTTTTAGAGAAGTTTTGAGAACGGCTTGTTACTTTTGCATTGCATTACATTGGCTCCTGCAGCATACCATGGTTATCAGAAATGAATAAGCCATTTCTTAATCACAACAAATTGTTTGGTTAATGAGGTTTGTGGCAGCAGAATTGGAGAAACACAAACAAACGTTCTTTAACTCCTCTTGATAGATTAAACTGTGTTATCGTTTTCATAGACAGACCATCAGAATCAAAGATGATGTGTTTGAAGTACTAGGCACGAGCAACCCTCTCTCTAACTTCTTGATTTGTTCATATAACACTGCCTTAACAGAGTTGTTGTTGTGTGACCTGAGGTGTTCACCTTGGCTGGTTTGTGTTATGGCCAAACCGATTATTGATTTACCATAAGTCACGTATTATTTCTAGGGCTGTCAAGTTTAACGCGTTAATAACACGTTAACGCAAAACATTTTTAACGCCACTAATTATTTTAACATGCAATTAACACGTGTATTTGTCCTCGGCCCGTCCCGTAGTTTCAGAGCCCAAAGACTTGACGTTGTTGTTGTTGTTAGTTGGATGGTGGGAGATTCTAGCGAGAGATATGGATACAAAAAAATGTATTTTAAACAGCAAGCCAAGCACACAGCTGATGCTGACAGCCCCGCTCCTGCCGCTCGCTTGCGGCAGACCACGCTTGAAACACACACACAGACAGAGACACACACACACACACACACACACACACACACACACACACACACACACACACACACACACACACACACACACACACACAGACAGACACATACACACACAGACACACACACAGTTACACACAAACGTCAACATTTATTGAAATACTAAAATAGTGGACGGTTATTTACTGTATCGTTCGGTAGATTCAGTTTGCATTAAAAAGACAAATCATCGTAACAAACGAGTCAATATACAAACGTCATAAAGCTCTGGAGGCTCCACTAAATACTTAAATAGCTAGAATACATTTTAAAGAAACAGAAAAATAGGTGCTTTTTCTACACTATAAACCTCCAGCTTGCTTTTAAATGCTCTTTAAAATAGATGACTAAATAAGATCATTATAATTATTTCTAAAATTAACATAAAATATGTTTATCTAACCAAAGATTCTGCTTTAATCCATCTTTGTTTTCATCTATTTTGTACGTTCTTTAAACAAGCTAAACACCTGAAGCACATATCATCTAAAGTACGACTCTAAACAAGTTAAATATCTGCAGAAATACGTGACTTCACAGGCTCTGCTGCACGATACATTAACAGCTACTAGCATAACGCACTTGAATCTGTGGCGGAGCTGATGCATTGTGGGTAATGTAGTCACCAAATAAGATCAGTATCATTATTTCCAAACTTCACATAAAATATTTCCGTCTAACCAAAAATTCTGCTTTAATCCATCTTTGTTTTCATATATTTTGTACGTTCCTGTACTTTTATACAACCACAATAAAAAATGTTTTTAGTGTGATGATGAGATCTGATGACACTCAGGTGTGTTTCCTCTCACCTGCCAGGGGTCTCTGTCCGACCCCAGGTATCCAGAGAAAGCCTTCTGACCCCAGGGACTCTGGACAGGGTTACAGATCGGAGCGAACGCCGACACAGTCTGAGGGAACACGGAGAAATCAGATATAACGACCAGAATATGTGAACACACACACACTGGATTCAAGATTCAAAGGTTGTATCATCAGCTCAGCAGCTACAGTGTAGAAATGGCAATGAAATTCTTCTGACCTGAGCTCCTCCAACAATGCAACATATATCATAAAATACAAATAGTGCAAGAAGTCTACATATACATGTACATAGAATATGATATGTAGAAGATTAGCATTGCACTCAGGGTAAAATACCAACAGACACACAGAGGTAAAGACAGAGTAACATGTGCATGCAGGTAGGGAAGGAAACAGCTGTTTATGTGTGTGATGTGTGTGTGATAAACAACACTTAAAGGTCTCCTATTATACTGTTTTTAGGCAAATATTACAGGTCTCAGATTGTTAGCAAAAATATCACTCGACACCAGGTAATCAATGGTCAGGTAACTAATTTATTCTTGCAAGAAGGAGCAGAGTTAAATCACATACAAAGGATATGGGTTAACTCACACACATGGGGTATGTTGCTCAAAGGAACAGCAAAAAACATCAGGCTTATATCGTCCAAAACACAGAGATAACAACAAAGTCGTAAATCGAGGTGGCGCTAATATCAGCCGCGGGTGTCGGAAAGTCGGGTCATCTGCGATGGGTCATCTGTGACGTCTTCTGGAAAGAGTCACGTACTTCCTTCACGCTTCATAGAAATGAGATATTTAGGAGACAGCAAGTCTTCTCATAAATATCAACAACCTGAAATGCCCTGCCTCCTCCTATCACAAGAAGAGGCAGCTGCAAGGTCACACACTTCAGAGCCACACATGATATCAGAGAAAACAGTATTTCTCCAACATATCCCTCCTGTTTATACTACGGAATAACATTGAACTTGGAAAAATACAAATGATTATAAAAGATAAAAACTTCATATACAAAAGTACCCAAACGGCTGAGGTAGGTAGATTGTATAGGCACATGTTTTAAAGTAATCCCAATGGATGCCATGGCCTAATTCTTTCTCTAAACATCGTCAGTTTCTATCACTCAGACCCGTTACTGTTTCCCTGCTAACGTCCACTCTTTAAATTCTACTGGGTTCTGTTGGTTTCTTCACTGGTTTGAGACAAGTGCCCTTATTGGAATCACCTCCCTTTGTAGCCAGACTTCACCACAGTAGATGCGAGTTTCTGTCTTTAGGTTTAAACTGCTTCACAGTCAGATGTATCCAGGATGGTCTCTCCGCCACTCTAACTGCAGTCGGTGTAGACAGGAGTGCTTGGTAGGGACACTCCCACTTGGGCGAGTGCCAGCTCTTCCTCTCTATCGCTCTGGTGAACACTCAGTCTCCTGGTTTCACTGTCTGTGTAGTATCAGGTACTTCCTGTGCAGAGGGGACAAGAACATAATGATCTCTTTTCTTCTCAAAATGTTTGCCATATATTCTGCTGTGTTTTCACTCATACTCTCGTCCTCTCTTACAAATGGTTTTAACTCAGGCAGATATATGGTCTTCCATATAACATTTCAAAAGGTGACAGCCCTCTAGCACTAGGTAGGATGTGCATGCTTAGCATCAATGGTGCTAAGCATCTCATCCATGTGTTCCCTGTCTCGGCCATCATCTTCTTCAGTTTAGCTTTTACTGTACCATTATTTCTTTCTATCAACCTGCTGACTGTGGATGATAAGAACAATGTTGTTTTAATTGTATTCCAAATACAGCTGTCAATTCCTGAATTACTTTATTTACAAAGTGTGTGCCATTATCACTATAGATCTTCTCGGGAATTCCAAAACGTGGGATTATGTGATTTGTCAATGCTTTAGCCACTGTCACTGCATCCGGATTCCTAGTTGGAAAAACTTCAATCCATTTTGAGTACATGTCAATGATTGTTAGACAATATCTCATTCCCTCATATTTATTTAGTTCAATACAGTCCATGCAAATGTGCTGAAGCGGATACTGGCTCCGGTATTCTACCTCTCTTTGGTCTGAACTGTCCCTGAGGGTTACACTGTGCACACACAGAACATGCTAAACAGTAGTTTGTAAAGCCATAGGCTGTGAATATCTCCTGTATTACTTCCACCATCCCCACTGTTGAGCCGTGGTCCAACCCATGGCTCAATATAGCTGCATATCGAAATAAGCTTTTTGGTAATACAAATGTGCCTTCTGTACTTTCCCACAATCGCTCTTTATTCTGTGTACACAACTTCTTCTTCCAGTATACCTTCTCTTTGTCAGGTGCATTCGCTTGCATGTCTTTTAGGATGTCATGATCAATGTGTTCCATATTTTCAGAAATATATTGGTCATTGTCCTGTCACTGTCTTTTCGCTGCTTTCTTAGCCTCTTCATCTGCCTTCCGGTTCCCTGTGGACATCGGGTCCGTCACTGTAGTGTGTGCTGCACACTTACAGACCGCCACTCTCTTAGGGAGTTGTACTGCATCCAAAAGGGATAGGATCACATCTTTATGTGTAATAGGTTTGTTTGTGGATGTTACCATCCCCCTGTGTTTCCATTGTTGTGCAAACACATGTATACATGAATAAGCATAGTTGCTGTCTGTTTCAATGTTAACTGTTTTCCCTTTTCCCAGCTTGCATGCCTCTGTTAGTGCGATTAGTTCTGCTGCCTGTGCTGATAAGTGAGACGGCAATGCTGCGCCCTTGAGCAGTTTCGTCTGTGTCATTACAGCATAACCTGTTGCATTAGTTCCATCAAGATTCCTCTCACATGAACCGTCAACATACATCGATATGTCTGCATCTGGGAAGGGAAAGCCCGTCAGGTCTGTCCTTGGCAACACTCTGTCCTCAGTTTCTGCGATACAGTCATGTGGCTCCCCATCTATCTCTACTGGCAGTAGTGTAGCTGGATTTAAAGTAGTACATCTCTCGATAGTAAGATTTGGTTGTGATAACAACGTAGCCATGCATGCTAAATGTCTAGCTGGTGACATATAGGTTTGTTTATTGTGTAACAATAGTACGGACACTGCGTGAGTTACTTTTAGAGTCAAGGATCTAAAAAGCACTATTGTTGCAGATGCCTGTACTGCCAAGGAGGCTGCTATTGCTGCTTGTAAACAAATGGGCATGGCTCGAGCTATGGTGTCCAACTGTGAAGAGCAAAATGCCACTGGTCTATTTCCCCCCCATGCAGTTGAGTGAGTACTGACGTCATAAATCCATTCTTACAATCTGCTGTTTGAACAAACGGTTTTGCATAATCTGGTTACATCTATTCCCATTACTTTTAAGGTAACAAATGGTTTCTCTACGTGAGCCAGCATTCATTCAACTGTACCTCATTCTAAAATCTCCACTTCCTCATCGGATGAGCTGATAGACACGTTATCTGAAATTGCTTCTCTGTGACCGTCAAGGTCTTAGGTCATTTTGATTTGGGTTATCTTGTTTTGTAGTTGTTTCTGTTGTTTGACTTTCTACGTTAACCTTTTTCATCTGTTCAGGGTCTAAGTGTGTGTGATAATACATGACCTGATTTTGCAGATGCACTTGGCTCTAGTTATGCCTTCTCCACCCAGTCCTCCGTTCCTTCCTGTGGTCTCTTTGCTCTGCAGTCGTTTTCCCAATGTCCAAATTTGCCACACAAAAAGCAACTTCCCTCGGGGAATTTTCCTCCTCCCCGCCCTCCACCTCGTGCCCCACCTCGCCCTCCACCTCGTGCCCAACCTCACCCTCCACCTCGTGCCCAACCTCACCCTCCACCTCGTGCCCCACCTCGCCCTCCACCTCGTGCCCAACCTCACCCTCCACCTCGTGCCCCACCTCGTGCCCCACCTCGCCCTCCACCTCGTGCCCCACCTCGCCCTCCACCTCGTGCCCCACCTCGCCCTCCACCTCGTGCCCCACCTCACCCTCCACCTCGTGCCCCACCTCGCCCTCCACCTCGTGCCCCACCTCGCCCTCCACCTCGTGCCCCACCTCGCCCTCCACCTCGTGCCCCACCTCGCCCTCCACCTCGTGCCCAACCTCGCCCTCCACCTCGTGCCCCACCTCGCCCTCCACCTCGTGCCCCACCTCGCCCTCCACCTCGTGCCCCACCTCGCCCTCCACCTCGTGCCCAACCTCGCCCTCCACCTCGTGCCCCACCTCGCCCTCCACCTCGTGCCCCACCTCGCCCTCCACCTCGTCCGTCCCTTCCGCCACGGCCACACCCTCACGGCCACACTCTCTTTGATTACCTCGGAAAAGCAATTCAACAGAAATACATCAGAAGTGTAATCATCAGATTCATCCTGTGTTACAAAAACACGGCAGTTTGCTTTTGTTCCTTTTTTTTGTCAATTTCACCCCATTCAGTTTAAATGCCCCCCTTAGAAAATCAGTCACATTCCCTGATATATTCATAACTGGCATAACGGGCCTTCTGAATGTCTTACCTGACCGTGTGTTGCTGGGTTCCTCCCTCATGCCGGCTGTTCTCTGCGCGGGAGCATGAGTGTCGGTGTGTGGAGGTGGTTGGTAGGGCGGAGCGGGTGGCCAAGGCAGCGGAGTCGGTGGGGGAGCAGAGGGGTGAGATGAGCAGGAGGCCAGGGGTCCGAGGAGATCCCCGGGGTGTTGAGCTTGTGCATGGTTTTCATCTATTCATTGCTCCTGCATCACAGCAGGTCCCACAGGAGGGAGATACGGAGGAGGGGGCTGGCGGCGTCTGCATATCACTTGATCGTCCAGTTTCTCGGAATAGGGGAGATTAGGATACAAGTTATACAAAACCTCATTTTCTGATTTCTTCTGTTCTGATTCTAATTTCACTTTTTCTGATTTAGCATTTTCCCTTTCTCTTACTTGCTTTGGCTAACCACATCATAGCCCCTAATAAATCCTCTTCTTCCTCCCTTTTTCCATTCCCATTACATTTGTTCTCGATGCTATCAATCAATTGTTGGCATTCCTCTACCACTAACCTCCCTTGGAAGTCGTATTTATTTTGCCACTTTTTAATCTCTTCACACTCGTTCTATGCGATCATCTGCATCCATTTAGCATCTCCTGATAAGATGACTATGTCTGTTTCTATCTTCTTCCCACGGGTCTTGCTGCAGCATGAACCCATGAGTAGACTTCTATAGTTTTCCCCAAAACTAAGTAAAAATGCCCTATAGCTTACATATAAACTATAAAACTCACAACGGTTTTAGCAAAACCCAGAAAACTAAAGTGCCCTAGTTTTCCCCAAAACTAAGAAAATACCCATAGGCGTACTAAGTCACCCACTATGAAATAGCCGTACCTTGTATCCTACTATAAAGTCACACATTAGTTTTAGTAAAACTAAGAAAATGTGCCCTATAGTCCACTCATGAACTATAATATCCCAAAGTTTTTTAAGAAAACTAAAAAAACTGACCTCATAGTTTGAACCAGAAACTACTTACCCGAAGCCTCTAGTTTTAAACCACAAGCCATTTAAAAGTACTTTAGATAAGTTTACCTGTGTCTTTCTAGGACTTTTTTGGTATCCTTCCGCGAACCAAGGGGTTGAAACCAAAAACGGTGCCTGTATTGACTTTCTCTCCTGTGTCGGTAGTTCAAGGATCCGTCACTCCTCTCCTCACCGGCGTAACCTGGCCACCCTATTTACCAAATGGTTTCTTTGTAAGGGAAACAAGGTAGGGGTCTTTTTCTAAGAGTCTCTCGACTCCCTGTGCACAGTGTCAGGCTCGTTTGTCCGGAGAAAAAAGGAGATCTTGGATCTGGCTCGAAGGACCAATATGTTAGGAAAAATATCACTCGACACCAGGTAATAAATGATCAGGTAACTAATTTATTCTTGCAAGAAGGAGCAGAGTTAAATCACATACAAAGGATATGGGTTAACTCACACACATGGGGTATGTTGCTCAAAGGAACAGCAAAAAACATCAGGCTTATATCGTCCAAAACACAGAGATAACAACAAAGTCGTAAATCAAGGTGGCGCTAATATCAGCCGCGGGTGTCGGAAAGTCGGGTCATCTGCGATGGGTCGTCTGTGACGTCTTCTGGAAAGAGTCACGTACTTCCTTCACGCTTCATAGAAATTAGATATTTAGGTGACAGCAAGTCTTCTCATAAATATCAACAACCTGAAATGCCCTGCCTCCTCCTATCACAAGAAGAGGCAGCTGCAAGGTCACACACTTCAGAGCCACACATGATATCAGTGCATTAAAACAACCCAAAGAGTGGAGAAAACAGTATTTCTCCAACACAGATATATAAAAACATATAACGTCTATGAAGTGTTTTGCTCAAAATACCAAACAGATCTAGCCTCAAACCCTTTATTTCAGCCTGTTACTAAAGTGCTGACTCTGAGTATAAAGCTTTAAAACAAAGAAAAAGAAAAGGAGGAGAGCTCATGCAGGAGAATTCTACCGGCAGATTCTCAGCTTTATTTAATTTAACTTTCAGATTTCGGGGTCAATTTGGATGGATTTAGTCAGAATGAGGTGTTGCTTCTCTAAATGTGTGTTTTAACATCAGTATAATGTAGCTGGATCTCTAACAGCCACCTTGTAGAGAAGGAACAGCTTACATGTGATTATTGTTTTATAATCTCTAACATCCTTGCACAAAAACAGGAAATGAGGCAATGTCAGTGTGACAAACATTTTTTCATTTGGATTAGAACCAATGGAAAATGTGAGAGTCCGGGGTATGTTTGACAGTCCAGGCTTCATATTTACTCAATGCCTTTTCAATTTAAGCAGGGAACAAGCACACACGCATAAGCACACACATCCACTATATAAGTTCCCTCATCCACAGAGATTCTGCACCTTAAACTATGACGGAGGAAGAGTTATACACGGTGTACAAGGGGGTCTACGTGGTCTCATGTCTGCAGACGCCAAAGGGTCTGAAATACTTTGAAGAGTTTGCTTTTCGCCCAGATGATATCATCATCGTGACGTATCCCAAATCTGGTGAGTTGTAAGTGTTGGGTGTTGAATGTGTGCACCACTACTCAAGATACGTTTTTATTATTTGATTTTTTAAATAAATGTAAAATGAAAAGGAAGACATTTCCTGCTGCTTTGTATTTCTGTGAGAAGCCAGCTGAGACAAGAGCAAGGCAAGGCAAGTTTATTTATATAGCACTTTTCAACACAAGGCAATTGAAAGTGCTTTACAAAAAAAAAGAAAAACATTAAGAAAATGTTATTTAAAATCAGTCATTAAAAAGAAAAGCTAATAAAATAAACATTAAAAGAAAAAATACATAGATAAAGGTTACAGTGATAAAAGTTACAGTGCAGTCTAAGATATGAATAGTTCAATTAAAAGCAGCGACAAAAAGAAAAGTCTTCAGCCTGGAATTGAAAGTAGTCAGAGTTGCAGCGGACCTGCAGGTTTCTGGGAGTTTGTTCCAGATGGAGCATAATAACTGAACGCTGCTTCTCCATGTTTAGTTCTGACTCTGGGGACAGAAAGCTGACCAGTCCCTGAAGACCTGAGAGATCTGGATGGTTCATAATTTAGCCGGAGGTCAGAAATGTATTTTGGGCCTAAACCATTCAAAGCTTTATAAACCAGCAGCATTATTTTTGAAATCTATTCTTTGACACACAGGAAGCCAGTGTAAAGACTTCAGAACAGGAGTGATGTGATCCACTTTCTTAGTGTTAGTGAGGACTCGAGCAGCGGCGTTCTGAATCAGCTGCAGCTTCCTAGTAGATGTTTTAGTGAGACCTGTGAAGACACCATTGCAGTAGTCCTGTCTACTGAAGATAAAAGCATGGACAAGTTTTTCCAAATCCTGCTGTGACATTAGTCTTTTAATCCTAGATATGTTCTTTAGGTGATAGTAGGCTGATTTAGTAACTGTTTTAACGTGACTGTTGAAACTCAGGTCAGAGTCCATGACTACACCTAGATTTCTGGCTTTATCTGTTGTTTTGAACATTGCAGACTGAAGCTCAGCGCTAACTTTTATACGTTCTGCCTTGGCTCCAAAAACCATTACCTCAGTTTTATCTTTGTTTAATTGGAGAAAGTTCTGACACGTCCAGTCATTGATTTGTTCAATGCACTTACTCAGTGTTTGAATTGGAGCATAGTCTCCTGGTGAAATTGTTACGTAAATTTGTGTGTCATCCGCATAGCTATGGTAACTTATTTTGTTGTTTTTCATTATCTGAGCCAGTGGTAGCATGTAGATGTTAAAGAGAAGAGGCCTCAAGATGGAGCCTTGAGGAACCCCACATGTCATATTTGTCAACTCAGATGTGTATTTACCTATAGAAACAAAGTTGTTTCTGTTCTTTAAGTAGGATTCAAACCAATTTAGAACTGTTTCCGAAAGTCCCACCCAGTTTTCCAGTCGGTCTAGTAATATGCTGTGGTCAACAGTGTCAAACGCAGCACTGAGATCTAATAATACTAACACTGAAGTTCTGCCACTGTCTGTGTTTAAGTGGATGTCATTAAAGACCTTTACAAGAGCAGTCTCAGTGCTG
Organism: Harpagifer antarcticus; assembly: GCA_902827135.1. Taxonomy (NCBI): domain Eukaryota; kingdom Metazoa; phylum Chordata; class Actinopteri; order Perciformes; family Harpagiferidae; genus Harpagifer; species Harpagifer antarcticus. The sequence goes on along the minus strand of CADEHL010001032.1, from coordinate 58,488 downwards.
TGGTTTGGACGAAAGCCTGACTGGAACACATCGAAACAGTTATTTAAATGCAAGAAATTACTCAACTGTTGAAAAACAACTTTTTCAATGATTTTACCTAGAAATGGGAGGAATTGATATGGGCCTGTAATTGTTCATTACTGAGGCATCTAGATTATTCTTTTTTAAGAGCGGTTTAATGACTGCAGTTTTCAGGGCCTGTGGAAAAATACCTGAATGAAGAGATTTGTTTACTATATGAAGTAGATCTGAGGCCATGCAAGAAAAAACATCTTTGAAAAATCCTGTTGGAATAATATCAAGGCAGCAGGAGGAGGATTTCAGAAGTTGTATAATGTCCTCTAGGTTTTTATCATTAATCTGATGGAATTGTGTCATGGTGTTTGAATTGATATTAGGTGGACACAGAGACACCACATTTGCTGTTCCTGATGCAGAGGCACTGACTGTCTGATTTTCTGAATTTTGTCAGTGAAAAAGGAGCTCTCTTTTCCTCTCCCTCTCCTGACAGCCCGTCAGTCTCAGGCAGCTCGCTGAACCTGTAATAAGTGACCCGACAGAAAAGAATAAATATATTTATAACTAGTTTAGCTATTTACAGAGTAGATATCTAAGTGTGTTAGGTCTAACTCAGAGTGTATTTTGCTCCACTAGACAATCCGTCACAGCGGCGGAGCTGTGATCATACAGAGCTGCGTGTTCTCCGTCAGCAGCAGCTGATCTGATCTGTCTCTCGCGTCCGGTTAGACTTCACTCGCGTCTATGTCCAAATCTATCAGATCTAGCTAGTTCTAGCTAATGATTTTGACTGCCTGCTTATCAAAGGGCCTAAACAATAAGCGTTGCTTGGCAACGGCGTGTGGCCGCAAAGTATGACATATGCATTATGCATATGTTTATATGAGGGGTCAAAATCCCATGCTCATAAAATGCTCATATCTTTTTTCTCTTTGTTCCCCCCCCCCACGCCCCAAAATAAATAAATAAATAAATATACCAATTTTAGGAAAAGTAACGAAGTTTGAGCAGAGTGGGTTTTATAATTAACAGAGTTACACATATTTAAAAACGTGAAGTGTAATAACTGCAGTTTGCCTCCCTGTCAGAATGACTAAGCTCCTCAGTGAAGCGCGAGCCCATGTTTCACGACATTAAGTACAACTTATTAAAAAGATCAGTTCAAAGCAGCTAATGTCGTCTCAGTGTTATTGCATGATGTTAAAATTGGTTTGCCATGAATTTAGTGATGGATTCTAAACATTTGAAATGTAGCATTTAAGTGTTTCTCAGTTACAATGTTGTTGTTTTAATAAATCAGACACTGATGGTGCAGCGCTGTGCTGTACCTCTTTATAGGCATTTTTTCCTTAACAAATTGTGTTTGCGCTGATCAGGGGGTACTTGGCATTTTTTTTTCAAACTGGGTACATTATTGAAAAAAGTTTGAGAACCACTGATTTAGACAGTGAGACGGAGGGGCATGATCGGGTTTTGTCCCACATGGCTCAAAGAGGTACACACATGAACAGGTAGACATGAAGAACACAGACTAAAACAGCCATGTATAGACGCATCAGAGGATTAAACATGATCTTAAAATATGTTATATATATATATTTTTTTTATTTGCATTTTTTGGTAATCAATATTTGTTATACTTTCTGCTGACACTAGGTGGCGCTGTGTTTTGCTCAAAATACCAAACAGATCACCCATTCTAGCCATGCCTCATATCCCTCTATTTCACTTCCTGTTTCAAAATTGCTGATTTGGGGTTTAAAGCTTTAAAGAATAAAAAAGGAGGGGGCTGAGCTCATGCTGGACCTGGCAGCTACTGTCTAAACTAAATACTGCGGTGATGAAACTCCATATCATGGATTATCAAGGATTCTCTCTGAAACAGTATGGAGCTCAAAGGCTTTCTCTCTTGCCGGTTATACCACAAGGTGAGTTCCTTTTTATTTCCTGCTTCTTCACACACATGCTCTCCATTTCAGGTTAGCGATGCTAATGTTAACATGCACCGACCATATTACGTCCAAAACAGTCGGCATTGTTTCTGATAGCATCTTTCTGATTGGGCCGTGGGTCCACATTTCAGATATTACGTCATATCGGAGGCAAATCTGGATCAGCTCCGTTGTTCCCCGATTTTAGATATTTGGGTACGGAGGAAAAGAGAGAGGGTTTTATTTTCTGACGCTGCGTGAGTTCCCCGACACACCGGGGACACATGTTGATGTAGATAGGTCCCCTTTAAGTTGTTTCTAATGGTGTGTCCCTTCAAGCAATGTTTTTACTGGTGATTAAACATAATATCCAAACGACATAGTAACATTTCTTATAAAATCATATGAAATAAGAAGTTAACTTGAGACAGAGTGGAGATTGACATTTGGCCAGAGATTTCAATAATAGTTGAACCATCTTTTGGATGGTGTGTTGTGTATGAAGTATTACATTTGGCAAGCACACAAGATAAGAAAAAACCCTCCCTCCTGGTTGGCTATTGCCTGTGACTTTAGGAATGTTTTCATGGTATTAACAATTCACGAGTAATTCATTAGTGGTTATCTTATTCTGAAGGCCGCATTTAAGCACAAGCAAACGAGTAAGGGGTGAGGTGAAAATGGGTATAATTTCACCTCACCACAAGTTTTACAAGGGCTGATAAATACATATTTAAGAAAATCAATTTTTTCTTTTTGTTTAGGTACACACTGGATGCAGGAGATTGTCCCTCTGATCATGAGTGGAGGAGATCCAGAACCTATTGACACGATTGTCACTTGGAAACGTGTTCCCTGGCTTGAAGTGCAGCAGACCGCCTCCCTCGACCTTGAACAGAGGCCCTCTCCACGACTGTTGACTACACACTTCCAGTACAACATGATGCCACCATCTTTCTTTGAAGTAAAGCCAAAGGTAAACCTATCAACTAACGCGGATCAGATTCAATGTGATAAACGCATCACAGACAGTGTGTGTGAAGGAAAGGGTCTGACGTCATGTCATCACTGCAGGTCATCTATGTGACGAGGAACCCCAAAGATGTGTTCACATCGTCTTTTCATTATCATGAGGCGGCTTCCTACCTGGTGGACCCAGGCCCACAGACCCAGTTCCTCCACAAGTTCCTTGATGGAAAAGGTTTTTCTGATTGTTACAGCTATGTAATGTTTAGAATGCGTTCATAACACCATACATATCAGAGAGTGGGACGAAAACTCTTAAAAACCTTTTACCTGGTGACATGATTCAAAGGGGACTTATCATGCGCATTCTCAATTGTGTTTTGGGATTTTACTAGCCCATGATTACGAACTTTAATGTTCAAAAAACACATTCTTGTTCTTATAAATTCTCTGAAAATGCTCATTTGAAGCACCGGTCTTTTTAAAGCAACCCAAAATACCAGCAAGAGTCAAATAGAGAAGACGGTCCATTCGTATACATTGTGGGTCGCTAGCACACCATGGATACATGTTTATCTTGCAAAGCCAAATGTGTAGCCTTTAACAAGGGAGATCTTGAAAGGTTCAGTAAACAAACTAAGTTATGATAACCTCTTATGAAAGGAACACTTGTGTCTCCTGTTCCTTCCAGTTCTGTTTGGCTCGTGGTTTGATCATGTGAAGAGCTGGCTGAATGCTGCAGATGAAGAGAAAAACATCATGCACATCTCCTATGAACAGATGATAATGGTGAGACTCAGGAACAATCCTCAAATCTGCCTCAAATCACTTTTCCAAATATTTTCCCAATAGTTCTGACCTTGATTTAGCAATCATCTTCTAACTCCCCCGACTAAGATAGTGTATACTGGGAGAGCCGCTGCAGGACTATGAGCGTATCTGTGTTTGTCTGCAGGACCTGAAGGACTCTGTGGGCAACATGGCTCAGTTCCTGCAGAAACCTCTGGACCATGAAGCCATAGAGAAGATAGCCGATCGATGTTTGTTCAAGAACATGAAGAAGAACATCATGTCAAACCTCTCTACTGTTCCTCGTGAATTTCTGGACCAGACAAAGTCTGAGTTTTTCAGGAAAGGTGAGTGTCATTAAATAATACATAGAGTACAAAAGGTGTATTTGAATCTGGAGGAGCTATAACCGAGGACACACTGATGTATTTCCGTTACATCCTGAAATGATCTGTTCATGAAATACATAATGATGTTTATGGAGAGTTTGCTGGGCTTTATTTTCTCACTAATATTGTACTATCTAGTCATAGCATGTCTTTGGGGGTAGGGCATTCATTGGGGCTGACTCATGTTTGGTGGATGGTATCAGGACCATCAGGGAATCCTCACATAGACACTGACATACTGTATTTCTAAATAGCAAGAACATCAAGATAGAAAAGTGCACATATTTCTCCAACTGAATAAGGATTTCCTTTTCTTCCCATGTTGTGTTTCAGGAATTGTTGGAGACTGGAAAAACCTGCTAACCCCGGCAGAAGCAGCGTACTTTGACGCTGTTTACAAAGACAAAATGAAAGATGTCAAATATACATTTGCATGGGATTAAATGGTAATACTTTAACATTGCCTCCAGCAGCATACCATGGTTATCAGAAATGAATAAGCCATTTCTTAATCACAACAAATTGTTTGGTTAATAAGGTTTGTGGCAGCAGAATTGGAGAAACACAAACAAACGTTCTTTAACTCCTCTTGATAGATTAAACTGTGTTATCGTTTTCATAGACAGACCATCAGAATCAAAGATGATGTGTTTGAAGTACTAGGCACGAGCAACCCTCTCTCTAACTTCTTGATTTGTTCATATAACACTGCCTTAACAGAGTTGTTGTTGTGTGACCTGAGGTGTTCACCTTGGCTGGTTTGTGTTATGGCCAAACCGATTATTGATTTACCATAAGTCACGTATTATTTCTAGGGCTGTCAAGTTTAACGCGCTAATAACACGTTAACGCAAAACATTTTTAACTCCACTAATTATTTTAACATGCGATTAACACGTGTATTTGTCCTCGGCCCGTCCCGTAGTTTCAGAGCCCAAAGGCTTGACGTTGTTGTTGTTGTTAGTTGGATGGTGGGAGATTCTAGCGAGAGATATGGATACAAAAAAATGTATTTTAAACAGCAAGCCAAGCACACAGCTGATGCTGACAGCCCCGCTCCTGCCGCTCGCTTGCGGCAGACCACGCTTGAAAGTTTTACGGGACACGGCGTCTACGAGCAGCAAGCTTTCAACAGCGATAGCTAAATGGGGGGCTACAGCTTAACATTGTGGAGGACGAGGGGCTGCGTTAGATAATTCGGATCGCATCCAACGTGTCGACTGCACATCACAGCACATTATTTTGACCCACAGTGGGAACTTTGGTCTCATGCTTTGACTGTTATGAAGACAGAGGAGCGGCATTTTGCCAAAAACTGTAAACAGGCTTGTCTGTTAGAGCAACTGGCTCAGTGCAAAGAAGTAGGTCGGGAGAGAGAGAAGAGAGAGAGAGAGGTTCAAGGTTGTTGTATTGAGAATATTCAGCAGAATACTTGTCATTGTTCCAATGATAATAAACAAACATTAGCATAAAGCATATTTGTCCTCTCATATGTTGATAAGAGTATTGAAAACTTGACAAATATTCCTCTTAGGTACATTTAGAACAGATACAAAATGTGCGATTAATTTGCGATTAATCGCGATTAAATATTTGAATCGACTGACAGCCCTAATTATTTCATTCAGCTTTATGCATCACCAGGCAGCATGTTTGATGTAAAACATCTGTAATGAAGTCAACCTTCACTTGAACTAGTAACAAATAAACCCAATGAGCCTCAGGTGACCTTACTTGAATGTGTTCATGTATAACAATGCAAATGTGATATCAGACACAGTCACACCAAAACCTTAAAGCAACATGAACCTGCTTGCCTTATAGTGAACGGATGAAGATCACAATGATTAATAAAACATTTCATTTCCAATCAAAAATGTCTGCATCAAATGTTGTAACTAAATCACAGAAAATGTTGCTCCTCCTTCATTTTACAATATTTGTATTTTTCGAGTTTCATTTAATCTATTCATCTGACCTGCTTTTACAAATCCTCATCTTTGCATTTACGTTTATTTTATATAAAGATAGAATAGATACATAGATACATCGATTCGGAGGGATGAAACGATGGGTTACGTATTGTAACCCTAGTTAAATAAGCACAGGCGGAGCCTTCTACTGGACTCTATGGGTACTACCCCTTGACCTCACTATGCGAGCGTTCACCTACTGAGATATCTTTAAAAGTAGCCGGCCCTCTGGGCGGGCCTACCTGAGTGCGCGCGCAAGCCCACCGTATATAAGGCGGCCTCGCCTCCTGACTGTCATCCTACACCCTCTTCAGCGAGCAGCATAGGACAGACAGGGCCCCTAGTAGAGGGCTACGCCTGTGCTTATATAACTAGGGTTACAATACGTAACCTATCGTTAAATCTCACAGGCTCCGCCCTCTACTGGAATATAGAGTGGCGAAGTCCCTCCCCTTCCGGTGGAACTGCATGGGACCTTATTTCGGAAAGATTATGTATTGAAATCAATGGAGAGAGAAAGATTATCTTTCAATCCCGTTTGAATTGTGCCACGAATTACACATATGATGTTTGTCAATAAAAGATAATTTTGCAAGTCAAAAAAAAAAAATGTGTCGTAAAACTGTGAAGTAACACATTTGTTTGTGTGAAACCCTGAATGAACTACATCTCTAGTCTCGCACAACAACACACGTCACCAAGATGGCCGTCACTACTGTCTTGTCAACAAAACGATTGACTACCCTCACTATCACCACAATGAAACACGTCCAGAAGAATGTCATGCAAAGCTGCCTGCCTTTGATTCTCTCTGAACTGCCTGGTCTTTTTAATGTTTAATGTCAACCATTTGTGCAGATAGCATGAAGTAGAAAAGATCGGCGATCGCCGATGCTAGCGTTAGCGTTAGCATTTCTCCCCCGGGCTTAAATTGTGTATTATAGAATGATCACACCGGTGACAGTACTCTTCAAAGGGTTATGACTACTACTCTTACTGTTTAACATGTTGGGTTACTTAATGTTACTTCATATTAAGGCTAATAAATATGACAAGGCTGTAATGCTAACTAACGTGCTAGCTACTAGCTAGGTAGCTAACTTGTTCCAGCCACTCCTGGTCCTTTCATCAGACGGGAAGCGAAAGAACGAGCAAGACCCATTGCTGGTATGATAACAACCTGGTACTAAGCACACAGGCATCTTGCTAAAGTTATCTTATCTTAGCTATCTCTTAGTGGAGGAAAACAATTGTGACATCAGTTATGACATCACTTACGCGACTCTGGGTTTTGTAGTCTTTCTAGTTGCGTATTTTTCAGTCTTATATTTCAACAGTTTTACGAAAAACTGTGACTTTTTTGACATGGAAATAATTTTTTAAGATTGACAAACATCATATGTGTAATTCATGGCACAATTCAAATGGGATCGAAAGATAAGTTTTCTCTCTCCATTGACTTCAATACATAATTTTTCCCGAAATAAGGTCCCATGGACCGGAAGTAGATGGCCGTGACTTCGCCACTCTATATGGGTACAGTGGGTGGAGCACTGATGGATACACGCCCTGTCATCTAACAACCCATCACACTGCCCCTGACCGGCTTTTTGGTTAGCAGCCACTGCACTGCAACTTCTCCTCCCTCGGCATGACCGTGGAGGAGTCAGGGCCGCAGCTTACTTGGCTGATAGAGTACACTCAGACATGCTTACTACATGAGTGTTGTAAGAGTCGGTGAGGTCCTGATAATTTATTCCGGGAAATTACTCAGACCTACTAATTGACCTAACGGAAGTTATTGAGTCTATGTAAGTTTACTGCTTGGCTCAGATCCACCAACGTCAGCAATATCTCACCTCTATCAACTCCTGAAGAACCAGGTTCAATTAACTGCTGTTTCAATTCAGACAACTCTCTTCAATCTGTTTAAGCGATCCCGAAGGATTTTGATATCAGTAATGAGGTGTGGCCCTACCTAAGTGTGAGTGTGGCAGGGTGCAATCTTACCTTTGAAGCAGGAGAGGAGAGCGCAGATGTCTTTTAAGTTGTCCCAATCCAAAAGGTGGGATCAGTTTATTTGAAGAAAAATAGGTCCAAACTAATACAGGGTTTTTAAATTCTCTCTTTACAACATTATAATCATACTAAACATATCATGCTGTGATCATGTTCAAATATGAAACTTTAATTCACAGTTTTACATTTATTACCAACATTGTAATTTCAACTGCCCAATTCAGTTGTGATTTCCTCATACATGACCGGTGATAATAAAAAGCACATTCAAACTTTCATTTTCACCCAATCAATTCACATCAATTTCATACCTTTTTTCCGACACAGACGGCGGGAATAACATTCTAAAACCCATTCCTGTCCGCATGAATTCGGAGGAAGATTCCTCACAGGTGGCGGGCCTAATATTCACAAACACATCACCCATCAAATCATTCCACTCAGTTGACTCTGTATATATTTTATGTATTTGAAGCTTCAAATAAATTAACCAGAAAGACAACTCTGTCCGTTTCACCATTTATTTGTTTAACCACTCTGACTTGTACTCTCCAGTATTGAGCTGGGATTTCCATAACAATTGGCGTCACGAACAGGATGATACGCACAATGCCAAAATTCTGGTAGACCTGTAAAGGTTACAGGACCCAGAGCACATCCACCTCCCACCAGGCCATTTGAGCACCTAATGCTGGATTTCATTGAGCTTAGCCCATCAGAGGGTAAGAAGCATTGTCTGGTGGTGGTGGACATGTGGTCCAAATGGGTTGAAGCTTTCCCCGTAAAAGCACAGACAGCAAATGCTGTGGCAAAGGCGCTACTGAGGGAAATCATTCCTAGATGGGGACTACCAGACAAAATTTCTAGCGACAACGGTTCACATTTTGCTAATGAGGCCATTACGCAGATAGGAGAATACATGGGCATGGACATCAGAAAGCATTGTGCGTATCATCCACAGAGTGGGGGTGGGGTGGAAAGAGAGAACGGCACAATAAAAAACAAACTAGCAAAATGCTGTGCAGACACAGGTCTGTCATGGACACAAGCTCTGCCCATTGTGTTGATGTACATGCGGATGCGGAAAAGAAGGAGGAGTCAACTCAGCCCATTTGAAATCCTTTTTGGGGCTCCTCCACAGATTGGACTCAAGGCTCCAGGATGTCCTCTTCCCTCCACAACTTTGTGTGAGGATGCTATGTTGTCATATTGTGTTAACCTGTCATCCACTTTAGCAGACATCCGACGTCAGGTAGCCGCAGCCTTACCTACCCCTGCCACTGGTCCACTTCACTATCTCCAACCCGGCGACTTCGTGCTGGTCAAGGATTTCCGTAGAAAGAGCTGGAAATCCAATCGTTGGCAAGGTCCCTACCAGGTGCTTCTCGTCACCCAGACGGCGGTCAAGGTCGCTGAGAGAGCTACGTGGGTCCACGCCAGCCACTGCAAGGTCGTAGTCACAGGAAAGGAGAAACGGTAGAAACGGGGACGACAACAAGTGACGTGTCCTAGTCACCAACGGAAGACGACAACAAGTGGCGTGTCCTAGTCACCAACGGAAGACGACAACAAGTGACGTGTCCTAGTCACCAACGGAAGATGACAACAAGTGACGTGTCCTAGTCACCACCAGCACCACACTTGCACTACATACACCAAAACAAAACACACACTACACACAAGGTGTCACGAGCGAGTGCCAGCTGAGCGGTTCCATATGCTCTCTGGTTCCTCGTTTGTGTTATCGGTGTGCGGAGTCTGACTGTCCGTGTCACAAAATCGACCGAGGGAATACACACACACACCCCATGGAGCATTCCCGCCTCGTGATGGGGGCTCGCCTGGAAAGAAGACAACGCAACCGTGAGCAATGTGGAAAGTGCGTTTCCAGCATGGTATCCTCAGCTATCGTTCAGTATACTGCTATTCCATTACACGACAATCCTTTGCGCCACAGGGAGATAGACCAGATAGAATCAGAAGAGTCTGATTCCGACACTACAATGTAATCCATGTGAATCCTCCTTTTATGCTTACATTATATTGGAGTCTGTCCTCCACAAAATCAGCCAGTTTTCTATGATATATTTGTGATGTGTTTACTTAAACCAGCGATGGAGTGTATTCATTGATGTGTTATATCAGTCTATCCTTTCATTTGTTATTTTTCATTGATCAAGTATGATCAAAAGGGGAGAATGGAGTGGAAATTTTTATCTTGCGTATATGCTTAAACCAAATGCTTCTCATAACATTGTCTAAAACACCTATATGTGCTGTTTTATTCTCATACTCTAATGTGGGTTTATTCCCAAGCGCTTCAAGGGCACATAGCTGATTGTTAGAAGACTAGGGTGAGACTCACACAAAGTCACACGAGAACTTCCCTGGTTCTGAGACACTATCTACAGCTCAAGGACAGGGGTCTAATAACAATGAGACCGTGTGAAGACAGATTTCTTAACTTCCCTCCCTTTTTTTGTATATAAGCTTTGTGATTATATTGAACTTCGCACACTCCTGCAGACTATTTTATACTCTGTGAGACCTGTGACTCTGTATATATTTTATATACACCTTACACTCAATTTAAAGGTGACCTATCATGCTATATTTAAATGATATAGTGTATGACCATACCTATATAAGGTATATTTATACATTTTATTTTCCAAAATACCAAACAGATCATTTTTTAGCCATGCCTCGTTTCGCTCATTTTCGCTTTATTCCAAACCTGCCTATGAAAATTCTGAGCAGCAGCTGACCACGCCCCCTGCAGAAGAGCCGGCAGGAGTCACGTTACCATGCTTGCTGTGTTTACGAGTGTGGAATACACATGTCATCTCAGAGCAATGCATGTGTTCAAGCATATTATCAATTTGATCCAGAAACTGAAGCAGCGGAGGTTTTGGTGGAGGTGCAAACATCTCAGTTGTCAGCAATGTGTGTTTCATGTGTTTTAAAAGCTCAGTTATTGACTTCTTTCTAAAGGGGTACATGTGCAACTTGCGCCACGATGCCTTCTGAACCGGAGCATGTGCTGCATGGAGATACCACACGTAACATTAGCTTCACTAAGTTGTCTGTTTAGAGAATACATTTTTCACATGTCATTCAATATATGTTTATCACACTAGGTGTAAAGACGGATGCAGGAACATGAGGACTCTAACCTGTACGGTGGATCATCCTGGATTGTGTGCCTAAATGTGTTTTCCCTGCAGAATGCATTGAATATTTACAGAGCTGAACACAGTTGGACTACAGTTGAGGCAAATAGAGCACTGAGTGGTTTGTTTTGACTGAAATTGTAAAACGAATGCTAATATTGTTCATGGAAATAAATACTGGTGTATATGGCTTTATGCAATCTTTCATTCTGTCATTGTACTATTATATACTACACAGCAATGGCATAACGCACCCATGTGTATGACAAAAAAAGTCCACACACAACCTTATGCTTTTGAAATCAGAATATTCTTTACCCATCCAAACATGAATAATCACGACACATTTGATATCAACTCGGAACTTTATTGTCAAAATCAACGGTTATTTGAACCCATGGAGAGAGGATCAGAGTGGTGATTCCGGCCTGCGTTGTCCTCTGATCCGTGAAATGTCTATGTTAGGTTCAGACAGCAGCCAAACTGAACCGTGTAGCATACCCGGCGATGACCTCCTCCCTGTCAGGTTGCTCATAATGGTGCAGGGTCCACAAAGACTTGGTCGAAGATGAGGTCCATCAAGTTGGCCACGTAGCCTGTGCAATGTTAAAAAAAGCACAACAAAAAAAGTGGTTGAGATTAGTAAATGCATGTCGTCAACAACAACATACCAGGGCTTTAGCTCCGTTTTACTCGTGGTGTGTGTCCCCTCGCATACATACATACAGTGTTGTATCCTAACACACCCCCATTTATATTCATGTGCGCACACAAGTAAACATGCAAAAGCTTTTACATATAACGCTGCAATAAACGGCATGTCTCATTAGCTTAGCTTAGCGTAGCGTGAGTTAGCGTAGCGTAGGTTAGCTTAGCTTACAGATCGATGATATATGATGTTCTTACAGACTACAATCACAAAAGCTTTTACATAACGCTGGAAAAAAACGGCACTTACCTCCAGAAGATTACGTTTGTTATTATAACTTACTCAATATGATTTTTTAGAGGATACAAAATACTAATACATAGGAGAATAAATACTTGTGTTATCGGCTAGGCCAGGCGTGGCTTTACAGCCTTCACACAGATCGCCATTACGGCAGTCTGAACATGTTCGCAAATGCCTGATAATTAAAATAAAAGCGTACAAAATAAAATGTTACAAGAACATATAAACACCTAACCGATTACTAGTTGGGGTTGAGGCGACATTGATACGGCTAAGCTACATGCTACAAGCAAGAGATAGCTTTATCAGGAAAAACACCGCTAAATAAAAACTTACAGCTTCAGAGTTGGATGTGTCCTCACTGGCCTGGTCCCGGATGGTTGGTATTGATCCCGGGTGTAGCATTAGTTTGGAGGCATATCCGTGTTGGAATTGAGAGAAGTTCATAAACATGTCCGTGGTTTAACTGGCTTAGACATCCTGGCAATAGCAGGCAGAAACACAGATGTGACTGCGGTAGCCTGCCGATATGCGAATGAGAGGTTTGGCAATGCACGGCCGTGGCTCATTCCCCTGATAGGTGGAGAGTTGACCAATAAGCGGAGTACGTCTTTGTGACGTAGAAAAGTGTCGGAATGTGGATCCATTTTTTTCAGATCCGTTGCAGCCCCTTTTTTAGAGATTTGGCGAAGGAGGAAAATAGAGAGGGTTGTGTTTTCTGACACTTGGCGAGTTCCCTGGAACACCGGGGACACATAATCATGTATAAAAGACGTACAAAGGTGCATTTTGCATGATAGGTGCCCTTTAACAAACCACTTGTGTTTTGTTTATACTGTAAATATAGAAAAACCTAAAATATGAAGCATTTTCATTGTGGTTTATACAAGAATATAATTGATTATATTTGATTATAACTAACTTTCGTTTTAAGTATTCAACATACTATGAAGATCTCAACAGTGTGCATGGAAAATAGTGAGGAAGGCTCTCCCCCCGCCCCACCATAAGTGCATTATGTCCAGGGGGTGTGGGGGGGGTCAGATACCTACTTACCCACAGCCCGCCATCCCTCACCATTCCTGTGTTGTCCCAGCAAGCACAGACGATGAGAAGGAGCCAGACATGTCCAATAGATAAAACCTTATGAAGGGGCCTGGCATGGACCAAGACGCGGCCGTGCATATGTCCTCCACACTCACACCGCTAAATAAGGCTGTTGACACAGCCATAGCCCGTGTAGAGTGCGCACGGACCACCGCGGGGAAGGCTCTCCCCGCCTGTGCAATGCACTCGCAGAGCCATCCTGCCAGGCGTTTCTTGGACAGAGCTTTACCGGCCACACCCCCCCTGAAGCACACAGACAGCTGTTCAGTGCGCCTAATGACAGCCGTGCACTCAACATTAACATGCCAGCGCACGTACCGGGCAGAGGATGTGCAGTTTAGCCTCCCTGTCCCCAATATGGGGTGGAAGACGAAAGCCGTCCAGCTGTATAGCCCTTGACCTGAACGAACTCCTTAAGTTCTTGGGAGCTAAGGAGGGGTTCGGCCTGAGTGTCGTCCCGCTACGGTCACCCCGGATCCACAGGCAACTCGGGTGCACCGACAGAGCGGTCAGTTCGGACACTCTCTTGGCAGAAGTCAGGGCCAGCAGCAATGCTGTTTTTAATGACAGTGCTTTCAGGGATGAGCGAAAATTGAAGTAACTTGAAAGTTTGAAGTGAACGTTTGATACAGCGTATTTTTGCTATATTCATCTTAATGTCCCCTGATATATAAGAAGTGTGTTTTTATATATGCATGTGTGTAATTAATTACTTTGTATTTAAGAGATATGAGAAGTGGAGGGGACAGAGAGGAAATACCCTTATATAGACATATGCTGAAGACAGCAGAGAGTATAATGTGTGTGTGTGTGTGTGTGTGTGTGTGTGTGTGTGTGTGTGTGTGTGTGTGTGTGTGTGTGTGTGTGTGTGTGTGTGTGTGTGTGTGTGTGTGTGTGTGTGTGTGTATGCATTGCAGGAGCCATAAGGCTGTATAATAACTGCTCAATTATACTGGTGTTTGTGTTTTATATTGATTTCTTTGTTTTATTCTTTCATAAATGTGAGGACTAAAATTGCTCCAAACATTGTGGGGTGGTTGGCGTAAACAGGTTTTATTACTCTGTGGAGGGGGTGCAGGTTTGAAAGACAGGAGACTAGGAATGATGAGGGAGGGGAGCAGAGAGGGAAGTCGGAAGAATGTGTGTGTGTGTGTGTGTGTGTGTGTGTGTGTGTGTGATAGCAACAAAATGAGACAGCGAACACCAGATGTGTTTGTTTTGCTTAAAACTAATGGACTGTTTCCGGATCATCTCGGCTGGCGCGCGCTGATACGCTACGAAAGCCCATCATTTGTATATGGGCCAATAGATGACCTGTATGGGAGTAGCATCCACACAGCTCCTCCCGTTGTTTTTACAATATCTCCTGTTGAGTCCTTGTGTCCGGTCTCTTTTTCCTCCTGCCGTCAAGACTGATGATGTTCTCCCGGCATTAGGACCAGGGCAGGGGTGGGCCTACCCCTTTGAGAAGTGTATTGTATTCTTACCGTTTATCATTAAAACAGATTATTGTTTAACCTCTATCCTGGCTGTTTTGAGTTTTCCTTCTTTTAAAACAAACTCATATAGGATCAGCGCGGAGCAGAGATATCTACTCCAACAGAATGGTGATTTTCGAGGCTGCCGCCAGTCTGCCCATGGGCCGGAGGAACTGAATATAAGGCACCATCTTGCCCGGCCCACGTGGAAGTAGGCATCCCTCAAGTCCACGGTTGAGAACCACTCCACCTGTGCATGTGCAGTGGTCAGCATATAGAATGGCAGCACCTTCAGGAATCTGTTGATTCCTCTGAGGTCCAAGATCGGGCGAAATCCGCCGACTTTCTTGCTCACGAGAAAGTACGCCGAGTAGAACCCCCTGAGCTAAGCAGAGGGTCTTACTGGCTCGATTGCGTCCTTGGACAGAAGGACGGACAACTCTTGGGCCAGAGCTAGGGCCCCTGCCGGATTGCTGACGACTGTCAATTAGACCCAGCCGAAGGCTAGGGGCCGGAGCTGCGGTCCGTACCCCTGGGTTAAGGTGAAAACCACACAAGGGCCGGAAGTAAAGACCGCCCAGTAACTGAGCTGCTGCAGGGAAAGCAGCCGACGACCGCCCCCGGGATTTCAGGGCCCAGCCCCCCGGCCCCTGGAGCCCCTTGGGGGGCGCCGGTAAGGCTCTGGGGCACGGCAGTTCAGCGTCTACCAGGAGCAGGGGCGAGAACACTGCCGTCACCGGTTGAGTTAGAGACGAATGCCAGATGCAGCTTAACCGGGAGCGGGTGCGGGAACACAGCCTTCACCAGCTACCTGCTTAACGGAAAAACAAGGCAGTTCAGCGTCTACCAGGAGCGGGGGCGAGAACTGCCTTCACTGGTTGAGTTAGAGACGAATGCCAGATTCAGCGTAACCGGGAGCGGGTGCGGGAACACAGCCTTCACCGGCTACCTGCTTAAGGGAAAAACGAGGCAGTTCGGCGTCTACCAGGAGCGGGGGCGAGAACTGCCTTCACTGGTTGAGTTAGAGACGAATGCCAGATGCAGTGTAACCGGGAGCGGGTGCGGGAACACAGCCTTCACCAGCTACCTGCTGAACGGGAAGAGTAGAGCGGTGCTGCTACTCGCCGAACAGAAAAAGGGATGTAGCTACATCCGTATTACCGGCAGAGGGAGCCGGAGCGAGAGCTCTGCCTTCACCTAGCTGGGTAAAATGAAGAAGCTTAACAGTACACGCAAGACGTTAGCCGAGCGGCTGCTGCTAACGATCAAGCGAGATCAAGTCAAATAACACACATGTTTAAGACCAGATAACTAGCTTCTAAAGAAGAGAACAGCACAGAGCCGTAGTTACAGCAGTAACCATGGCCAGAACTTACACAGCATCGAGCCGTAGTTACGGTATTGACTATGGCCAGTACATGCACGGCTTGGAACCATAGTTACAGTAGTAACTATGGCCAGTACTTACACGGCTTAGAACCTTAGTTACAGTAGTAACTATGGCCAGTACTTACACCGCCTAGAGCCGTAGTTACGATATTGACTATGGCCAGTACTTACGCGGCTTGGAACCGTAGCTACGGTAGTAACTGTGGCCGGTGCCTAAAAGTGTCAGCCAAACGGCTGCCCACTAGATAATATAATATTGGGAGGATGAAATCCTCTTTAATGGCCACACATGCAGAGCACACAGCACACACAGTGAAGATTGTTCTCTGCATATCATCCTAGTGCTAGAGTCTAGTACTAGGATGATGGCTGCCTCCAAGCTGGCCGGGCGGTGGCACTGGACCCAATACGCCGTTGACGATGGCAGGCCTGCCGCCAAATTGCTCCATCACCACCGGCTCCACGACGTCCTCAGCGGAGAGCATCCCCGGCTGCAGCCAGCGTCTAGCTGCAGCCAGCGTTTAGCCGCATCCAGGAGCTGCTGCTCCTGGATGCGTAGGAGAAGGGGCGGCCAGCATCCTTGAAATAGAGGGCTCTGAACCGGCGGCGATGTCCCTCTGGTGTACTGCCCAGCCGGTCAAGGATGGCCCCCCTCAGCTGACGGTATTATGCCGAGAAGACGCTGGCAGGCTGTGTGCAGCTAACTGTGCTCCCCCGGATAGCAGGAGCAGCAGCCGCACTGCCCACTCCTCCTCCGGCCACCCGCACGCCGCCGCTGAGCCCCCGAAAATGTCCCGATACGCCTCTGGATCGTCCTTGGTTGTCATCTTTTGTAGGGCAATCAGCGGCGGCCGGAACGGGCTGGTCACTGGATCGACCTTCCGGTTGGCCGGACGCTGCAGCAGCTCCCGCAGGAGAGCACCGTCCTCGCGCTTGACCGAGGCGAAAGTACTCATTACTCAAAGTGGACATTTTTGGAAAAATATATATTATATCACTGGAGTATAATTAATGATGCATTCATTTTAATACCAGCAGAAAACTCCATCAATAATAGTTTATTAATAATATGTACCTCCAAAATAAATTTGTAACTAATGTTTTCAAATAAATGTAGTGAGTAAAAAGTACAATATGTGTTGCCAACATGTAGAGGTATTAAGGAGCATACAATGAAAATACTCAAGTATAGTAAATGTACTTAGTTACTTTACACCACTGGTGAGAGCTGGTAGCTCGCATGAACTTTGTTAAATTGTTGTTTTTGTTTTTGTCTCTACGTGTATGGCATGTATCGCAGAGATACACTCGTAACAATGAACGCATGGATACTGAATTATGGACAGGGAACATTGAGACGTTCTCCGGCCACATTATCTTACAACCATACACCGGACCAGCTGTACCAAAGGCAACTGAGGGTTGTAAAGCAAAGCTAACCCAGCTAGAACTCTAAACTGTTCCACCAACTAGCATGCTCTTGTCCACTCATGGAAAAATAACACAATTGGAAGTAAGACTCAGGCTAACCCAGAACATGTAGATTGGAGATTGTTGTGCCCACATCTTCACAGAGACATGACTCCATTGTGTTCAACTGATCAAATTCTGCACTTGGCGTGTAAAACGCTGAATAATCCCTGAGCTCATTTGGGAAGAGAACTTCAATTTGTTGTGCAACCCTGTGTTGCAGAATGACCCTTAAACCCTTGAATCAATAGCTGAATGATTCTTGGTATTACCCTTGATCCTACCCTCGAGTTACAAAACGTACAGGCTTTATAAACTGCCTCTTTTGCCTCAACACATGTCTATAATCTGGTATTTTCAGTCCTTATCAAATGCAGATATCCTTTATTACAAGTTTATTTCAACTAGACTATTGTTGTTTAAATTTAGTTTAAAATGTCTCTCCAATTTTCATTTGCTTTCTCAAACGGTGTGTATTCTTGTGAGTAAAAAATCCACCCATTGGAAATTAATAATTTCCACTTGAGCAGAAGAGGATGAACGTTAAACGACATTTTAAGATATCTTTATTTTCTGGCTCCTCGTTTTTATATTATCTATGCACTGACAGCTTTGAGCTTTCCCTGTAGGAGCCCCGTGTCTCTTTTCCTTTCCACCACAGGTCATTGTGTATCACGTTTAGTGGCCTGACTGGATTCAGGTTTCATTAATGCTTCCTTTAGGTATCTTTTTTGTTGGACACTATTTGGAAGAACAACATTAAACTTCCATCAGGAGCCTGAAATGATGATACATGATATGATAATTCAGTTTGTTCTTGCTACCCCAATCATCAGTTCATTCGGTATGCTTTTGGACTAGGGGCTTATTCCTCACTAGACTCTTTTTCATGGACAAGACCATCTGTGGGTTTGATAAACCAAAATGTTATCTCTTGGACATGTCTGGCTCCTTTTCATCGTCTGTGCTTGCTGGGGCAACACAGGACTGGTGAGGAGGGAGAGCGGGGCTGTGGGTCAGTGGGCATCTGTACTGGTCAGGAGCGACAACAGCACCACAGTGGCATACATCAACAGTTCACTTTTTTTTATCTTCAGACAACCCTCAGATTATTTTGCACATTTGTACACAGAGCTACCAGACTTCTGATGTGCAATGACTGCCGTAGGGTTGTCGGTTCAAGTCCCCGCACAGATCTAAAAATGGAGTGTGGACTGCTACTGCTGGGAGAGGGCCCACTCAATAGCTATACTAGGATGGGTTCAAAGCAGAGACCACATTTCACTGTGTGCTTTTTAAATGTATTTGTGACCAAGAGGTTTTTATCCTCCAATTAAAAATATACAATACTTTGTGCAATATACCCTCCTACTGCTACTTTTACTAACATGGCGTACATGTCTGTTATATTGTTTTTGACCTATTGTGTTATTAATGACGTGTGCATACTTAGCTATTCTTTTATTAGTTTCTTGACCTTACCTGCACGATCTGCTGTTCATGAACATTTCCACGATGCGGGACGAATAAAGGACTTCTGGTTCTGATGCAGATGAGATCTTTAGGAAGGCTGTGATGAGGCACTCAGAACGTTCCCTATTGCATCGGTAGAGTGTTTGCCATCAGCATCATGAGGACAGGTGCATTATATGTTAAGCTTTGAAGTGATAGGCAGTCTGTGTGTGCAAGAAGCCTCACAACGTGCAGAGGAAGGATGCTCAGTAAGGGACACTGAAGTGGAGACTTCTGAGGAGGAGAGGTGGATTGTAAAACTCAGACATGTGGTACACACTACAGGAGAATAGGGTCAACAATAAACTAACAGATATCACCATGAACCCCCCCCCCCCCCCCCCCCCCCTCATTACGGACATTAACACAGTTCTCTTTTACATTACACGTTTTCTGACATGTCATGTTTGAATATTGTTAGAGAATATTTCAATCCTGTCTGT
>CADEHL010001032.1:10000-38856 GCA_902827135.1 Harpagifer antarcticus | reverse complement strand
GCAGTGTATCCCAGAAGATTATTCTTCACAAATATGTTCCTGAAGAGTTATGTAATGCTAACTATGAGGAGTTTGTTTACCTAAAGTGATGAAGACTGTGTGTGTGTGTATGTGTGTGTGTGCATGTGTGTGTGTGCGTGTGTGTGTGCATGTGTGTCAGACAAAGACAGTAAAACGTAATGCTTCATATGGATTGTGGATGTTTGAGTGGATTACAGAAAACATCATTAATCCCACTTTATTATTATTGATGTTAATTATTATAACGTGTTCCATCATATTACGTTGTATTCCTCTGTATATTATATAACCATGTATTATATTAAATGATCTTATCAAGTTGTTGTTAATGTGTTTGCTAACAGGCCAAAGCTTCTCTCCTCAGAGGACTAAGGAGACACCTTGTTTGTTGACCGCCTCGGACCAATTACTGAGATTATCACCTCAGCTACTCAGCAGCTCAGGTGAGTATGTGTTGTGTTTGTTGTGTTTGTGACAACAGAGCCCCCCCCCCTGAGACTCACTGTGACCACTGGGTCATCATTAGCTCTATGTACACTGGCTGTAGTCGGGAGAGGGGGGGACGGGGCTCTAAAGACCCTCATTACATCAGCTTCTGTGGACACGGCTGTCATCTGAATACATTGCATCATATTACTGAGAGGCCCACACACACACACACACACACACACACACACACACACACACACACACACACACACACACACACACACACACACACACACACACACACACACACACACAGTCAGTAACATGATGCAACGTCTGCATCCTAGCAGCAGACAAACCTAAAGTGTCCAGCTTCTTCAGAGTGGATCATTACAGGGGAGGGGGCTTCCTCTCATGTCAAAGCTCTCACTAACAAGCTGAGTCACATACGCTGTTTTATTGTTAGTACCCACATTGAATCTTAAAACGTAATTGTTGATGGTTGTTTGAGTTGTCTAACTATTGTCTTTAATAGTTGTCCTCATTATATTGAATGCTTTCAAGGTTATGTATTTATATGTACTGATGCACTGAGAGTGTTGAGTTCAGGCATGGAGTCAGTCAGTAGTTATTCTGTATGAGTGTATTTATATGTACGGATTATTCTCACTTACATTATCCTTCAATGTGATGATGCTATCTGCTGGCTGGGGCACGTGTAGCCTTTTCTTCAGGTCTTCCTCTCCTTCCTTTACCGGGTGGTCTTTGAATGCACCTCTCTTTTTGTGAAATACTGTTTGAATAAGTGAGAGATGCCAGGACTGTGGCGCATGTAGTTTATGAGAAGGTCTTAGTTTGTGTGCATCACTTCTTCAGTTACTTGGAATGTATATTTACTATTGTCAGGTCCAACTGTGAACGTTTTCACATGCATGCAGGTTATTGTGGTTTGTAGTATTGTATGTGTTGAATTAGGACATGTTGCAGTTATAGTCCCTCCTTTTATCCAGAGACAGAAAGCCTGAGTCAGTGAACTCCTGTTTGAATAACTGAGACAGGCCTTTGCTGCATGTGGTGTGTGTGGAGGTGAGATATTCCCAGCACAATATTATCACGTACAACCCTAGGAGATGTTACAATTCACATGAATGCAAGCAGGCTGGTTTTGTATTCATGTTAATATATGATATGGTGTTTTATTGTTAGTACCTGGACACAGGTAGATAATCATACTGTATACATGTGTATACTGCTTCTGCATGCAAGTATTTGGGCACATATATGTATTTAACATAAGGAAAGAATATATTCTCACTTATATTTGACTTACTTCAAATGAGATGATATTGACTATTGTCTGCTTGTGACCTTTCCTTAAGTCTTCTCCTTTCTATAACTCTTGTTCTTTCCATGAATGTGTTCTCTGTTCAGGCCGACTGGCAAACATGAAGGAGGCAATGTGTAGGAGTGTGAAATAATGTTTAAATCAATGCGAATTACCATGTTGGTGGTTCATGTAGTTTATGAGGCTTTTTTCCTGCCCTTCATGTGTGTGCTTCTCTTCTCCAGCTCCCTGGAGCTAAATTCAATATTGTCAAGTGCAAGTGTTAGGAAGGTTGTAATTCACATGCGCGCAGGCTTATTGTGTGTTTGCATTACTGGAGGTGTTGAATTACGACATTTTCCTCTGAACATTTCCCTTGTTGTGCATTTAGATTCCCCCTTCCTTCGCAGATATAGAGCGCCTGAATAAGTCTGTGAACTGCTGTATGTGGAGGTGAGATTTTCCCAGATGTTATATTTAACATGGTCACAAACTGTTGGAGATTGCACGCAGGCTGATTTTGTATTAATATCTGACATTTAGCTAAGAAGTTCTCATTAACAGTTCCTGTATTGTTCCTCTCTTTGGAGCAGACATGAAGAGCAACAGCAGCCTGAACCCTCCCTACTTTCAGTTGACCCTGTTTGCAGACTTTGGGCCCCTCAGATACCTGTTCTTCATCTTGAGTCTGTTCATCTATGTGACTATAGTCTCTGCTAACATGGTCATTATTCTGGCAGTGTTCCTGGGGAAGTCTCTGCATCAGCCCATGTATATTTTCATCAGCTGTCTGTGTGTAAACTCTCTGTTTGGCTCAGCTGGATTCTTCCCCAGGTTCCTGCAGGACATCGTCTCTGACTCTCATTTGATCTCACGTCCATTATGCTTTATTCAGATGTATGTTATTTACACCTATGCTTCCTGTGAGCTGACCATCCTCACCATCATGGCCTACGATAGGTTCATTGCTATCTGTCAGCCCTTACACTACCACAGTAAAATGACCTTCAAATGGGTGCAGGTTCTTGTGCTTGTTGGTGTTTTCTACCCAGTGTCTACGATTGGCTTCTGCCTCTATCTTACTGTTAGATTACCGCTGTGTGGAAATAAACTGCACAGGATGTTCTGCTCTAACTGGCCTGTGGTGCAGCTCTCCTGTGTGGACACCACTCTGAACAACATAGTTGGTCTGTTTCTCACGGTGACCGGCGTCTTCATCCCCATGTTCTTCGTCCTGTACACATATCTACGGATTCTGCTGGTCTGCAGCAGGAGGTCGTCTGAATTCAGAGGAAAGGCGTTACAAACCTGCCTGCCTCACATTGTGTCCTTTATGACCTACTCCATCTCTCTCTTGTGCGAGGTGTCTTTGACTCGATTAGAGGCTGGTCAACTGAATCCAAGCGTCGCAGTTATTTTGTCTTTAGCGTATCTGATCATTCCCCCCCTCAATAACCCTATCGTGTATGGCCTGGGTCTGCCTCAAATCAAAGGAGTTGTGTTAAGATTTCTGAAGAAGGGTCCTGCTGCTGAAATATAAAAGGAATATGTTGACCATGTTAGATTGTGTTTGCTATCATAATTATTTAAAGGGATACATGATTAGATAGAGATCAACATAAAGCACAACGACAATATTGTATAGTATTTTGAAATGTTTTAAAAAAGGGAATATTTAGTTTGTCTAAAAACGAATCCATGAAAAAGTCATAGTATAATGTTTGGAAAAGATTGAAGTGTAAATTTGCACATCCTGATATGTGTAGAGAAAGTAGTGGAGTCAGTCTGAGGTGTTTCTGGAGCTTTATTTACAGATCTCTCAGCAGCTAGAGGAACATGCATTCTGCTGAACAACAAACGCTACGAAAGGTTCACAAAGTCACATCTAAATAAATCTCCTCGCTCAGAAAAGTACAAAACTGTGAAAACAGGAAAGATTTATTTACAAACTCAGCAGGGATTATTTACACATTTAAAAACTCTCATTTCAGATTCCCTCAGTTGCCAAAACAAAGATATAAATAAAGTGTATTAAAGTTTATTAAAGTGCAGATTCTGTGAACAGAACTGTGGAGCAAACCCCAGCTTTATTTAAAGTTTTAAATCACTCCTGATTTCTTCCTGTTTTCACCAATAAAATTACAAATCTGATCAATTCTGACTTTATATGAATCGTAACAAACGTATATTTTAAAACCACGAAAGAATGTTTTAGGAATAAATGTAATTATTTAAGAAAATGTGTTATATTGTGAGAATAAAGTCAATAAAGTACTGTCAGTTAGTCATTTCTAACTGACAGTAAGTGGGCGGGACTTTCAGATGACTGACAGTAAGTGGGCGGGACTTTCAGATGACTGACAGTAAGTGGGCGGGACTTTCAGATGACTGACAGTAAGTGGGCGGGACTTTCAGATGACTGACAGTAAGGGGGCGGGACTTTCAGATGACTGACAGTAAGTGGGCGGGACTGACAGTAAGTGGGCGGGACTTTCAGATGACTGACAGTAAGTGGGCGGGACTTTCAGATGACTGACAGTAAGTGGGCGGGACTTTCAGATGACTGACAGTAAGTGGGCGGGACTGACAGTAAGGGGCGGGACTTTCAGATGACTGACAGTAAGTGGCTTAAACACAATATTATAAAAATAATAAAGCCACTTAAATTAATAATAAAATCACAACTTAATTTACATTTTTATGTAGAATTATATCTATTTCTTAAACTCCCGCTTTATTCTCATATTATTTATATTTAATCTCTCTCAAATTTGACCACATATTTAACCAGTGTGAGAAAATAACTATAATAAATAATAATAAAAGTTGTTTTTCAGCAGGAAGACATATCGCTGCTTTATTTCTAATTCACACAGGATAATAATCACATGATATCTGATCAATACAAACCAGTACGTGTGTTATAAGAGTGTCAAAATGATCTATTGGCATTAAAACACGTGATCTTGTGGATAATTCAGGAGTTTTCTGGTGAAATAGAAGCAGAGAATCTGGTGATTTATTATATTCACATTTAAATAAAGAGAAATGTTTGTTTTGGCAACCGTTGAATGGTCCGGTGGAAACGTCTCATTTTATGGACCTGCTGAATCTATAAGGAGATAAAGCTTTGGATACCAAGCTGCTTCGTATTTACACAAACAATAACGACTAATATTCACTCGTGCATTAAATCCTGCAGGTTCAGAGCGTCAGGGAATACAGGTGTTTTATTGCATTTAAATAAAAACATGATGCCGGAGAGAGAGTGTTCTTAAAGGGGCGGTACGTAAACACGTGATGATTTAATGCCTCCTAATTTCATCTGGATTTTATTTTATATGGTATTGATTGTTTGCTGTATTCTGTGGGATAACGTAAAGCGCTAAAATAAACGCAATTAATTATTAGTTTTCTTGTTGAAACTGAATTTTCTGTCTGTGTTTCTTGCAAATGCATGACTTTAAAATCTCAGAGAATTTTCAGGTTTTTTTCTAAGAAATTAGCTAATTTAATTTAAGAGTATATATTGATTTTTTTTTATTGTTTATAATTCAGATAATTAGAGAGAATTTTATTTATTTTTTGTATTTAAAAATGTAATCTCAGAGAATATTAGTGTTTTTCCTAAAACTATCTAAAAGAGTAAATGGGCGGGACTTCCAGATGACTGACAGTAAGTGGGCGGGACTTTCAGATGATTGACAGTAAGTGGGCGGGACTTCCAGATGGCTAACAGTAAGTGGGCGGGACTTTCAGATGACTGACAGTAAGTGGGCGGGACTTTCAGATGACTAACATTAAGTGGGTGGGACTTTCAGATGACTGACAGTAAGTGGGCGGGACTTCCAGATGGCTAACAGTAAGTGGGCGGGACTTCCAGATGATTGACAGTAAGTGGGCGGGACTTCCAGATGGCTAACAGTAAGTGGGCGGGACTTTCAGATGACTGACAGGACATGGGCGGGACTTTCAGATGGCTAACAGTAAGTGGGCGGGACTTCCAGATGGCTAACAGTAAGTGGGCGGGACTTCCAGATGATTGACAGTAAGTGGGCGGGACTTCCAGATGGCTAACAGTAAGTGGGCGGGACTTTCAGATGACTGACAGGACATGGGTGGGACTTCCAGATGGCTAACAGTAAGTGGGCGGGACTTTCAGATGATTGACAGTAATTGGGCGGGACTTCCAGATGGCTAACAGTAAGTGGGCGGGACTTTCAGATGGCTAACAGTAAGTGGGCGGGACTTTCAGATGATTGACAGTAATTGGGCGGGACTTCCAGATGGCTAACAGTAAGTGGGCGGGACTTTCAGATGACTGACAGTAAGTGGGCGGGACTTTCAGATGACTGACAGTAAGTGGGTGGGACTTTCAGATGACTGACAGTAAGTGGGCGGGACTTTCAGATGACTGACAGTAAGTGGGCGGGACTTTCAGATGACTGACAGGACATGGGCGGGACTTTCAGATGGCTAACAGTAAGTGGGCGGGACTTCCAGATGGCTAACAGTAAGTGGGCGGGACTTTCAGATGACTGACAGTAAGTGGGCGGGACTTTCAGATGACTGACAGGAAGGGGGCGGGACTTTCAGATGACTGACAGTAAGTGGGCGGGACTTTCAGATGACTGACAGTAAGTGGGCGGGACTTTCAGATGACTGACAGTAAGTGGGTGGGACTTCCAGATGACTGACAGTAAGTGGGCGGGACTTCCAGATGACTGACAGTAAGTGGGCGGGACTTTCAGATGACTGACAGTAAGTGGGCGGGACTTTCAGATGACTGACAGTAAGTGGGCGGGACTCATACATTGACAAATCTAATCTCATATAATATTTAGAAAAAGACAATATATTTTCCCTTGACTAACATCTCCTCTTACCCCGTTTTAGATCCGTTAGTTAATTTCAATGTTACCATATGAATGAATAACATAGCCCTCATTAGACTCCATGATGTACTGCCCCCTATTGGTCAAAATCTGAGAACGCAGCTTTAAACAGAACCAGCTTTACAGAGATTTCTAAATAAAAGCATCGTCCGATACTTCTGTTTGTTTGGCAGGAAGTAGCGTAGGTAACTGCCATGTGTGACGCTATCTGTTGTTGTTGTTGTTGTTTATATATTGTGTGTATATTGTGTTCATATACAGTGCTGTGAACAAAACATCTAATCTAGTGACAGCAGAGGACGATAAACACCAACAATGACGTACTGCCCCTTTAAATAAAATGATGCAGTAGAACACGATGTTGTCTAGCAACAGGATTCAAACCCTTTATATTTCTGGTTGTTTGAGACTCATATTTGGAGGTTTTGTGTTAAATGTCCACCCTAAAACACGGCTGTGATTGATATCAAGTGTCTCAGTGTGGAGGATTGTTCATATCTACCCACACATCTGGGTTATTATGGGATGGATCCTGCAGAAACAGACCGGAGGAGCTTCTGACTTTTGGCACGATAGCAAACTGAATCTCACAGAAGGAGACGTGAGGGAGGGTTTCAGGAGAACAGAATCCACCCGTCGGGTTTCGTGTTTCACGCAGAGCTCCACAGAAACAGAAACACCTCAAATATATTAGAGAAAATATTTGTGGCGTTTTTCTTTTTGAAACTCAAACACGTTCTCCTCTTTATATTATAAATATATTTATGGTTAAATACAGATTAAGAGATCCTCGTTGAGACTAGACGTCTGTTAATATAGAACGGGTTTGCATAATATCCACCAAATCTAATTTACCTTTAAAAACCTGCTTTTATTTTCGTACAACAGAGTTTTAGGGCCACGGTAGAGGGACAGATATTTCGGATTTTCTAAATAAAATGACGATTATTTCCAAAAATTGTGAGAAAAGTGAATAAAATTATAATTCAACTTTTGTAATGAGAAAAACTCATATTTCTATATCACTTAAACTTGTAATTTATTTAGTCGAGTTTCCTTAAACTCCCAAAAACCACTTTAATCTCATTATCAATTTTCTCAAAGTGGCCCTAAGAGTCCGTCATGCTTGGTCAAACTGAATTAAACCGCCCTCCAGGTATCTCCTGTGTTCTCCTGAAGAAATGCAGGATATCAGGGTTTATTCATTAATTAAGAAATCATAATTAAAAAGGTGAGAGAAACTTGGATCTGTGCGGCACACTTTTAGGATTCAGTGATTAAATCTCCCATCTGTGCATCCTGTGTGAGAGAGTGTTTCACGTCAGGTGTCTGCAGGACCTTTCCTCCAGCAGCGCATGCACCGTCACCCCGAGCCTCACGAGACCTTTTTCCTCCAGGATGTGATGGGGGAGACACAGCTTGTCCTGGGGGAGGAAGAGGAGGAAAGAGAGACAGGATTTAGACAAAATGCAAGTAAACGTGGGAGTGCATATTAAACCCCTTTGAATGTCTCCACTAATGCTGCAAAAACACGTTTTCACCACTTTTACTCCAGGAATTAGCCACAGCCCAAAACACCTTTCCAATACTTTTACTCCAGGAATTAGCCACAGCCCAAAACACCTTTTCAATACTTTGATTCCAGGAATTAGCCACATCCCAAAATGAATACCAATAAGCGTCTCCTGCTAAATGTAGTTAAGCGTATTTGTTAAGGACATTATAATTGTAACCTGCATTTATGAACAAGATGCATTGTGTTTATTTTTTAGTAAAAAAAGGCACATTTACACTTCCCACCCAAAGGACTTGACTTTTATATTTTCCCAAATATATTTATACATACATATTACTGCCATTATGTTTTTTTTACAGGACATATTTTACACATCACAATAAAGTACAGTAAACTACGGCTACTGACTATTATTGTGACCATTGTTCAGGGTTTAGTCTGTACGTTATTTAACAAAAATCACTATTTACTGTTAAGCAATATAAGTATATCTTAATTGACCTGTTGAGCCCGAGCCTGTTGTTCAGTTCTCAGGCTTGAAAATGAAATTCCCAGAACAGATGACTATAACTTCTAAAAGGGTTAAATTAATAATCTTTTTCTCAAAGCAAGGATGAACCTGTGAGTTGGATACAGACAAGTCAGAATCAATATAGCATTTTTTTATTTTAAAGTAAATCCAGATTGAACATGAAAGTGTAAATCATAGTGTCCGTCCAAAAAAAACACATTACTTATAGGGAACCTTGAATGATGGGATAGAAGACTAAAAGCTTTAGGAATCAAAACTATAGGCGCTTTCACACCGGAGTACTTTTCCCAGTATAGTTCCAAAAATGTGCGTTCACCAAAACAATCCGGAACTAGAACTTAGTTCATGGGAACTTTTTCACCCCCTTTTCAGTCCCTGCTAGAGAGCAGGTACCTTCGTGGGAGAAAAAGGTTCCTATGTCTGATTGGCTGTGCGGATTGCAAACCACGCCCCGTAAAACTCCCAAAAAGTTTTGTGAAGCCGCCATTTTATTATCCTCGCATTAGCATTATTAGCATTAGCATTAGCCCAGCGCAGAAACGCAGAGAGACTAACTTATGGCAACACCAAATAAAACATGGGAGCGGTGGAGATGAGGAGGTGTTGGCGTTCTGGCGATTTACTCGGAAGGCTTCAGTCGAAGCTGCTGGGAGTCCCAGCAGCTTCTACTGAAGCCTTCCCCAACTCCGGGGACTTCCGGCCGGGGACTCCGGGGGGCAGTATACGCCGTGAAGTGGTTTGTAGCCTGCCAGTAAACCCAAAGCAGAAGAAGAAGAAGTGACGTCAGCGGCTTAATTTGCCTAATCCTCCCCCAGGGACTTATTCCGGTGTGAACGCGATCGGCTCTGAGTTCCATGGGGGAACTAAGTGCTGGGAACTAAGTACGGCAAAGTACTTGGTGTGAAAGTGGCTATTGACATATGATAAGTACCCTGTATCAAGATTGATGCAAAACAAGTGATATTTGACCTTTTTAGACAGATTTAGAAAAAAACAAAAACTTCTGGGGTCATTTGGGTGGATTTTCCATATCTCTGGCCCCCATTGGTCGATTTTGATGATTGACATCTCTTTTTAACCGTTAGAGCCAATAGAATCGAGGGGAAGTTCCTAAAATCCATCTAAACATAACACATTGGTGAATGAGTGATGCGTAGCCAGAATGCCCAAAACCGGAAGCTCTCATACACTCTCGTAGCAGCTAATATGAAATCTCTGTTATTGACATAAATATGAAGATGGACTATCAGTAATCATTTCAAAGTGACGGACACATTGGATTAACCTTCAGCAGCGTTGTTATCGTTTTAATGCCATTGAACACAACTTTTGATCAGAAACAGCACAAGGTGAGACTATGTCCTGTGTTTGCTCCGTAAAGCTACGTGGTGTGATGTCTGGTTTAGCTTCCCCTGCCGCGAGTTCTGATCGCTCAGTGATAATACTTATATTTCTAGAATCTGTGGAATCTCCTCTTGCTAGCTGATATCTTGTTTGTGCAGATCCGATAAGGAATAAGGATATTTTACCGTGAGTTCTGTGCTAAGTGCGTTAGCATTTTTTCGCTCAGGGCTAATTCAGAAGCTTGGCATGACCCTTGGGGCATGTGGCTCCACTGGTTATTTTAGACTCATATGTGGAGGCTTTGTGTAAATGTCCTTCTCTTGCTGAATATGAAACCCTAAAACACATCTAAAGGAAGTTGTCCATAGTTTGTTTTGTAACGAGTGAGCCCTCTTTATTTTCTATTCATTAAATAATATATTTAAATGTTTGGCCAATCAGCTTCCTCTTTCTTTCTTTTACCTGTTTCCCTTTCCCCCTGAAGACAATAAGGGAACATGATGTAAATGAATAACCAGTTGCTGGCAGGAACACAAAGGGTCTGATGAAGTAAACTCATGCAAATTAAAGGTAAACAACGACTCTTTAAAAACAGACGTTATCCCTAAACTGCATTTATTTCCTCGGTCTTTAACGGTCACATATCGCACACAAGTCTTAGAAATAATCCACTCACATCATCACAGAAACAGTAATGGAAATGTTCTGCCAGAAGTAATTCACAGAAACCTAAATAACCACGTCTAGAATTAACATATCTTACACTGGTTTGTGTCTGTGTTCAGTTTCTGCGCATGTTCACGTCCCTCTCAGTATCACAGAGCGCTAAGATAAACAGATACTATATATAACTCATACATCGAGAGTCTATAGCCCTTCACATGTCTAACTCTTTCACATTGCATATCAGGAGATAGAAAATAAGAAATGTAGGACGAAATGAATACATTCATTTAAAAAAAACACGAATAAATAAATGCATTAATGGATAAATAACTAAGATTAGAATTAATTAACACATTTTTAATTTTTTATTAATAACTAAACAAATAAGCAAATAAATAAACAAATAACTAGATTAATAAATACAAAATATAATTGAACAAGAAATACATTTATACATAACTAAATAAATAAATACATTTCCTATATTTTCTAAGTTTCGAAACAGCACAGGGAAAACGTCTAAAAATAACAATTCATGTTGAAACTATAACCCATTATAATAATCTATATGGCTTCCAGGCGCTCTGTCTTTATCACACAATAGAGAACATGCTTTTTATAAAGTCCAGTTACTCTGAAATACAATAAAGAAAATATTAACCAATAATCACAAAGATGCTGGGGATATTAGGCGGCCATATTTTTTTTTATATATATACAAATATATTCAAGAAAACGTGTTGCTATCCATGGTGTGTTTTTTAGGAGCAGTCAAATCAAAATGCTAATTCTGCAGCAGAGCAGAAGAAGAAGATACAAGATGGTGTCATTACAAAGCAGCATAAAAACGTAAAAATATACGAAGTGGGCGGGACTCTCAGATGACTGATAAGAAGTGGGCGGGTCTTTTAGATGACTGACAGTAAGTGGGCGGGACTTACAGACGACTGACACTAAGGGGGCGGGACTTTCAGTTGACTGACAGTAAGTGGGCGGGACTTCCAGATGACTGACAGTAAGTGGGCTGGACTTTCAGATGACTGACAGTAAGGGGGCGGGACTTTCAGATGACTGACAGTAAGTGGGCTGGGCTTTCAGATGATTGACAGTAAGTGGGCGGGACTTTCAGATGACTGACAGTAAGTGGGCTGGACTTTCAGATGACTGACAGTAAGTGGGCTGGACTTTCAGATGACTGACAGTAAGGGGGCGGGACTTTCAGATGACTGACAGTAAGTGGGCTGGACTTTCAGATGATTGACAGTAAGTGGGCGGGACTTTCAGATGACTGACAGTAAGTGGGCTGGACTTTCAGATGACTGACAGTAAGGGGGCGGGACTTTCAGATGACTGACAGTAAGGGGGCGGGACTTTCAGATGATTGACAGTAAGTGGGCGGGACTTTCAGATGACTGACAGTAAGGGGGCGGGACTTTCAGATGACTGACAGTAAGTGGGCTGGACTTTCAGATGATTGACAGTAAGGGGGCGGGACTTTCAGATGATTGACAGTAAGTGGGCGGGACTTTCAGATGACTGACAGTAAGGGGGCGGGACTTTCAGATGACTGATAAGAAGTGGGCGGGACGTTCAGATGATTGACAGTTAGTGGGCGGGACTTTTAGATGACTGACAGTAAGTGGGCGGGACTTTCAGATGATTGACAGTTAGTGGGCGGGTCTTTTAGATGACTTACAGTAAGTGGGCGGAGTCTACTTGATGTCTGACAAGTAAGTGGGCGGGACTTTTAGATTGTCTGACAGGAAGTGGCGGGACTTTTAGATGACTGACGAGAAGTGGGCGGGACTTTCAGATGACTGACAGGAAGTGGGCACGGCTGACAGGAAGTGTCTGTTTCCACGGTTACGTGAGCTCGCTCCAGCTGTAGGCGAGGAACAGCAGAACGAGGCAGAGCACGTGAAGAAGACTCGAGCCAATCAGGTCCCAGATCTGCCAGGAAGGGGGCGGGGTCTGAGTGGTGACGGACACCAATGAGGGGGAGGAGGGAGCTGGGCTCTTAGATGGGACCGCCACTTCCTGTTTCCTGTCTGGAGAGGACGTATCGAAGGACACCAGCGCCTGCACCGTGACGCTGAGAGGCTGCAGGCGACTCTGGATGATGTCATAGGGCGAGCAGAGGGAGGACTGGCACCCCCGAAAACAATACGTGAAGGAGAGGAAACAAGGGAGGAGGAAACAAGGGATAAGGAGGAAGAGGAAAGGGAATGAGGGATACCAAGGATGTGAGGGAAGGAAGAAAAAATATGAAATGATAGATAGAACAAAGACGAGAGGAAACAAGGAGGAAAAGGAATGAGGAAGAGGGAAGAAAAGGGAACAAGTAGATGAGGAAAGGAAACAAAGGAGGAGCAAAAGGATTGAGGAAGAGGGGGGAAATGGGGGATAAAGAGATGAGGAAAGGATACAAGGGAGAAGAAGAGGACATGATTAGGAAAGGGAACGAGGAAGAGTTAAGAAACATTGAATAAGACGATGAGGGAAGGATACAAGGGAGTACAAGGGAGGGATGAAGAAAGGGAATACGAAAAAATTGGAAATCAAATGAATTTGAGACGAGGAGAGAAGCAAGAGAGAGGAAGGATAAAAGATGGATGGAGGAGGAGGAGGAGGAGGAGGAGGAGGAGGAGGAGGAGGAGGAGGAGGAGGAGGAGGAGGAGGAGGAGGAGGAGGAAAGATGGATGGTAACAAGCAGGTGATAAAAGAAGACGACGAGGATTAAGGAGATTAGAGATGAAGGAAAGGTGATGAAGGAAAAAGGAAACGACAGAGAAGAAATATAAAAAGTGAAAAACAAAGACGTGTCATCGACAAAGAGGAGGAACGATCCAGCAGGAGAAAGAAAGAAAAGGTTGGAGGTTAACCAATGAAAACAGAGGTCAAAGGTCACAGAGGAGGAAGTGAGGAAGAGGAGGATGATTACTGAGAGGAGGAAGATGAGGAAGATAAATCACATCTCTCTCTCTCAGTAAACACACCAGGGTGATGGAGAGCCAGCACGTTAGCACAGAAGCTAATCATTAGCACGTTAGCCGCGGAGAAGCTGTTAGCACGTTAGCTCGCATGAAGCAAAGCATCCACACAGAGGTCAGCAAGCAGCAGCCAGATGGAGGTCAACGGCTCACAGCGGGATAAATACACGGATACAGATGTTGTGTAATCTCAAAGAGAAACTGATCGATCTCAAGACAAAAAACACGGCTTTGAAATACAAACAAATATATTACAATTATCACATTTAAAAGTCCCACATGATCCTGACTGATGATATTTTAAATGATGCCGTGTCAGACGTCCCTTTTTACTTTTCCTTCGTTTAATTTAAAGATGAAAAATGATGTTATTGTTATTTTGGTTTCTCTGTTGACTCCTAATCCCTCACATTGATGTTGTGCTCGTCTGTAAAGTAAACATGAAGCCATAAACGTTGAGTAGCTAGAGTTTGAGAATCCCCTTAAGAGGCACCAGTTTGAGCCGCACTGAAACAGACAGGTCGATGGTTAGTGTTGGGAAATGTCCCAGATGGTTTCTTGGTCAGTGCCGGTTCTTTAATCTAGAAATAGTCCCAGAACTCTCAAAACATCGATTTCTCATTTTTCTGTATCCGTTGTCGGTCCGGACTAAAGCGGAGCGGAAAGTATATATTGTGTTTACATGCAGCAAATATTCAGCTGGTTCCAGATAAGCAATACACACACACACACACGTTTATACACACACACACGTTTATATACACACACACACGTTTATACACACACACACGTTTATACACACACACGTTTATACACACACACGTTTATATACACACACACACACACGTTTACACACACACATGTTTATACACACACACGTTTATATACACACACACACGTTTATACACACACACACATGTTTATACACACACACACACACGTTTATACACACACACACACACACGTTTATACACACACACACGTTTATACACACACACCCACACACGTTTATACACACACACGTTTATACACACCCACACGTTTATACACACACACGTTTACATACACACACACACACACACGTTTACACACACACATGTTTATACACACACACGTTTATATACACACACACACACACACACATGTTTATACACACACACATTTATATACACACACACACGTTTATACACACACACACATGTTTATACACACACACACACGTTTATACACACACACACACACGTTTATACACACACACACGTTTATACACACACACACACACGTTTATACACACACACGTTTATACACACACACACGTTTATACACACACACGTTTATACACACACACACGTTTATACACACACACGTTTATACACACACACACGTTTATACACACGTTATACACACACACGTTTATACACACACACGTTTATACACACACACGTTTATACACACCCACACACGTTTATACACACACACACGTTTATACACACACACACGTTTATACACACACACACACACGTTTATACACACACACACGTTTATACACACACACGTTTATACACACACACGTTTATACACACCCACACACGTTTATACACACACACGTTTATACACACACACACGTTTATACACACACACACACACACGTTTACACACACACACACGTTTATATACACACACGTTTATATACACACACACACACGTTTATACACACACACACGTTTATATACACACACGTTTATATACACACACGTTTATACACACACACACACGTTTATATAAACACACACACGTTTATACACACACACAC
Organism: Harpagifer antarcticus; assembly: GCA_902827135.1. Classification (NCBI taxonomy): domain Eukaryota; kingdom Metazoa; phylum Chordata; class Actinopteri; order Perciformes; family Harpagiferidae; genus Harpagifer; species Harpagifer antarcticus. Next base: position 23,326 of record CADEHL010001032.1, on the reverse strand, counting down.
GTTTATATACACACACGTTTATATACACACACACACGTTTATACACACACATGTTTATATATACACACACACGTTTATACACACACACACACACGTTTATACACACACATGTTTATACACACACACACACACGTTTATACACACCCACACACGTTTATACACACACACGTTTATACACACACACACACACACGTTTATACACACACACATTTATATACACACTCACACGTTTATACACACACACACGTTTATACACACACACACGTTTATACACACACACACGTTTATACACACACACACGTTTATACACACACACACATTTATACACACACACACGTTTATACACACACACACACGTTTATATACACACACGTTTATATACACACACACGTTTATACACACACACACGTTTATACACACACACACGTTTATACACACACACGTTTATATACACACACACGTTTATACACACACACACACACGTTTATACACACACACACACGTTTATACACACACGTTTATACACACACACACGTTTATACACACACACACACTCTCTGCTTCATTCTCCTGCCTGCTGTCACGATGGAGGAAGCTGAAGCCACAGGCAGCGATGATGAAGATGATGAAGATGATGAAGATGACTCAGCGTTAAAAACCCATTTAAAGCGACATGAACGAAAGAAAGGAGCAACAACAAACCAGAGCTGGGAGACGCCGAGGGCTGCACTCGTTCATATTCAAATAAAGAAACACCATTTGGGAAGTAGGAGAAGATTATTAAAGTGTTTTAGTCAACATCTTTGATTACATCTCCATGCTAGTCTCCAGTATGCAAATATTACTTTTTAAAGATTTCTCTTCATTCTGAATTTTTTTTTTTTACGGAGCCCCCCTGGTGACATTGGTGAGAAAAATATTAATACGTGGCCACGCGTTATTAATGCGAATTAGTTATTACATTCCCACGCATTACTAATTTGTGGGAACACAATAATTATTACGCAATACCTAAATCCAGATAGTCTGTAGAAACTGATGACTGAGTGACAACAAGTCGAGTAAAGTTAGAACGATATTGGCAGATTCTGATTTCACGGATCAATAACTCATGAACAAAACGTTATTCAGACACAAAGTACGTCTCCTAGGTACCGTGGGAAGGTTGGCAACGAACTACAATCACATGTTGATCACAAAAAGCCAATATGCGCCGTCCTCCAAACTGGAGACATTACATTGGTCTCTATCCGCAGCCGGAGAAGAACCGAGTGCTCAGGGACCGTCTGCAAAGTGCCAAACTCACCACACACATCGATAGTCTCGTGTTGCTCAGACTACAGCAGAGAGTTTGGAAGAATGTGCTTTTGAATAATGTTTATAGTGTAACATCTTCAATAAATGGCATCATCTTCAATAACGTTACTATTATACAGTATAATTGTTTACCAACAGTTTTCCAAACCATATCCTTCCAGACTCTCTGCTGTAGTCTGAGCACCAGAAGACTATTGATGTGTGTGGTGAGGTTGGTAGAAATATACTGTAGAATAGCGAAGTGATTGAATATTAGTGTATTCTCTTTTTTCGGAGTTGCACTTTGCAGACGGTCCCTGAGCACTCGGTTCTTCTCCGGCTGCGGATAGAGACCAATGTAATGAGTCCAGCTCGGAGGACGGCGCGTATTGGCTTTTGTGATCAACATGTGATTGTAGTTCGTTGTCAACCTTCCCACGGTACTTAGGAGACGTACTTTGTGTCTGAATAACATTTTGTTCATGAGTTATTGATCCGTGAAATCACAATCTGCCAATATCGTTCCAACTTTACTCGACTACGTTTCAAACCGTGCATTTTCAGCAGCCGAATCGAGTGCCTTTTGCTAAGGATGACACTGTGCTTTGGATTGCAGAATATCTTTATAATTCATACCCAAATCAAAATCAAATGAAATCAAAATGATCCATGCTTCGCGATAATAGCCGTAGCCCACGGTACAGAGTTTAGCTCGTGTTGTCTATGGTTGTCACTCAGTCATCAGTTTCTATAGACTATCTGGATTTAGTTATTGCGTAATAATTATTGTGTTCCCACGAATTACTAATGCGTGGGAACACAATAACTCATTTGTGGCCACGCATTATTAATACGTGGCCACAAATTGATATTTTTCTCACCAGGGGGGGCTCCGTAGATTTCCCTTTAGATTCAAAATGTTTTCTCAAAATAGAAAAAAAAATCTGAAATCTTAAAAAAACTGAATTTGAAGAAAACATTTAAGATTTCCGATTTTTCTTTAGTTTCTGAATTTCGTCTCAAACAATCTAATATTTAACATCTTCTTCTCTTCCTGCTAAACTGATGAAGATAAAACGACGCAAATGTTGAAACACGTGCTGTTAAAATCCTTCAGCCTCCTCCCAGACCTGGTTCAGATGTATTGTCGTCGTCAGCGTCCTGCAAATACTCTCTCCTCACTTCCCGTCAGAGACCAGAACATAAACTCTCCACTTCCTGTCCCTGAGGAGTCTTGTTTTTGCAGGACACGTCTTCACACATCTTCTAAATCGTATTCAACAATCAGCCAACTGAAGCCACACATGATGATGGAGTTATGGGGGAAGTTCCTCTCATGAACTGGGGGGTTTCTCAGGTCAGAGGTTGCTGGTTCAAATCCCTGCATGTAGTTTATAGCAGGAGAACTTTCCATGTCAACAAAACTGGACGATTAGCAACTCATTGGGTTTAGTTGCTTTGAGTTTTTCTGTTCTGTGTTCCTTAGACTAAATTAAGACAATAGTGACTACATTTCCCATGATGCTTTGGGAAGTGTTGCTATGGATTCAGTGAGTTATGCAGTTTTTTAATAATTACATTCCCATACAAGTAAAATGTCATTGTCGATTAACGTTTTTCACGTCTCACACATTTGTTCGGAAAAGGTGGAGAGGTCGGGCAAAAGTCAACGTTAATTAATTAAATCCATAACATCAAAAGCATATCTATTTAAAACCCGAAGTCGCATGCTTTCTCTAAACCCTATCACGTACTTTTCTGGCTTCTTTGATGTGTTTTGTTTCAACTTTAACACAAGCTCAAAAGTAACCCTGGCAAATGTGATGAACTTCTGCGGGATCTATTTCTACGTCAGAAAGAGTGAGATCCACAGGGAGTGTGATATGAAACTCAATGTGTTTCCTATCTGAAAGGATCAATCCTAACACTGACACCAGCCGGCATGATTTAAAAGAACATTAATCTCTCATTATCATTCTGTGTCGACTTGAAGACGCCCCCCAGTTCAGAGAGTAGGGAGGGGAGGGGGCTATTATATATATAAGTGAGGGAGGGGGTTATTATAGAGGTGTCTTACCTGTGGGACCCCGATTTTCCTGCAAGCGTCCAGAAAGTTCTCCACATTCCTCCGACACTTAGCCATGCTGAGTTTGGGCTGCAACGACCAGGAACACTGTTCAAACCAACATGTTTCAATCTAAAATATTAAACATACATTTTTAAGACGGTCTTTTTGGGCTCTCCATCTTCTAACGTTACTCTCAGTCACTCCATATTTCTTCGCTGCTCGACGACTCTGCTTCGTTGATCACCTTCATCTTAAAATTGGTATCGTAACATCGCCTCTCTTGTTAACTTGCCTACTTTTGAGCATCCTCAGTGCCGTCGCCGTGGCCTTATTTTTGCCGGAGGATCGAGGAACTACCAGACCATCCTCCGGTGAAATCCTCAGACGCTCGCCCCGCCCCCTTACTGTGTATCGCTCACTGATTGGACGATGCAGCGCATGCACTGATCTGGCTGCGATCAGCTGTGCGGCGTCATCACAAACGGAGCGTCGCTTCACGTGACGCTCCGGAGGAAACGACGCCCCATTGCTCTGAAAACTCATTTCCCTGCTTCTCGTGGTTTCCTTGCGTCCCTCCATGCTCCCCTGGTGGGAGGGGCTAGACGCAGGGAAACGACCCAGGTGTTTTCTTGTATATGCATTGTTTGTTTTTGCATAGTTGCCCCATCAGCCACTACATAGGACCCTATTGCATCGTCCCACACACTGCCCCTCAGTGCCAAGTTGCCCCATCAGCCACTACATAGGACCCTATTGCATCATCCCACACACTGCCCCTCAGTGCCACCCACTGCCACTCCGTGCCGAGTCAGTGTGAGTGCATGATGTCTCTAAACCAAGATGGACGACAGACCGCCACATGGACCAAGTCACCCATCTATATCCTGCCAATCCTTTCATGGAGAGCGCCCCCTGCAGGTATAACACAGGTGGTGACTTCAAGCAACAACTAAGGAATCATATAATTCATAAATGATCAAAGTATTGATTTCATGTTTGCAGGAAATCCTGATGAACCACCTGTCACTCCAGCGGACGTCATGCTGGCTATATCTCAACTACAATTCATACTGGTGCTGCTGCTGCTGCTCCCAGGGCCGTCCCTCCCTACAGGCAGGTCATGCAGACTGTGTGGGGCCTCACCTTGTGGAGGGGGTCACACCTTGTGGAGGGGGCCTCACCTTGTGGAGGGGGCCTCACCTTGTGGAGGGGGCCACACCTTGCGGAGGGGGCCACACCTTGCGGAGGGGGCCACACCTTGCGGAGGGGGCCACACCTTGTGGAGGGGGCCACACCTTGCGGAGGGGGCCACACCTTGCGGAGGGGGCCACACCTTGCGGAGGGGGCCACACCTTGCGGAGGGGGCCACACCTTGTGAGGGGGGCCACACCTTGCGGAGGGGGCCACACCTTGCGAGGGGGCCACACCTTGCGGAGGGGGCCTCACCTTGTGGAGGGGGCCACACCTTGTGGAGGGGGCCTCACCTTGTGGAGGGGGCCTCACCTTGTGGAGGGGGCCACACCTTGTGGAGGGGGCCTCACCTTGTGGAGGGGGCCTCACCTTGCGGAGGGGGCCTCACCTTGTGGAGGGGGCCACACCTTGTGGAGGGGGCCTCACCTTGTGGAGGGGGCCTCACCTTGCGGAGGGGGCCACACCTTGTGGAGGGGGCCACACCTTGCGGAGGGGGCCACACCTTGCGGAGGGGGCCTCACCTTGTGGAGGGGGCCTCACCTTGTGGAGGGGGGCCTCACCTTGTGGAGGGGGCCTCACCTTGTGGAGGGGGCCTCACCTTGTGGAGGGGGCCTCACCTTGTGGAGGGGGCCACACCTTACGGAGGGGGCCTCACCTTCTAATAACACTTGGTATAGAAATCCTGACTGACTCATAATTCAAGCATGAAAGGTTTTAAATGCAAATCAATTTGAACTTTTATATAATGTCAATTTCTGGATTTTCTTGTTGATGTTCTCACTGTTAAATAAAACTACCATTACAAAGATAGACTGATCATTTCTGTTTAAACACAATCTGCAAGGGCTCAAATACTTATTTCCTCCACTGTCTGTTATATCAAAGATGCGTTAATATGATGTACCTCTCACTACGACGGGGGATATCTGTTATATTAAAGATGGAGCAATATCAATTCAAATGTACTTTTATTAGATTTTCCTTTAGATTCTGAAATTCTGCAGACGAGGAGGAAATACAAATATTACATTTTATATTATACTTTTCTAATAAAAATGTTCCTTCTATATTATGTATGATATATATTATATATAAAGTGCTGATCTCTCACCACAGCAGGGGAGGGCACGTGGATGCTGCCCACAGAGCGCGGGCGGATCTGATTGGCCAGATGACAGAGCACCACTCCGTCCATCAGAGAGGAGCCCAGGTCTTCAGGGAGATCCACCTTCAGACGGCTCTCGATGCTCTAAAGAGGAAGTACAGACGTCAGGTTTTAGACTTCTCTCAAGAATCTGATTTTTAACGTTTCTCTGGAATTGAGGTTTTTTAAGATTTCAGATGGATTCTGTTATTTTTATAGAAAATCTGATTTTTCCACTTTTTCTCAGAATTTACTTTTTTAAGATTTCTGATTTTTCTTAAGATTAAATAATTTTAATTTTTTTTCTATCATATTTTTTTTAATCATTCTTCAAATTTACTGTTTGAAAGATTTCAGATTATTATTTTTTATTTAAATTAACTTTTTCAGAAATCATTTTTTTCTTCAAACTGTTTTTCAGATAACAGATTTTAACACACAATGAAGTTGCTTAAGAATCATCACGTTTATTACAAAAACATTTAAAAAAGTATTTCTGCCTTTAATTTCTTGACATTTTGAATTTGTTCAGACGTTTTTACTTTTTCTCAGAATTTAGATTTTTGTTCAGATGTCACCTTTTTATTCGTATTGGTCCAAACTGCCTTTTTTAAATTGTAATCCCCACCCCACTAACTAATGAATGATTAAAGTGTCTCACGTCTCTCAGATGCTCTGTGAGCTCCAGCTCTTCTCTCAGCTGCTCCATCTTCCTCCTCATCGTGAACTGAGGGTCGACAGATTCAAGACTCTTGTGGCTCCGCAGGAACACTGAGGAAGAGGATGAGGAAGAGGAGGAGCAATTAGGATACATTTACATTAACACAGACCGGGTCTCTCTTCTCTCAAACATATTAATATCTCAGGCGGTCACACTTCTGAGGAAAAAACTAAGTTTGCAAAGCATGCTAAAGCTCCAGAAACACACACACACAACACCACCACACACACACACACACACACACACCCACACACAACACACACACACACACACACACACACACACACACACACACACACACACACACACACACACACACACACACACACACACACCTGAACCAAGTATTTTACTATTAGTTTGCTGTCTAGTAATGAATGGGATGACTCCAGTTATATTGGAAAAGCCACTTTTAATTGAATGCAAACCTAGTAGGTGCTACAGGCATTTCTTTCTATACCTAACACCCAGATACAAAACATATAATACCATTTAATCCTACAGGAAATACTCCTCTCTATAGGTTATAATTTAGACGTTGTATCAAATCTATCTATCTATTATTAAATCTGAAATGACATCATGCCGTGACGTCCTGTGAGTCCACACTCAGGGACACAGAAATAGCCTTTCTGCATGGAAGATGTGAAAGCTCACGCAAGCGAAAGATTCACGTGCACTCTCTCCACAGCTCCGTGCACGCTCATGTGGAGGACTCATTGAACTGGAAGAGCTGGAGACGTTCTCACTGCACATCCAAACCAGTTAAACCAGCTTTTATATCTGTCAAAAATAATCATAAATTAATCATAAAAACTGCTGCTTTCAACTTTTCTGATGAGTTTTTATATCGCATTTAATAAAAGTACTCAAATGTCTTGAAATGATTTATATTTTGCTTATTATATTGTTTTTCAAATATTTGTCGGTTTTCAATGGATTGTTGTCGGCTGACTGAAGCTGGAACTGACCCACTGCACATTTACACCTTGTTATTATATCCGTCAGAAATACCCTCAAAATAATCAGATAAACCTGCTGCTTTCAACTTTTCACACACACACACACAAACACACACACACACACACACACCATGTATACATCACTTCAGGGGACATTACATTGACTTACATGCATTTCCCTGAGTCTTATCCTAACCATAACCATAACCAACACATGCCTAACCCTAACCCTAACCAAGTCTTCACCCTAAAATTAATGACTCCCCTTATGGGGACCTCCATTTTGTCCCCATAAGGGAGGCGAGTCCCCACACGTGACTGTGTAAACAGATGTAGGTCCCCACAAGGATAGTAATGCTAGGCCACACACACCCGAATAAAACTGAACACAGCTTCAATGGTTAAGTGCATTGCCTCGAAATGGCCACAAGGGGGAGCTACTTAGCAACACAAAAAAACTCATTCTGATTTTTAGATTCTTTTTGCAGAATTTAGACTTTTTTTAAATCACATTTAATAAAAAATATTGAAATACTTTTTGATTAATTTCCTGCTTATTGTTTTTTAAATATGTTTCAGTCTTCATGGGATTGTGCTCAGCTGATTGGTTCGTGTTTCTGTCATGTATTATTATGTGTTTGTTTGTCTCCTCCAGTCTGCCAGCAGGTCATGTGACTGGTCTGGATGAGTGTGTTTGATATTCCCTCTGTGGGAGGCAAAAAGAGGGGGAGACAAGGGAGGGGAAACCATGCTATCTTTCAGATTCATCTTTATAGGTCAGGACATTTTAAAGCGCCTCCTCCTCCTCCTCCTCCTCCTCCTCCTCCTCCTCCTCCTCCTCCGACGGGCTATTTAAAGAGTTTGAAGGATATTTTTAAACCGTGCATGATGTTTTTTTGTACGTCTTTCTCATGAATTATTCTTAGCTCGCTGAAGTAGAAAGCTGCTCCTTTCAGCAGATCAGTCAGTCGGGAGTAAAACACAAGACACGTCGACGAAGAGAGGAGGAACATATCAATATCCTGCTGTCACTAAACACACTCTTACTTTGGGGTCAATAAAGGACATTGTGTGCCAAACAGTAATCTCTTATTTAAATACTGTATTATTTTTAAAGAGGCCCTCTCCTGTGGTGTTATAGGTTTCTGTGCATGTCAATGGTCTGAAGAGGCCTAAAGTTTCTCTCGCTCCAACACGTTGTAGGTGGGAGACTGTCGGGGGACACCTTACTTCTTCCTTCTCTCTGTGCTCTCATAACCCAGCTTCCCCCAAACGTCTTTTTGGTGTCTATCTACGGCGGGATCCGGAGTCGTGGCTGAACCTGTCTCTGTGGTCCTGCCTGGGTCTCGTCATGCTGCTTCCCTGATGGCTCCCACAGGATTGTAGCTGACCTCCTCGTGGATTCATCTTCTCATTACAGACTCATGCATTTCCTAACATTCGGTCTATATGCTGTAAAATGTATTATCTCTTGGATTTACACACGGCATCTATTGCACGTCTGTCCGTCCTGGGAGAGGGATCCCTCCTCTGTTGCTCTCCCTGAGGGTTCTCCCATGTCCCCTTTAAACTGTGGGTTTTCTCTGGAAGTGTTTCCTTGTACGATGTGAGGGTCTAAGGACAGAGGGTCTGAGGACAGAGGGTCTAAGGACAGAGGGTCTAAGGACAGAGGGTCTAAGAACAGAGGGTCTAAGGACAGAGGGGTCTAAGGACAGAGGGTCTAAGGACAGAGGGTCTAAGACAGAGGGTCTAAGGACACAGGGTTCTAGGACAGAGGTCTAAGGACAAGGGTCTAAGGACAGAGGGTCTAAGGACACAGGGTCTAAGGACAGAGGGTCTAAGGACACAGGTCCTAAGGACAGAGGGTCTAAGGACAGAGGGTCTAAGGACACAGGGTCTAAGGACAGAGGGTCTAAGGGCAGAGGGTCTAAGGACAGAGGGTCTAAGAACAGAGGGTCTAAGGACACAGGGTCTAAGGACAGAGGGTCTAAGGACAAAGGGTCTAAGGACAGAGGGTCTAAGGACACAGGGTCTAAGGACAGAGGGTCTAAGGACACAGGGTCTAAGGACAGAGGGTCTAAGGACAGAGGGTCTAAGGACACAGGGTCTAAGGACAGAGGGTCTAAGGGCAGAGGGTCTAAGGACAGAGGGTCTAAGGACACAGGGTCTAAGGACAGAGGGTCTAAGGACAGAGGGTCTAAGGACACATGGTCTAAGGACACAGGGTCTAAGGACAGAGGGTCTAAGGACACAGGGTTTAAGGACAGAGGGTCTAAGGACAGAGGGTCTAAGGACACAGGGTCTAAGGACAGAGGGTCTAAGGACAGAGGGTCTAAGGACACAGGGTCTGAGGACAGAGGGTCTAAGGACACAGGGTCTAAGGACACAGGGTCTATGGACAGAGGGTCCAAGGACAGAGGGTCCAAGGACAGAGGGTCTAAGGACTAAGGACAGAGGGTCTAAGGACACAGGGTCTAAGGACACAGGGTCTAAGGACAAAGGGTCTAAGGACAGAGGGTCTAAGGACAGAGGGTCTAAGGACAAAGGGTCTAAGGACACAGGGTCTATGGACAGAGGGTCTAAGGACAGAGGGTCCAAGGACAGAGGGTCTAAGGACTAAGGACAGAGGGTCTAAGGACACAGGGTCTAAGGACACAGGGTCTAAGGACAGAGGGTCTAAGGACACAGGGTTTAAGGACAGAGGGTCTAAGGACAGAGGGTCTAAGGACACAGGGTCTAAGGACAGAGGGTCTAAGGACACAGGGTCTAAGGACACAGGGTCTATGGACAGAGGGTCCAAGGACAGAGGGTCTGAGGACAGAGGGTCTGAGGACAGAGGGTCTAAGGACACAGGGTTTAAGGACAGAGGGTCTAAGGACACAGGGTCTAAGGACAGAGGGTCTAAGGACACAGGGTCTAAGGACACAGGGTCTATGGACAGAGGGTCTAAGGACACAGGGTCTAAGGACAGAGGGTCTAAGGACACAGGGTCTAAGGACACAGGGTCTATGGACAGAGGGTCCAAGGACAGAGGGTCTAAGGACAGAGGGTCTAAGGACACAGGGTCTAAGGGACACAGGGTCTATGGACAGAGGGTCCAAGGACAGAGGGTCTAAGGACACAGGGTCTAAGGACACAGGGTCTAAGGACACAGGGTCTAAGGACACAGGGTCTATGGACAGAGGGTCCAAGGACAGAGGGTCTGAGGACAGAGGGTCTGAGGACAGAGGGTCTGAGGACAGAGGGTCTAAGGGCAGAGGGTCTGAGGACAGAGGGTCTAAGGACAGAGGGTCTGAGGACAGAGGGTCTGAGGACAGAGGGTCTGAGGACAGAGGGTCTGAGGACAGAGGGTCTAAGGACAGACGGGTCTGAGGACAGAGGGTCTGAGGACAGAGGGTCTGAGGACAGAGGGTCTGAGGACAGAGGGTCTGAGGACAGAGGGTCTGAGGACAGAGGGTCTAAGGACAGAGGGTCTGAGGACAGAGGGTCTAAGGACACAGGGTTTAAGGACAGAGGGTCTAAGGACACAGGGTCTAAGGACAGAGGGTCTAAGGACACAGGGTCTAAGGACACAGGGTCTATGGACAGAGGGTCTAAGGACACAGGGTCTAAGGACAGAGGGTCTAAGGACACAGGGTCTAAGGACACAGGGTCTATGGACAGAGGGTCCAAGGACAGAGGGTCTAAGGACAGAGGGTCTAAGGACACAGGGTCTAAGGACACAGGGTCTATGGACAGAGGGTCCAAGGACAGAGGGTCTAAGGACAGAGGGTCTAAGGACACAGGGTCTAAGGACACAGGGTCTAAGGACACAGGGTCTATGGACAGAGGGTCCAAGGACAGAGGGTCTGAGGACAGAGGGTCTGAGGACAGAGGGTCTGAGGACAGAGGGTCTAAGGGCAGAGGGTCTGAGGACAGAGGGTCTAAGGACAGAGGGTCTGAGGACAGAGGGTCTGAGGACAGAGGGTCTGAGGACAGAGGGTCTGAGGACAGAGGGTCTGAGGACAGAGGGTCTGAGGACAGAGGGTCTGAGGACAGAGGGTCTGAGGACAGAGGGTCTGAGGACAGAGGGTCTGAGGACAGAGGGTCTAAGGACAGAGGGTGTCGTATTGTCATACTGATATTCTGTACAAACTGTGAAGTCCACTGAGACAAATGTAACATCTGTGATATTGGGCTATAAATAAACATTGATTGATTGGCCTAAGGGGCGGGACATCTCTAAGCGGTTGACCAATCACAACAGAACCGGCCAGCTAACCAATCAGAGCAGCTCTGGTTTCAGACAGAGGGTGAAAAGAGGTGCTGCAGCTCCTCCGTGTTATTATTTTATTACGCTTAAAAGTAAATGTGCAACTCAAACACTGAACTCTCCCTGCGTCAACATCAATCATTACTTTCCCCCGGAGACTACGGCCAGCGGCAAAACCATGAACAAAGAGACAGGAGAGAGGCTGAGAGGGAACACACACACAGATACACTATTATACACACACATTGCCACACACACTCACATATATCACACACACACACACTGCCACACACACTCACATATATCACACACACACAGATACACTATTACACACACACATTGCCACACACACTCACATATATCACACACACACACATTGCCACCCACACTCACATATATCACACACACACAGATACACTATTATACACACACATTGCCACACACACTCACATATATCACACACACACACTGCCACACACACTCACATATATCACACACACACACATTGCCACCCACACTCACATATATCACACGCACACACACTGCCACACACACTCACATATATCACACACACACACATTGCCACACACACTCACATATATCACACACACACACATTGCCACACACACTCACATATATCACACACACACAGATACACTATTATACACACACATTGCCACACACACTCACATATATCACACACACACACACATACTGCCACACACACTCACATATATCACACACACACAGATACACTATTATACACACACATTGCCACACACACTCACATATATCACACACACACACACTGCCACACACACTCACATATATCACACACACACACATTGCCACACACACTCACATATATCACACACACACACATTGCCACACACACTCACATATATCACACACACACAGATACACTATTATACACACACATTGCCACACACACTCACATATATCACACACACACACACATACTGCCACACACACTCACATATATCACACACACACACACATACTGCCACACACACTCACATATATCACACACACACACACACACACATTGCCACACACACTCACATATATCACATGCACACACACACATATTGCCACACACACTTACATATATCACATGCACACACACACATATTGCCACACACACTTACATATATCACATGCACACACACACATATTGCCACACACACTTACATATATCACATGCACACACACACATATTGCCACATACACTTACATGTATCACACACACACACATATTGCCACACACACGCATACATATAATCACATGCACACACACACACACACTTATATATAATCACACGCACACACACACACACACATACATATTGCCACACACACTCACAGGCTGCTGATTGGATGTTAATGAGGTCACTTCCTACTGATGTCACCTCCCTGAGGCCTGACGCCATTACACACATTAGTCATGATGTTATCTCTCTCACAATCACACACAGCTACTCATGTGAAAACACACACACACACACACACACACACAGCTACTCATGTGAAAACACACACACACTCAAGATAGAACTGTATTACCCTCATACCTCATCTTAGACCGTTTGTGTACACATTAAACCCTCTCAATTGCTTTTAACCGTGTTTAAGTTCCATATGTGGAATTTGAAAAGGTCTACGCTCTCATTT
>CADEHL010001032.1:0-7500 GCA_902827135.1 Harpagifer antarcticus | reverse complement strand
CACCTGGTGCCCTGTGTTGTCTCCTCCCCTCTCACCTGGTGCCCTGTGTTGTCTCCTCCCCCCTCACCTGCATTTAGGCTCTGGGGTGTTGCTGTGAGAGGGGTAGTGTGTGTGAGATCCTGGTGGCGGCAGGCTGTGCTCAAGGAAACAACAGCAGGATTGAGGCTGTGTGTCATTGTGTTCATGCTTTAATAAATACCCACACCGGGTCATATTTGGGATGTTCTGCCTTTGCCTCCTTACTTGGTCGGGCCGCTCTATTGTCAGCTTCACAGTCCGATATAGATATATATATATATATATATATATATATATATATATATATATATATATATATATATATATATATATATATATATATTCATGTTCAGGGTCTATGCAGGAGTCCTGAAGTCAGATGTAAGACCTTTTAAAAACCCTTTGCACACTTTATAAGACCTCATCGCCACTTGGAGTTTTAACCGGTTACCTTGGCGACACACTTCACCTCACATTGACTATACACAGTATTGATTGTCCTTCCTCCGTATCTTCCAACCATTTGGACGCAGACTTGCATTTCCCCATAATGATGTTTAACAACCGGAGCTTCGCGCTATCAAGCAGTGAGCGCGCGATGTCCTGTTCAGATGACGTCAAACCCAACGGGATCAATAAACTACAGAATCACACTACACACCTACGCCATGATTACATTCAGGCACACTGTAGAACACAACCTCTCTGGACCATTCATATACTTATTGAAAACAAGATACAAAATGTGATACCTTGGGAAATACTTTTTAATAGCCTTAATTTTCGCTAAATCTATTTATCAACGTTTAATACTGTTTAAGACCCCACGGACCCCCTGATGTTGCTCTGTTAGAGGAGCCTAGGACTTCAGATTTTCATTGATATATCTACACTTAAACAGCTCACACAAGTATACACAACACTTAAACGGTGATATTAGGTAAACCGTTCAATCTGTCAGAAAAGCCTTTGAGGTCGATAAAGATGAGAGTTTGCAGAGCGTTTAGACGTTGAAACTAAACTCTGAGGGTGTTTCTCAATGTCAAGGAAGGATGCTCCAGAGCCACTATTTCAAGGATGCTACATCATCGAATCCCGCCGAAGGACTGTTCCAATGTCCAGGCTCCTTGGAATTCTACCGAGGACTGAGTCCTTCGTTGCGGGAAATTTCGAGGATGCACCAGTGTATCCTCCGCGGTCTTAAAACCCCCACAATGCTTTGCGAACGGACCAATTTCCAAAATCTTTGGCGCAAAATGTAAGGCGGGGCCTCTCATATGACGCACACCTGCACACTTGCTAGCCTGTTCCACTCTTTGTTCTCCGAATGCCAGGAAGGATTCTTTCCTAGCCTCTGAAGGACCTGACTTGGAAGACATGTGCTACCAAGGAAGCGTCCTAGACATTGAGAAACACCCTTACACTCATTGGTTTGCGGACTACAGTCCTGAGTTCTGAAGCCTCGAGTTGGTGTTTCAGCCGTTTCCATTTTTGTTATTTAGCAGCCTGAGGGGACACAAGCGGGTTCAACTGAACATCATATTAATATTAGAGGATTTTATTATGTTATTTAATAATTGTACTAATTGTACCCTACTTAAAGGACAGAAACAACTTTGTTTCTATAGGTAAATACACATCCGAGTTGACAAATATGACATGTGGGGTTCCTCAAGGCTCCATCTTGGGGCCTCTTCTCTTTAACATCTACATGCTACCACTGGCTCAGATAATGAAAAACAACAAAATAAGTTACCATAGCTTTTAATGTTTATTTTATTATCTTTTCTTTTTAATGACTGATTTTAAATGCCATTTTCTTAATGTCTTTCATTTTTTGTAAAGCACTTTGAATTGCCTTGTGTTGAAAAGTGCTATATAAATAAACTTGCCTTGCCTTGCCTTACCCACCTCTGCTTTCTATACTCTGATGTAAATGTGTCCCCCCTTTGTGGGACCCCTAAAGGTGATTTTAGATTCTGCAAAACGTTGATGGTCTGCAGAGTTTTTTAAAGAACCTACCGCGCTGAACGCCTCCATCGTGACCCGCTGAATCTCTACGGAGGGGGGAGGCCTGCGAGAGGAAGGGGGGGGCGAGACAGGAAGTAGGAGGCGAGCAGGGCAGCGAGGGCGGGGCTAAAACAGGAAGTGTGTGTGTCATCAGGTGCAAGAAGTGGGGCGTGAAGTGTGTGTGTGAGGGGACCAATGGTGGTTTAAATACAGCAAGTCATTCCACGAGAAAACACACACCGGAAACACACCAGAGATGTTTTTAAAAGGAATTAAAAACAAGGTTGATACACATGCAGGAAGATCACAGGATGTTCACAACATGCAGCCGATCACACAGAGGAGGTATATAAAAGGAGAGTGTGGAAAAGAGGGGAGATGAGAACACAAAACAGCACAAAAACAAAATAAAGATTAGTGGCAGATCACATTACACATCACCTCCACATGCTGTTAGCATCATGGTAGCATCGTTAGCAGTTAGCAACATTTCTGTCACAGTTAGTCAAACAAAAAGGCTGCTAGCTAGCTCTAAAAAATAAAATAATGAAAAGCATGGGACTGAAGCTCTACACACGCAGCGGAGGAAACACTGAACAGGAAGCTGCGTTGACTGCTAGCTTTATATAGCGTTAGCATAGCCTCCATGCTAGCACTAGCTCTGCGTTAGCAATTCTGCGGTACGCTACTTCAGTATTTGGGATTTTTAGCTTTTTCTCAACAACATTTCCGAAGTGTTATTTAACATTTTACTCCACTACATTATGATTCAATATAGTTCAAGATCAAAGACTATTATAGCCGCTGAAACTTGGCTTAACTTCACCTTAAAACGAAGAAATGTGTGACTGAATAAACTAAATCTAACACGGTTTATAGGGACGTTAACGGTAATATATGAGATTCTGCAGCCTGGATTAAAACCATGATGTAAAAGGCATGACTGTTTACTTTCTACTTTTGTAATGCTATTTTATTTCTATTTAAGATGTTTACATTGTGGATTGTTGTACAACGCCTTGTCTTTTTATGCTGCTGTGACGCAAACATTTCCCAAATTGGAATCTTATCGTAGGACAATCCCCCAAAACATGATATATATACTTTACTTATAACAAGCATAACCCAACATTTAAGGAGCTCCTCGTCAGCATTAACCCTGTTTCTACAGATGGTTTAGCCCAGGTGTCTGACCCCCCTCTCTCATCCCAGATGGTTTAGCCCAGGTGTCTGACCCCCCCTGTCTCAGCCCAGATGGTTTAGCCCAGGTGTCTGACCCCCCTCCCCCCTCAGCCCAGATGGTTTAGCCCAGGTGTCTGACCTCCCTCTCTCATCCCAGATGGTTTAGCCCATGTGTCTGACCCCCCCTGTCTCATCCCAGATGGTTTAGCCCAGGTGTCTGACCCCCCCTGTCTCTTCCCAGATGGATTAGCCCAGGTGTCTGACCCCCCCATGTCTCTTCCCAGATGGTTTAGCCTAGATGTCTGACCCCCCCCTGTCTCATCCAAGATGGTTTAGTCCAGGTGTCTGACCTCCCTCTCTCATCCCAGATGGTTTAGCCCAGGTGTCTGACCTCCCTCTCTCATCCCAGATGGTTTAGCCCAGGTGTCTGACCCCCCCCTGTCTCTTCCCAGATGGTTTAGTCCAGGTGTCTGACCCCCCCTGTCTCAGCCCAGAGGATTTAGCCCAGTTGTCTGACCCCCCGTCTCTCAGCCCAGATGGTTTAGCGCAGGTGTCTGACCCACCCTCTCAGCCCAGATGGACTCACCTGAGCGGGGCTTCAGTCCGAACACAGGGCTGGAGAAAGATGGAGGTCCGCAGCTCGGATATCTGTCGTGATGCTGCAGAAACAGAGAAGGAAACAACACGGTCAGTCTCTCAGTAACTAACAATGATTTTACGATGTATTGTATGATTTGTTTAACAGATATCCTGCGCTTCACAGAGAGATGTTTGCAGACACACAGACTAACAAACGTACAGTTAACAGTGCTGGAAAGTACATTTACTGAAGTACCGTAGAGTTTTGAGGTTCTTGTACTTCCAATGTTATGCTACTTTAAACGTCTGGTCCTCAACAATTAAGAGGAAATGATCCTTTCTACAGAAACAAAGCTAACTCAGTAAATGTGCCAGCTTCAGTGAGGTGTGCAGAGGTCCTCAGGTATGGAACAATTACAAAACTACACAGGAATCTTTAAACGTGTAAAAACGTGTTTCTAAAGAGCTTTTGATGCACGAGTAGCCATGAATACACACTTCCTCAGCCTCTCCACATGTGCATCTTGCAGCTGGATGACGTGTTGCCGTTAGTAACGATGCAGACAGCTTACTGACACACACACACACGCTAAGTTAAATCCTAACTCCAGTTGTGTTTACCTTGACGGACATGTGCAACTCAAACTCCCGACATGCGAGCTGAGTGTGAGCTCTGGCCTTCTGCAAAATCATCTTCCTCTTTCTCTGGAACTCACACACACCCTCGTCCGAACGCTGACACACACGCAGTCACCTTAAAGAGCTGCTCTCTAATAGTTACTTATAGTCTTTAAATCAACTTATAGAGCTGCTTTATTTCAAATATATAGGCTTTAAATAACCTTCAAATGTAGTTTACCTCCACCTGTTTAGGCTTCAATCACCATATACTGTGTTACTTACGTGCTTATAGGTTAATTCATTAGTTAATTTCAAACGTATAGGGTTTAAATGAACTTATATAGCTGCTATATTTCAAATGGATGGGCTTTAAATTACCTACACATGTTAAGGCTTTCAATTACCATATACATTTTCTTTGTAATTTACTTTCTAATGGGTTAATTAATGAGTTCATTATAGACTTACATTTTCTTAAATAGCTGCTTTGTTACTTAGAATCTTATAGGTTTTAAATAACCTTATATAGATGATTTACGTAGTTACTTATAGTCTTTAAATCAACTTATAAGCTGCTATATTTCAAATGTATAGGCTTTAAATAACTTATATATGCTTCAAATTACCTTAAAATGTAGTTTACCTCCACCTGTTAAGGCTTTCAAGTACCATATACTTTGTTACTTACGTACTTAGGTTAATTAATTAGTTAATTACACACGTATAGGCTTTGAGTTTTCTTAAATAACTGCTTTGTCTCTTCCTTTAGGATTTGAATGTCCTTAAATTGTAAAGTTATATATAACAAAAGGGCCTTAAATTACTTAAAGAGTTGATTTCTTACTTACAATCTTATTGGCCTTAAATTAGCTTAAAGGTCCCGTGTCATGGCCATTTCCACTGATCATAGTTCCATCGTTGAGGTCTACTAGAATAGATATTGTGCAATTTTCCAAACTCACATTGGTTTCTCAAACAGCATCTCTGTAAACTACGTGTATTCACTGAATTTCACTCTCTGCCTTTAACGGCTCGTTGTAGCTCCAATAGCTCCAGCCCCCACCCTCCCTGTGAGCAGTGTGCTCTGATTGGTCAGGACGTTGTGAATCGCGCTGAGCTCCGTGGAGGTGTGATTTCCTTGTTTAGCGATACACAGCGAAACACATCCTGAGCACACACAAAGTCACAGCCGAAGTAAAAACAATAAGTGTGGCTTGATATTGAGTAAGAAAAAGGTTGATAAACGCTGTGAGAATGGGTCTGCGGAGAGAATGGGTCTGCACAGAGAATGGGTCTGCAGAGAGAATGGGTCTGCAGTGAGAATGGGTCTGCAGAGAGAATGGGTCTGCAGAGAGAATGGGAGAGAATGGTTCTGCAGGGAGAATGGGTCTGCAGAGAGAATGGGTCTGCAGAGAGAATGGGTCTGCAGAGAGAATGGGTCTGCAGAGAGAATGGGTCTGCAGAGAGAATGGGTCTGCAGAGAGAATGGGTCTGCAGAGAGAATGGGTCTGCAGAGAGAATGGGTCTGCAGAGAGAATGGGTCTGCAGAGAGAATGGGTCTGCAGAGAGAATGGGTCTGCAGAGAGAATGGGTCTGCAGAGAAATGGGTCTGCAGAGAGAATGGGTCTGCAGAGAGAATGGGTCTGCAGGAGAATGGGTCTGCAGAGAGAATGGGTCTGCAGGAGAATGGGTCTGAGAGAATGGGTCTGCAGAGAGAATGGGGCAGAGAATGGGTCTGCAGAGAGAATGGGTCTGCGGAGAGAATGGGTCTGCAGAGAATGGGTCTGCGAGAGAATGGGTCTGCAGAGAGAATGGGTCTGCAGAGAGAATGGGTCTGCAGAGAGAATGGGTCTGCAGAGAGAATGGGTCTGCAGAGAGAATGTCGCCGCGATCCCAACTGTCTGTTATCAGCCTGCAGCCAGGGAGGAGAGATCAGCAGAGCTGCCTGCACTGAGTGTGTGAGGAAGTCCGTGGATTGGTCAATTTGGACCAATCAGCGGGGGCTTAACGTAACGGCTCCGCGGACGTAACGTAACGGCTCCACGGATTGGTCCATTTGGTTCCGGATAACGCATGACATGGGACCTTTAAATATTTGCTCGGTTTCTCACAAATAGGCTTTAAAATCACCTTATTTGGAAGTCAACTTACACATCTGTAGGCTTTTCAAAAGGACCTTAAATAGTTCCTTAACTTACAAACGTACAGGATTTAAACAGTAAAAACCTTATAGTCGTAACAGTACACATAGTAGCCATATACTTACTAACTTATAGGCTCTGAATCACCATTTATCGTAGTGTTACTTATGAACGTACAGACTTTAAATAACCTTAAATAGCTTTGTTACTTACCAAATGTAAGCCTCAAATAACTTTATATAAATGCTATATAACTAACTAACCTATAGGGTTTTAGTGAACTTAAATAGTACCGTTTTAAATAACATTATATAGTTATTTCTTTTACTTACATATAAATCTCATAAAGTTGCTGTTTTTAAATGATGGTTTATGGGTTTATATGACATACATTAAAGCTTCAATTGACCTTGAACAGATGCTTTGTTTAAGGTCAATTATAGGCTTTAATTTTCCTTAAATAGTTGTATAACTTACTAACGTTTAGGCTTTTAGTATCCTCATATAGTCGCTTTGAATCTTCAACAATTAGGCTTTAAATGACCTTGATATGCTGCTACATTACTTACAAACGTATAGCTTTAAATGACCTTGATATGCTGCTACATTACTTACAAACGTATAGCTTTAAATGACCTTGATATGCTGCTACATTACTTACAAACGTATAGCTTTAAATGACCTTGATATGCTGCTACATTACTTACAAACGTATAGCTTTAAATGACCTTGATATGCTGCTACATTACTTACAAACGTATAGCTTTAAATGACCTTGATATGCTGCTACATTACTTACAAACGTATAGCTTTAAATGACCTTGATATGCTGCTACATTACTTACAAACGTATAGCTTTAAATGACCTTGATATGCTGCTTCATTACTTACAAACGTATAGCTTTAAATGACCTTGATATGCTGCTACATTACTTACAAACGTATAGCT
>CADEHL010001030.1:651555-963562 GCA_902827135.1 Harpagifer antarcticus | reverse complement strand
AAAAAAAAAAAAAGAAAAAAATGTTTAATAGGTGAAAAAAGATAAACTTAAATTGTTGAGAGCTAAAACTAGACTTTGCTGCTGCCTCAAAGAGGAGCAGGGGGAGAGGAGGGAGACGGGTGGGGCTGATTCAGGAGCCCAGACACACTCACAACTATAAATAAACCAAAAATAAATAAATAAACAACTGTCCATCTTTTTTTAATATTGGATTTGGCCATGTTCTTATGATTTTATGCTTATTTAAATGTGTACAGTTCTGTTTCATTTGGGTTTTTTCTATAGATCTAGTCTCTTTATTTTCCTAAAAAAAAATCTTACCGGGGGGCATGCCCCCGAAGCCTCCTAGAGGATTTGAGGCCATAACAACACCTGAATTTAAATTTGTATTCTGGCGACATTTTCATGAAATTATAATTCTTCTGAATGATATTCCTATTAAGATGGACAGCAAGAGAGAATACATGAAAAACAGTTATGAATTTAACTTCAATATTTAATAAAAAATCTTCTCGGGGGAGCATGCCCCCCGGACCCCCTTTTAGGAGGTTAGGTCCACCCCCCACTTGTAAAAATAGCACTTTACCCCTGCTTACACCTATATGCCGTGAGCTGATTATCGAGCATTTATTGCAAGAGTCGCGGGAACACTGTGTATGTGCATCTGGGGAGTGTTGCAGTAGAAAACTGTAGCGCCCGGTAACTTAATGGGAAACCCTACATGTTTGAGCACCCTCTATGAAATGTTAAGCTACCCCACAGCACCCCCAAAGGAAATCTCTGGCACCGCCACTGTGGGCTAAGCCCCAAATGTTTCCAGGTCCAGGAAACGCCCCTGACTCAGTGCCGTGGACTGTATGCAGGGGCGGATCTACGGGGGGGCAAGGGGGGGCAGCTGCCCCCCCACTGTAGAGCCTTGCCACCCCAGCTGCCCCCCTAACTTTTGTTTCCCTAAAACTGTACTAAATCAAACCTACACTATTTCCACAAGCTTCTCAAGCAACGAAACAAGCATTACATTAGTTAAAAGTGAAAGTGAATCATTTTAAATATCATTTTAGGGCCCGTTAAAAACGCAGCTACGGCCCTGCATTAAACTGCGGAGCGGCGTTCACACAGACCGCAGCTCACAGAGCTGCAGAGAGGGAGCAAGCTGTCCCAGCGCCTATGGGTCAGCTTCCCCTGGGAGCATTTCCCCTTCCACTAGTTTTGTTTTTAAGGACGAGAGCTTGAAACTACATATTAATAAAATGCTGCCGTTTGAATCAATAGCGTTTATCACAAGGCCACAAGGGTGGGTGGAGGGGGTCCGGAGGACGGGACTGAGCTGACCGCCCAGGGGCACAGCAGAGGACCAGGAAGGGATCACGGGCGGACGGCCCGGGGCAAGGCAGAGTTCAAAAAAGGGGGATTCGGGCGGACGGCCCGGGGGCAAGGCAGAGTCTAATTGGGGGGAACTCGGGCGGACGGCCCGGGGGCAAGGCAGAATCCAAGGTGGGGAACTCAGGCGGACGGCCCGGCAGAGACCATGGAGGGGCGAAGGCCACAGCGGGCGAACTCAGGGGGCCGAGCATGAGGGCGAAGACCAGACAGCTCCGGAGGCCAGGCAGGAGCCGGGTGTCGACGGGACAGGAACCGGTGGGACAGGTGTCGGCCAAGATACCCCACGGAAGAGACAAGGAGTTGGCAAGACCCCCAACGGACAGGACATGGGGCCGGCAGGAGAGTAGACGACGGGACCTCCAACGAGACAGGACAAGGGTTGGCAGGACCCCCGGCAGGAGAGTAGACGACGGGACCTCCAACGAGACAGGACAAAGGGTGGCAGGACCCCCGGCAGGAGAGTAGTCGGCGGGGCCTCCAACGGGACAGGACACAGGGTTGGCAGGACCCCCGGCAGGAGGAGTAGTCGGCGGGGCCTCCAACGAGACAGGACAAAGGGTTGGCAGGACCCCCGGCAGGAGAGTAGTCGGCGGGGCCTCCAAACGGGACAGGACACAGGGTTGACAGGACCCCCGGCAGGAGAGTAGTCGGCGGGGCCTCCAACGGGACAGGACAAAGGGTTGGCAGGACCCCCCGGCAGGAGAGTAGACGGCGGGACCTCCAACGGGACAGGACATGGGGTTGGCAGGACCCCCAGCGGAACCTCCAACGGTACAGGACATGGGGTTGGCAGGACCCCCGGCAGAAGACTAGTCTGCGGGACCTCCAACGGGACAGGACACAGGGTTGGCAGGACCCCCGGCAGGAGAGTAGTCGGCGGGGCCTCCAACGAGACAGGACAAAGGGTTGGCAGGACCCCCGGCAGGAGAGGTAGACGGCGGGGACCTCCAACGGGACAGGACATGGGGTTGGCAGGACCCCCCAGCGGAACCTCCAACGGTACAGGACATGGGGTTGGCAGGACCCCCGGCAGAAGACTAGTCTGCGGGACCTCCAACGGGACAGGACACAGGGTTGGCAGGACCCCCGGCAGGAGAGTAGTCGGCGGGGCCTCCAACGAGACAGGACAAAGGGTTGGCAGGACCCCCCGGCAGGAGAGTAGACGGCGGGACCTCCAACGGGACAGGACATGGGATTGGCAGGACCCCCAGCGGAACCTCCAACGGTACAGGACATGGGGTTGGCAGGACCCCCGGCAGAAGACTAGTCTGCGGGACCTCCAACGGCACATGAGTAGGGGCTTGAGTGGGGACTCGAGAGAGGGCCTTTGAGAGGGAACTCGAGAGGAAACTGGAGAGTTGACTTGAGAGGTGACTCGAGAGGGGACTTGAGAAGGAACTGGAGAGGGGACTCGAGAAGGAACTCGAGAAGGAACTCGAGAGGTGACTCGAGAGGTAACTCGAGAGGGGACCTGAGAGGGGACTTGAGAGGGAACTCGAGAGGGGACCTGAGAGGGGACTTGAGAGGGAACTCGAGAGGAGACCTGAGGGGAAACTTGAGAGGGGACTCGGGTAGGAACTTGAGAGGTGACTCGAGAGGGGACTTGAGAAGGGACTGGAGAGGGGACTCGAGAAGGAACTCGAGAAGTGACTCGAGAGGTAACTCGGGAGGGGACCTGAGAGGGGACTTGAGAGGGAACTCGAGAGGGGACCTGAGAGGGGACTTGAGAGGGAACTCGAGAGGAGACCTGAGGGGAAACTTGAGAGGGGACTCGGGTGTAGGAACTTGAGAAGTGTCTGGAGGGGAGACTTGAGAGAGTTGGTTCGCCAACAGAACACGGGGTGCTGGAGTTGGCCGGTACGCCGACAGGACACGGGGAGCTGGTGTTGGCTGGGGAGCCAACAAGAGACGAGGTGCTGGAGTCGGCCGGTACGCCGACAGGACTCGAGGAGCTGGCGTCGGCTGGAGAGCCAGCAGCAGACGAGGTGCTGGAGTCGGCCGGTACGCCGACAGGACACGGGGAGCTGGTGTTGGATGGGGAGCCAACAAGAGACGAGGTGCTGTGATGGAGTCGGCCGGTGACGAGGAGCTGGAGTCGGGGCCATGACTGATGGGGCTGGTACTTGAGCCGGAACTATGGCTGGAACTGGGGCCGGAACCATGGCTGCTGGGACCAGAACTGGGGCTGGAACCCTGGCTGTTGGGCGCGGAGCGGAAGCCTGGACCCTGGCTGGTAAGCCAGGTAATGGAGTATGGAATTAAAGCTGCGTGGGCCGGTACTGGAGCATGAAGCCATGGCTGCTGGGGCCTGTACTGGGGCTGGAATCATGGCTGCTGGGGCCAGAACTGGGGCCGGAACCCATCGCTGTGTGGGCCGGTTCTGTAGCCGGAACCATGGCTGCTGGGGCTCGGGCTAACCTGGCCTTGCGACGACTCCTCTTAGCAGCCGCCTGAATACTCCGTGGACCTCCATAAGCCAGACGAGTTCCGCAATACAACTCCTGGACAGGAGCAGGAACTGGGGCAGAAGCACGGGTTGACTTCAGGCGGAACCCACCAAGGCGTATGGTGCCAGGTTGGGAATTGGGAGACATGGAGTTAGCATGCCTGGGGCTAGCAGGCAGGGGATAACACACCGAGAGGAAATCCAAAATCCAGCCAGGTAAGAATTTCACCAAGCCCTGGCTTCTCCTTAGCCCTCTGGCGAGCCTCTGCCAGAGCTGCCTCTCGCTGCTGAACCCCGGACGCTCCCCTCCATTCACCATAGCTGCAAGCCAGCAAGTAGGTGAATGATAAGCAGCTCCCTTTCAAAAGGATCATCTGCTGGGTCCATATTTGGTCGGTTCGTAATGTTACGGTGTGTGTGGGAAGTAGGACCCAAATGCAGATTATAGTGACAAAAATGACTCCTTTATTTCAAGGCTAAATAAATCACAAAGACAGAACAGAACACTCACCGAAGACCAGGTCATGACACAAGACGAACCGACAAAGACAGAAAAACCAGAACTTAAATACACACAAGACTAATCACACAAATAAGACACAGGTGAGGAGGGAGGAGAAAACACAGGGACACCAGGTGAACACAATCGGGTAAATCAGGGAGGGAAAACAGACAGAAAGCAACAGGCAGGAACGGGGGGTGAACACTTTACAAAATAAAACAGGAACCAAAGACAGAAACAGACAGACAAAACACAACACGGACAGATCGTGACAGCGTTAGCTGGGAGATCGATCACTTTGCTAAACTATGCGGTAGCCTACTATTAAATCCACGTAAACTACACATCACAGCAATGAGGCCAGATCAATGAAACCAGGATACATCCTTTACCGTAAAAACTGGAACTAAACACAGCTGCCTGTGTGCGCTTGATAAATACTTTCTGATGATATGCTACTTATTAGCTAGGCTACATGGCCCTAACGTGTAAAGTTATACAAGCATTTGTACCAGTGCTTTTCACAAGTAGACTCTTGCAGGCCAGGAATATAGGAGTGATTCAACAACAACAAAAAGACATATCTGAGAAGAGATCAGGACGAACAGAAAGAGGAAAAGGAAAAGAGAGTTCACTGAAGAGAGCAAGAGGGTCAGAGCAGGAGGAAGAGGAGGAGATGAAGACATTAGTGAAGAAGAAGAAGAAGAAGAAATGTATGTGAGGAATAAAGATGAAGTATCAGAAAGAGGGACAGAGGCAGGGATCAGGAGGCAGAGGAGACTCCAGCTGGACCACATGGTATGTTCTTATTCTCCTTACATATTCCATTACAGCAGCACAATCTAGCTGCTCTTAGTATTGACAATTATTGATTGAAATGTGTTGCTGCACAGGTCACCTTTAGCTCTCTGAAGAGATGGGTCATGTCAATGTGTGTACTTAATTATAACTAAGTACTTCGGGTGCCTTTTGGGTCTTTATATCTTTGAAAAATTAAACCAAAATGTTTTGGCCATAACATCGGGAAATGGACTACTTACATTTTCCCACCCCAGGTACAACATATAAATAATTACTAGGAATTTACATGAAACTTTACTTTACTTTAACAGGGTTGAAGTTTTTGACAAAAAGTAGCCATGATACCTTGTTTAGCTAATATATGGCACCACATGGAAATCAAGGACATTACAAAATTGTAATATTTTGCAAAACTATTGTTTATTTTGTAATAAACAATTATTTACTATTATTAATTCATATAACAGAGTTGAAATGTTGAGCTTGTCAATCTTAATCTGAAAATACAAAAACTGAAATATAGGTAAGAGAAGAAACTGACACTTTTGTGATGTAATTCCCTCAATGCAGATCACACATGGACTGATCCATTATTTTTAATAGGAGGGTAAATGGTTTGGCGTGACGGGGTTTGAAACAAACTGAGAGACGTGTGTCAATATTGCAATTTCATAGATAATTCAAATATTTTTTCAGAATTTATTTTTGATCAGTGAAAGTTGACAAGCATATGATTATATTAGCAGCAACATTTTGGAATAATTGGCCATTTTGATTTGTTTAATATTAAATTAATATGGAATAATGCTTAGTGAGGACATGCAAATATGTCTGTCTAATACTACGACAACACATTTTTTGTAATGCAAAACAACCTGTTCCATTAATGAATTGCTTTAAAATACATTTTGTAGTTTCCTTTCATTTAAAATGATTGAAGTAAGCTTGGGGGACTCAAAGGGCACCCGATTGTTTGTCTGAACACCTTGTTTCTCTTGTGCATTAAGAACACTTGTGTTAGGGCATGAATTAACAATAAATAGGTTATATACAGTGTAAAATACCACGTACTGTCCACCCTGGCATGACCTCTTGCCCCCCCTTTGCCACCCCATGTAAAATGTTCTAGAACCGCCACTGACTGTATGTAATGTTACTTTGATCCGGTTTGAAAGCAACACTTTGATCTTGTGGCAGATATTTAAGTAAGCTTTCTTAACGCTAATGTTATATTAGTCAGATTGCTCTGAAGATGCAGGTGATATTCAATTCATTTTCACGTTCAGACAATCGGTGATTTTTGCCGGCAGTCTTTCCTGCAATGGCAGTTTTTCTGTATTTCCTTTATCTTATAACATGACTTGATAGCTTTAAACTCCGCACACTGAGCTCTGATTGGTCAGCAGGCGGTGCTTTCACTGAGTTGAGCTCTTAGCCTGGAACCAAACTGCTCCGGAGCAGGTTTGCCATTCAGCACAAGTTACCATGGAGATCTACCCCGGTAAGATGAGAACCAGCATCGTAGGACCGAAAAACCCACCCTGAAGTTACCTCGCTAAGCGAAAATCCGGCTTCATAGTACAGGCAGTGGCGGTGCCAGGGTATGGCTGGGGTAGGCTACAGCCATACCAATAAATGGCTTAGCCCTACCTTAGCCCGACCATGAAACATTATGTTAAAGTAAGCATGTGGAGAACACGGATTGCGAAATCTACCAGTCGTGTCCACAACACACAAACTGATCCTGCCTCAGCTGTAACAACAAGTGCACTACTGACACAATATGGTTGAGACCATTCGGGCTTATGCTAGAGGGGTTGCAAGGAATAGTCTAAGTAGTGGGGGAGTTTTATACACTAAAGGTGACATTCTCTGGCGTTATAATATCAGCGCGGCCGCGGTCAGATCAAAATGCCTCCGAATGCAATTTGAATAGACCTTCAGCCAATCAGAGCAACAAAACGTTGGGTCTGCTGCGTCATGCATTACTGATACGTCGATAAGTCACGTTCACAGTGAAAGGCCCCAAACTCGCGCCGAGTAAATTACAGACAGCAGAACTTCTAGGATTAATTGTATATTTCGGATGGATAGATTTGTTCTTAAATGCCCTCGCATTGAGGTACAAGTCGAACAGGTGCCAGAGTCACACGACCCACCTGAAGAGTGAATAGTGAGTTTTTAATATATTTTGTAATAATGGGTCATTTGAAAAAGTGTTTTGTATGACAATAGAGACACAGGCTACCTGTTGTGTGCTGTGTCTGTCTCTCTCTGTTTACCTGTGTCTGTGTCTCTCTCCCCCTTGTCTCTCTCTCTCCCCCTCTCTCTCTCCCGTGTCAATTCTATATGCCAACTTTTCTTGTTTCTGCCGGTGCGTAGCATGTTGTAACAACGTGGAATTAGCAGAATAGGCTATTGTATTGTTTAACTCACACTGTTGCTCTCGATGTAATTTAGCTGATAAAAGGAGACTAATAAAAGCTAATAAAAGCCCTCACGCGTGCGTTTCACTGTCAAGTGGGGCGATATAGCGTGTATGTAAACATTACAAATACTGACTTGAGCCCCACCACTGTATGGGTTAGCCCTACCATAGATTACCCAACACAAATACTCTGGCGCCGCCACTGAGTACAAGCCTCTGCTCTTCTGTACTTTTATCCCTTAATTGTTAATGTTGGAAAAATACATGTTCTTAGACATAGCTTGCTAAATCAGAGGAAGAAAAATAATGTTTTTGATTCACTGTGACGGAAATGAAATGCGTGCCAGGAGGAGGGATTAAGCTGATCCCCACCAACAAGAAAATGT
This sequence comes from Harpagifer antarcticus, assembly GCA_902827135.1. Classification (NCBI taxonomy): domain Eukaryota; kingdom Metazoa; phylum Chordata; class Actinopteri; order Perciformes; family Harpagiferidae; genus Harpagifer; species Harpagifer antarcticus. The sequence continues at coordinate 955,616 of CADEHL010001030.1, read as the reverse complement.
AATGATTACAGGCATGGAAATCAACTACAGAACAGAAATCTCTTTTCTGCCCGGGGCGAATTACAACATGCACACGTAGACACAAACATTTGGCTCTTTTGTACCAGTTTTATGGACCACAATGCACCTGAAGCTAGTTTTGCTTTACTCTAGGAGGAACAGCACCCTGTCAAAAGAGGCCATTTTGCTGCTGCCTTCTAGTCATCTTTACAGTTTCAGCTCATACTCCCCCAGACACAGTAGCCTTACTAACCTCATAGGCTATGTAACAGCCTCTCCCATGAGAAATGGCTGCCAAATCGACTCCTCTGTGTGGGGGAGAGGCGAAAGGCCAGAGAATGAGCAGAAATGCACATATCACAGCTACAGAATTTCACTATTTTTCACAGAGACTGTTGGAACACTCTTCAGTATTACTGTATGTGTTACACTTGTTTTAGTGTAAGACATGTCTTTCTATCCATACACCGCAATCATGGAGTCTAATGCAAAGTAAGACACAGACACACATTGAATTACTAAATGATAGTTATGGTAAGCCTTTCCCCATTTTTAGATGCACATTGATCATAATGATACCGAGATGCCAGCTAATGCAACGTACTTCCTCACCACTTCTGACTCAAAGAGAGCAGCTTCACACCCCCTGCAACCTCTCAATAATGGACCAGGGCCCCTTAAGTGATCTCTAATGGAAGCTCTTAGGGGAGGAGGCACTCATTCATATTCCATATTCCATTCTGCCTTACCACCACTGCTGCAAATGGGTCAAATAAAACATGCCATCGCCACACAGGCTTTTGACTTTCCAGGGAATTGCCCATGACCAGTGGGGGTGAGGGCTGCTGATAATCCAGATTATATTGGGATTCTCTCCATCCCCCCTTTCCTAATCTATATTAATCCAAAACAAACTGTGTGTAGCATAAGAACATGCCAGGGCATATTTGATAGCTGTTGACGAATACAGTTTACCCATCATGCCTAGACAGGCTGAGGTCATCTAAATAGTTTGACACTTGGAAATACATTTCAATCGTGCCTCATGTTCATTCATGGCCAGTCACTCTGCCAACTTGAATCCATTCATCTGGGTGACTCAAACATTTGCTCTACAATTTGTGCATTATGCAAATTGCTTTCCTCGAACCTCCACTGTAATTTCTGATGATGAAACACTGTTAGGGTGCAGTTAAAATGAACTCATTGAGAATTTATGACACGCTGGAAAGAGCGATGCGGGGAATAAAAAGAGCACGCCATGCTAATTAGCCACCTGCAAACAAGCCCACTGATCATCCAGCTACCGCTCGCACAATGTTGTGACTTGTTTCTCCATTTGCCAGCGCACTGAACACGACTCAAACCTAATGCCTTCACAACAAACAAAGCCACACTGGCTGTTAGGCCAACATGAATGCAGACGACAATGTCACCAGAATACAAAATATCAGAATGGAAGACAGAGAGTGCATCAAATATTGATGCGCTTTACAAACAACATCTGCCTGCGTGCCATTTATGAAATATTCAGAGATACACACAGAGAAGGGAGAGACATGGTGGTTTGTCATGATCTGTATGATCCATATTTTACAGTATATACGCTGACGGTGTGAAACAGAGCATGAACGCAGAGCTGCTGCAGTATAGGAAGAAGAAAAAAGGGATGGGACATTGAAAATCCTTTTATGACACTGTAAACGCCTGGTGGAGGAGTAGAGCTACAACACACACATTAAGAGGAACCTCTCAGAGGTAGTTAGGCCAAGAGGTTTGGCATTTCATCTGGCATTTGATGTGGACTATGGATAATGACTATGCTATAACAGTAGAGACAGGAAATAAAATGCTGTTGTGTTACAGCCTGTCAATCCTCTGCCTGGGCCTCAGCTGTTAATAGTGGAGACAAGTGCTGCAAGAGACAAGAGAGGATCATTGGATAGTGCATTGTGATCTTCCAGTAAAAGCTTTTTCTCACTCACCCCACCCCCACTGACAACTCCTCTCCTCTCCTCCATCTATCTATCTATCTATGGCTCCACCCCTCTGTGCTCCTCCATTCCCCTCACCCACCCTCCAATCTCTCTCCCCACCTCACCTCGTTCTGCCTTTCCCTCTCTCCTCTCTCCACTTCCCATCCGAGTGTGTTCTGGGACCCGCCTAATTCAAAGAGCAAGTCACACCTCATATTTGCGATCAGTTCGAGTTTAACCAAACTCCCTTAGCCTGTCGACACATCCCAAGTTCAAGAAGACAAAAGGAAGAGCGGCTGTGGGAAGAGTCAGCCACCGCCCCATCCTCCTCATCTCCCCTAAATCTTTTACTCATGACACCGACCAGAGAAACCATTTTTCCCCCCTTCTATCTCCCTTGATATTCGGCTATTCTCTGTTCTCCTTCCTTTTCTTCTCATGTATTCCACATCCTCCTTCCTCTTTCTCTTCCTTCCGTCTTACAGGATAGCCCAAACCTTCTTGTTCTCTCCCTCTCCATCTGACAGCACTCCCCCCCTTTCCCCCCTGCGTTGGTCTGCCTACTGTAGAGCTTTAATGAGTACACTGGCAAGGTCTGTCAAATTATTCAATAACTGGGAGAAGATCTCCGATTCTTTCCCCCCCTCCCTCTTGTTATTCCGAAAATAGACTTTTATGTTGGGAGTGAATCATTCACAGCTATTAGAAATTGAGATGCTCATTGTTCCGTCGTGATAGAGAGGTGAGCGCCAGATTTGATGTGAAATATTACAACAATTATGATCCTGTTACTTTGCATTTCCTGCCAGCCACCTGAGAAAGCTGTTATGCTCAGTGGCTCTGGGCGGATGTTTCTAACCCTTCAACAAATTACTTGTGACATCAAAAGAGCAGTTTCTTAATGTCAGAGGAAATAAGTAATCATTCATCTTGATGCCTCAAAAAGCTGTCTATTATAAATGCTTCCTTGTAACCACATGTAAAGTTAATGTTTAGTCGCATCATGGGAAATGTAGCATATAGGATTTGTGTTAGCTCGACTGATAATAGTTTGGGACATCACATTGAGAATCTTGTTGCATCAATTGGATATATAAATGTCCAAAAACTATCTTCAAGTCCATCAACTTTATGGAAGTGAAATACTAAGATGCAGATTTTTTTACATGTATAACATATCCAAACCACAACCAAAAACAATCATAAGTCAAAATGTATTTATTTTAATGCGCATTCTTTGAAATGTTGACTTTCATTCTGGAGACAAATGTAGGTCTCCAGAACCAGAACCGACCCTGATAAAAGCTCTCTAATTTAAACTGGACAATATTTATTCATTACTTTAAAGTAATCCATGAAGCCTCTAAACTTAATGGGCAGCTAATGAAAGGCATTGAAGTGGGAGATATCTGATCCTTTCATCTAGTTACAGATGAAAGCCTAACTGCTTCCAAAGTTGTGAGGAGCTTCATTGTCATGGTGACCACATAATACTGGTGAATGGTTTCTCCATGTTAGAGTCAACATGATCTTCTTAATTGTATAAAAAGTATTGTTTTAATATAAGTGGCATTAAATTACACCTGCTATTGAATCACGGAATTCTATTTGTGTGCCAGTGCCGAGGTAAACAACTCTCTCCCTCTTTGTAAACAAATGTGTAAAGGATACTACTAAATAGGACAATAGCGCACCTAGAATAGAACATAATAGTTTGTTAGTTAAAAATACTTTGATTCTACCTTCATTTGAAACTATTTTAACGTTTTCGACCACTTGATGGTACTGTACAGTAAACACACTTCTAGACATCTTACTGATTGATTAATGATGATGTAGGGGGGGAACACAGCAGTGGGTTGTAATTGATTAGACGTATTGTTAAGAATATAGTGTGTACTATACTTGTAAACCATTCCCCATAGAAAGCACTGTACAGCGTTGGCTCTTGACTATATCTGCGGTCTTGACTCTGTGGTTATACCTACAGAACACAGTGGCAGTTCTTTGCAGATAACACACAATTTATGTGAATTATGTTATACTTGTAAGTTACATTGTAGTAACCGTCCTCCGTAGGTGAAAGACCTGAGACCTTGAGCACCCAATCTTCAACTGCACAGCACAAGTACCCAGTAAAGTTATTCATTCAATAGCACCTGCAATTTGGGCACAGGTAATTGGCCTCTTTTGAAGGTCCTTGTCTCATTTTGTCTCTAATTAACATAACAAAGCTCAAACGTCCAGACCTCCCTTCGTGGCTGCACTGTTTTTTCTATTTCCACTTCACAGTATTCTCGATTGTTATCCCATTATCTTCTTGTTTCTCTTCACAATTTAATGAACAAAAGTGTTTTCATATTATTTTTAGACTGAATTGTTTGGCTCTAACTACATGGATCCAATTGTTAAGCCATTGAATAATGAAATACGTTTAAAGTCATCTATGTTTCTTTAGTCATCATTTATAATAGCTAAGCTTTTGGATCATACTCAATGACTGCTTTTTAAATCACATGTATTTTTAAAGTGGACCTATCATGCTATATTTGAACAATATATTGTAGGGCCATACCTGTATAAAAGTATATAAATATAGTTTTTTTTTTCAAAATACCAAACAGATCCTGCATTTTAGCCATGCCTCATTTCGCTCTATTTGCTCTTTCCAGCCCTGTTTTTGCAGGGGCTGATTCTGTGACGTAGCTTTAATGCAAATGAGCTACAGCTGACCACGCCCCCCTGCAGGAGAGGGGAGCGTGCTTTGAGATCAGCTGCTGGGCTGTCAGAAGAGGGGGAGAAAAAGAGATCTCCGTCCTCCGTGTTTTATTCTTATATGATTATATAGAGTCATTATTCATTTGTTTTAAAACTCAATAAATAACAAAGAAGACCTTTGACCGGCACTTTTCTAATTTTGTCCAGAAGATTTAAACTTTAACGGACATGTTGACCGGCGGAAACAAATATAACTGAAACTCTGCTGCACGGTCCCCTCGTTCCTTGGAAGAGGCGGAGAGGTGGGTGTTTGTCATCTGCTGGTGGACTAACCGGAGAGAATTACAGTGCTTGCCTTGACAGGGAGGGATTGCATTGAATTACAGCAGAAGGAGCAAACACTTGCCTCGGGGAGGAGAAAAAGAGCCACAGCGGAGAATAGTGTGGCGAAGTCACGCCCATCTACTTCCGGTCCATGGGACCTTATTTCTGAAAAATAATGTATGACTTCGCCAATCTATAAACAGAAGGGCAACCATGGCAACCATGTGCGGGAAGTCTTCTTTGCTGCTTTGTGGCAGACTACAGCGCCACTTACTGGCCTGGCATATGTACTACAGCGTCTCCAGCGCTTTCGAGAGGCAATGGCCGGCCGTGCCCAACCCCACATTCCCCTGATAGGTGGAGAGTTGGCCATATAGGTGGAGCTCCTCGTTCCTGACGTCAGAACATTTTCAAATCTGTATCAGTCTGTATCAGATCCGTTGCAGCCCCGTTTTTTAGAGATTTGGGTATGGAGGAAAATAGAGAGGGTTGTGTTTTCTGACACTTGGTGAGTTCCCTGACACACCGGGGACACATATTCATGTTTAAAAGACGTATAAAAGTGCATTTTGCATGATAGGTCCCCTTTAAGTTAACATATTTTAGATTTTAGTGCTGTATTGTTTAATTCCTGATTCATGTTGTGTCCTAATATGATTTCTAAAGTTTGCCCTTTCCTATTGTGTGTTAACACATGTTATAGCAGACCATTAACATGCACATATTGTGCATGTTAATGGTCGCAAAGGCTAAAATCCCTGTGTTTCTTTCCAGAGGGAATTTCTCTCCCACACACTCCCCCTCTGCCTGAAACGCCTCCATTGGTCTGCTTGGTTGACTTCGGTAACATAGTGACATCCACTATGTATTGGCTATTGGCTAGCGATCCTACACATTTGTACGTGATAGGCTTATGAGCGGGACATCTCATAAGCGGTTTTACAAATCACAACAGAGCCGCGTCAGCTAACCACTCAGAGGCAGACTGGGCTCTGGTTTCAGACAGAGCGGTGAAAAGAGGTGCTGCAGCACAGGCAGAATGAAGAAAATAAAGAGCTTTTTGAACATTAAAGCATGGAGACATGTCACAGTAGAGACAACTACATACTGATATGAAACTGAAAATAACTTATTATTGACCCCTTTAAAAATACTACAGGGACCCAGAGTTTTGTCTGCAGCAAACATTGTTTAGACGGCTAGTTTGTCAGAATAACAAAATAAAAGTAACTGGTTTATCTTTTTACAGTACAGCCAATGAAACTGTTGTTTTAATAAGGAAGTCTGCCAATAATCAAATTTGTACCCGTCATTTTATGAGCTTCCAGTGTGAAAATGGTGGGTTCTACCACTGAAATCTAATACTGTATATATCAAACTAATTATCAAAATAAAGTCAATGCCATTAAAAGTTTCATATCTTACTAATTTAAACATAATGTTCATAGTCTAGTACAAATCTGGTGAAACATTTTCAGACGTGACACTAATCCAGATGCCTCCCAGAAACTACGGTTACTAAAGATCACAAGGGAAGTGACATTTGTATAGGCACAGTGTATTACTTTCACCCATCCCCCACCGAAACACACACACACACACACACACCACACACACACACACACACACACACACACACACACACACACACACACACACACACACACACAACACACACACACACACACAACACACACACACACACACCACACACACACACACAACACACACACACACACACACACACACACACACCACACCTCGCCCAGTACCATCCACTCCATCATATGAGGTGTCAGAAGAGGATCAAGAGATGATGAAACAGCTTCATGTGCCAAGCGGCTGCTTTGATCAGATCCCCAACCCCCCCTCCTCTTCCTCTCCTGCTGCCTCCTGCTATTTCCCAGCTGATGTGGGGAGGAATTGTGCCTCCCTGAAAATGAAAAAGTGTTGACCTCACTTTGTAATCCCCTGTGAAACTTGACATCTGAGGCAGGCAAAATTGTTAAAGCAGAAACTCTCCATGCTCAAAGAGTGTAATTTTTTAGCAAAAAATTGCATGTTTTGTTGCAAGAGAGGAAATAAATAAATTCATAACTCATGGTTCTGGGATAAAATGTATGACCTGATTAATGAGAGGATATGCTGAGAGCTCAGAGGGGAGGAGGAGATGAAGACAGAGAAGGAGTGGGAGGGAGTCTGTGTGATAACAAAGAAGATGGATGATACTCCAGAAGGTGAAAGTATATTTATTTTCTGTACTTTTTCACTTCATTTTAACATTTTTATTTGCACATTTGCAAGCTCACATGAACATTTACCAGTGTCATGCATCACTTTATGCCTGGGACACATCACCCATATTTTACTACTTTATAAATTAATCTCGGGATTTGTCACAGTTTTGACATGCAGAAAAGCAAAGCAGCCGCCAGTGTCTGCAGTGACTGTGCAGGCCCTTTCTAAGATAACAACTAATTTCTCAGAATTTTTGTCAAATTAGCCACTTCACTGATTTATCAGCCACTTCAATAATTCAGAACCACAATGTATATCTTCTTATACAATATTTTCTTTATTGTAAGGGTCTTACACCTAAATACTCACAAGGCAAATCGATAGTCGAAAGTTTTGTTCAGAGATTGGTTATGCTTGTAACGGCTAATGTAGCCTCGAGCCACTAACCTCAATAAATATGTTTTAAAGGGGCCCTATTATGCTAATATTTAGGTTAATATTTGTATTTGTACCTCTACTGTGACATGTTTCCATGCTTTAATGTTCAAAAAGGACTTTATTTTCTCATACTGCCTGTGCTGCAGAACCTCTTTTGGGCTCTGTCTGAAACCAGAGCCCAGTCTGGTCTGATTGGTTAGCTGGCCGGCTCTGTTGTGATTGGTCAACTGCTTAGAGATGTCCAGCCCCTTAGCTTATCATGTACAATGTGTTGGAGGGCTAGCCAATAGAAGCGTTAGTGTTACGTACTGATGTCACTATGCTCCGGAAGTAAACAAAGGAGTCCAATGGAGGGGTTTCATGTCACTCCCTCTTGGGTAACTTGGCATTTCAGCCCTCTGCAGACGTTTACATGCCACAAAAACCACACTACAAGAAAGGGAAAACCCTAAGGAGCATAAGGACCCTTTATGTGGTAAGGCAAACGGAATTACAACTAATATTCACTTCTATATACTATCTTTATATGAAGTGCATCCATAGTTCTGCCCTGCTTCAAGCCAGCCAATAGAGACAATCCGTATAACCGACCATGTCCATGACTATTTTTCTCTGTGTAAAGAGACGGACATTTCCTTTTTCCTGGCAGAACACATTGACCTTGTCTGGCCATCACTCGTTGTCTGCTGGGTTGTGTATATATCATTATGCCGTTCCAGATCGCTGACTCAGAAATCCATACTCTGATGCTGCCGCTGACAGCAATATCACTCCGTAGAGAGTAACAGACTAGTGAGGCTTGATTTTTGTCATTCTCAATATTTGTCATTTTATGTTGTAGAAGCTCAAAACACTTTTTCAATACGCAGAGCAAAGATAGTTGGAAACTGGAACAGGAACCCTTTGCATCAGCTGCTCTCTTTCACAATTTGCCCCATATCATGTGAGAAATCTCATAATAAAGGGGTAATTTAGATTATCCACGGCTCTTTGTTAGGAATTTGCATACTGGAGCAGTGCTGGCATCTATTAATAGGAACATGAAGATTCCAGGATTTCCGTGTTGCTGATAAAAGAGGACGAAATTAAAAGAAATGAGGCAAAAAGAAGGTAATTATGATTGTTCTATTTTGGATTAACCTAATTGTGCCGAAGAAAAAAAAACAGCCTTTCATGCTCAGTCTGCTTTGTTGACCTTTGAATGGTGCTAAAATGCTACCAGAATAATGCATGCATATCTGTGGTGTCAACAATCTCACTGAGAAGTACTGATTACTCTCCAGCTCATCAGGAAGAAGCCTGAGAGCCACTCCCCCCCCCCCCCCCCCCAAAATAAAGAAAGATGTAAAGCCTCTTCAATAAAAAATAAAATGCCTCTTTAATAATGAACAAACACCCCTGCCTGCAGGCAAAGTAAGGCAAGCATAAACTCATGCACCAATAGCAATGAAATCTGCCCTGATTCAGATAGCAGAGAAACATGTAGTCAGTGGCGATCCTAGAGTCGGTGTGGGCCCTAGGCAAACATTCACTGGGGGCCCCTCGAACCAGCTTTTCAATCACCACGCACAGCCGACAGCACCCCAAAATGTAAGAATTTCATGCATCGGCCTACAGTGGGAAAATGGGTTTAATGTGGTGGAATAGAGTAGAAATATCAAATATCACTACTTTTCTTCTAAATGAAATGCTGACATTACAAAATGCATGGTTTTATACTGCAATGGCAGTGAGATCAAAAAATGTGGTTTGAATGGAAGTCAGAGGCATTTTTGACAGAAATTAAATAATTTAAAATAATGAAACAGGCATTTAAAGGGGTAAAATCCTGACAATGATTGAATGTTTGCTAGTTTTGAGTATGTTAGAAGTTGTTTAATTGATTCATGAAAAAAAAGTAGAACAAAATATTGATGTATGATGATTTAATAGCAGTTGTTTGGGGCGTGTACATTTTTGCCACAAAGGTGTCCAGAGGGTGCAAAATGCATCACGAGAGTATACAAAACATGTAAGAGTAAACGACATTGGATTTCTAAAATTTGACTCAAAAGAAGACTTCTTGCAAAAACCCATGCCAAATGCTGTAACACAACTGAAATGAACTTTTACCAACAGGGGGGTTTGAGTTCAGATGAAGCCCATGATGAAGCCTCATGAGATGAACCCTTTTGCGAACCAATTGGCTGGAAAGCTTCATAAGGCTTCATCTCACCATCACTAGAAACACGTACTGCAGCTTTGTTTCATATTGCTTAAAATCACACTGTGTAAATGCAGTTTAAGTCGGGACAGGATCATAGTGGCCTGAGTGAGCAGTTCTACCTCTTTGAATTCTTTAAACAGGGCGTCCCACACCCTGATTGGCCAAGAGGTGGAAATGCTCCAAGCTGTTGTCAATGATTAATCACGAGCCAGACCTCACACCTGGAGCAACAGGTGATCTGAATTAACTCCAATCAACTCAGGGGAATTGTACGTTTTAGCTCAAATTATTTGTTTGAAATTACAAAAAATTAGGACGGCCCTAGCATAGTTGTCAATTTAAAATATCCATCCATCCATCCATCTTCTTCCGCTTATCCGTGGTCGGGTCGCGGGGGGTAGCAGTTCCAGGAGAGAGCCCCAAACTTCCTTTTCACTGGCGACATCAACCAGCTCTGACTGGGGGATCCCAAGGCGCTCCCAGGCCAGTGAAGAGATATAATCCCTCCACCTGGTCCTAGGTCTACCCCTTGGTCTCTTCCCAGCTGGACGTGCCTGGAACACCTCCCTAGGGAGGCGCCCAGGTGGCATCCCTAACTAGGTGCCCGAACCACCCTCAACTGGCTCCTTTCGACGCGAAGGAGGAGCGGCTCAACTCCGAGTCCCTCCCGGATGACCGAACTTCTCACCTTATCCCTAAGGGAGACACCAGCCACCCTGCGGAGAAAACCCATCTCGGCCGCTTGTATCCGCGATCTCGTTCTTTTCGGTCATGACCAATCCTTCATGACCATAGGTGAGGGTAGGAACCAAAATGGCCCGGTAGACAGAGAGCTTTGCCTTCTGGCTCAGCTCTCTTTTCGTCACAACGGTTGCGGTTAAAGCGACCTGCAGTACCGCCCCGCTGCTCCGATTCTCCGGCCCATCTCACGCTCCATTGTTCCCTCACTCGAGAACAAGACCCCGAGATACTTGAACTCCTTCACTTGGGGGTAAGGACTCATTCCCTACTTGCAGTGGACAGTCCATCGGTTTCCTGCTGAGACTCCATGGCTCAGATTTGGAGGTGCTGATCCTCATCCCAGCCGCTTCACACTCGGTTACGAACCGATCCAGTGAGTGCTGAAGGTCGCAGACCGATGAAGCCATCAGACCACATCATCTGCAAAAAGCCAGTGTGCCGTTATGTGATGACTTTGTTTTTTATAAATTGTTTTTTATAAATTGCAAACATTGCTTAGAAACTGGCGTACGCCATCTTTTGAGCATACGCACCGTTTATAAATGAGGCCCCAGGTCGTTTCATCAGACGGGAAGCGAAAGAACGAGCAAGACCCATTGCTGGTATGATTACAACCTGGTACTAAGCACACAGGCATCTTGTTAAAGTTATCTTATCTTAGCTATCTCTTATATTTAGTGGAGGAAAACAATGATGACATCAGTTATGATATCACTTACATCATATGACTGGGATTTGTAGTCTTTTCTAGTTGCGTATTTTTCATAGTCTTATATTTCAACAGTTTTATGACAAACTGTGACTTTTTGACATGGAACATTATTTTTAAGACTGACAAACATCATTATGTGTAATTCATGGCACAATTCAAACGGAATCGAAAGATACGTTTTCACTCGCCATTGACTTCAATACATACTTTTTCCGAATAAGGTCCCAAACTTGTGTGTGTGTTTTGACCATTTGACCAAGTGAGAACATGAGTGCATATATCTGATTCCTATGATTGTTAAAAACCTAATTTGAGGAAAATCCTTGTGTTAACGCATCATATTTATCATCATTATAGGATCCCTTTTTGTGTGTGTTATTATTTGTTATTATAATGTGTTTTGGTCAATAATTGGCCAGCTACAGTGCATGATATGCACTGCCCCAGGGGCCTCATTTATAAACGGTGGGTATGCTTAAGAGTGGTGTACGCCAGTTTCTACGCAATGTTTGCGATTTATAAAAGACAAACTTGACGGGAAAATGTGCGGTCCTGCACGCACACTCTGACCCATGCGTACGCACTAAGCACAAAAAACGGGAGAGACGAGAAAACTGCGACACCGTTGGCAGAAGGAAGAATGGAGAGAAATATGTGGAAATAATACCATAAATAAAATGTTACCTCTCATTTATCATATATGAAGAATTCATTTTCAAACATTGATTAAAGCCAATCTTAAAATGATTAAACAAACACCTGTTTGAGACTCCTCAGTGCACACACAAAACATAACTTGGAGGAATAAATATATACGGGATATGTTATTGAAAACCACTATATGGGGCATTCTACCAATTAGTACAAAGTGCGGTCCCACAACAAAGAAAAACTATTTAACAAAACAATTCAGTATTCAGACATAGATATTTACTAAGAATATGTTATGGTCTATTTCAACACAAGGCATTACATTAGATAAGCTTAATATATACAAAAACATCATTTATTAGGGTACTTTCTATTGGGAAGTAGCTGTCCCCAACCCGGACATCTAAATTCCAATTTCTGTTAAATAACACTTAAAACATTTTATTTAATTTTTTTTGAATGGTGTATTTAGAAGATCTTTATGATTACATTCAAACAGAAATTGGAATATTTAGATTTATTGTGGGTTATCATTTTTTAATAAAAAAACTATACTCAAAAAATCATGTCCCCAGTTTTCATGTCACTACCGAAACACAAGGGGTTTTAGTCCAATGGCTGAGCCTGGTTTTTAGCCACACCCCGCCTTTTTGACAAGTCAGTGACACTGCATCCCCGTCCCTCATGGCTGAATGGCAAGTAGCTATATCCCATACTTTTGATATAAATCTGTTCCAAAATCTGAAAATCGGCGTGTAACCTTAAGAATTGTCACTACCGAACACATCTTATCTTCAATTAAGTAAACTTTTTGGGGTTTTATGTATTAATGTATTTAAGTATTAGGTTTTTATGTGTGTATACCTCTTCAAAAAAGGTGTATGCTAGCCATGTACTTGCTAGCATTCTTTAGTTATGCTCAATGTTAGCTAGAATCGTCACGACCCGAAACAATCACTACCGAAACATATGGTTCGTTTCACAAAACACACACACAAACATTTTCCTCTGCTCATGCTCGTTTTTCAAAGACCAATATTTTGGTGGCATTGACTGATTTACTTCAGCTGACATTGTAGTTTGAAAAAGAAGAATCCAGAGTACACCCAGCTCTAAGGGAGTTTCAACCTTGAGTTTCAAAATGAGATGCTTTTTCAGATAAAAAGTAAGTGATTCCTCATGCTACCCAGCTAATTAAAAGCAACCTAGTACCCTGTCGCCCACCCATTCCTCCTTCTACACAGAGGTCGGCAGCAGTGGCAGCTTTCAGCTCTGGAGCAGTGGGGGGTGTCCCTTAACTTGCCTTAATTGAACAAGGATAAAAGTGCAAAAACAGAGAGCGAGTGTGGGACATCAGGTTCAAAGACGGCGTATACCTTCACTTTCTTTCTGTGGGAGAAATCATTTTTTTTAAGGTATCTTTTCTCTATTAGAGATGTATACATTTGAAAGGAGGAGACAGAGGGGAGGACAATTGCCTGAATGCAGAGGTGGGAGAGTAGTGGAGTACAAATACTTTGTTACTGCACTTAAGTACATTTTTCTGGTATCAGTACTTTACTCCACTACATATTTTTCTGATGACTTTTACTTTCACTTCTTAAATTTTTAACACAAATACCTGTAATTTCTACTTCTTACATTTTCAAAACAGGTTTGTTCCTTTAGTTTCAATCTGCGTTTGATGCGTGATCATTATTATTTAGAGTCATTGTGTGCCTATTGATTTGAACACGATCTGTGTATCCATCATTTCTGGTCTTCTCTAAAGAAGAGGGACCAATTGAAAACATTGTCATTTTGCCGTTGTTCACATGGAAACATTCATTAGCTAACAATGACATTATTGTTCTATTAATATAAAGGGGAGGTCAGGTACTCTTTAAAACAGTTGGTAGTTATGGGTACTTTTTACTTAAGTACAGAAGTTTAGTCAGTCTTCTACTTTACCAGAGTATTTTTAAACATGAGTATCTGTACCTTACTGAGTAAAGGATGTGTGTAACTTTTGCCATCTCTGCCTGAATGTTCGGACAGCTTGTTATTCAAACCAGTTTTACTAGGCAGGCGGTTTTACAATCTGTAACCACTGAGCTATCCAGCGGCCCAAATAGTTGTTTAATATCTGTATTAATAAACCTTCTGTAGCAAAAAGTACAAATGTTTTTGTCTAGTTTACCGATTCTGTGGGCGTAATTGAAGGAGGTTCATTGTGTTGTAGTGTTTGTATAGCTGGTGACATCTGCATCACTTCATCCCATAGAGGACATAAGCAATCAGGTGGCGAGGGAGCTGGAAATCCTCCCCTCCTAATCTCAAGCCAACAACCAGAAACTGAAATTGTTTCAAACCGATGGGACATTTGGATTAACTAAACACAAAGGACTGTTTCTCTTCCCCTTTCTTCCAGCCATATTTTGTTTGGAGTGCTAGTCACTGACGGGCTGCATGCCAGATCTGTCTCCACAGGCCGATGGAGACACGACTCAGCAGTTTGCCCTAGTGAAAATTGGGGCAACACAAGTCCCTGCTGGTGTTTTTCTGGGAGTTTTTACAAAAGAGAAGTCCCAGCAGATGACAGAGGGTGATGTTCATAGTTCCTCAGCGGTAATAAACACACATTATGTCTTTTCCCGTTGGCTACATTTAGGAGGTGTTAAAAAGTATTGTACATTTGTTATGTTCCATTAAGCATCCCAGTTACTGATCGCCCTGTGTAACCCATATTATCCTAAGCATCTCTGTTAAATATTGACTTTTACTCAGCAGTATTTACGGAAATGGAGTCAAGGTTAATTTAACGGCGACAGTTTTTATAGAAATAGGCTCCATTTGGCTGCTTTCACATCGTTATCACCAGTGGACAGCTAGGAAATGGCTTGTTTTAATGTGTGCAATAATTCAGGAAATGAATTAAAAAAAGGCAAAGTCTTGTCTCTCTGGGAATGTACCTGTTCAGAAACAGGGACAGCTCTCTGTAAATTACACTCTCAAGCGCTGCTGTGACCCACCTGTTTGTTGAAAGTCTTACAGTGGATTGTGAAACCCATTGATCCCTGATTTTTAAAAAGCGATGAAGCGGTTTATGAAATTATGTTAACAGGTGAGGCCTTGTGTTTGGTGTTTTAAAACCTTGGCTTTTCGCCATCGCCATATTGGCTTTCTGCAAATCAAAATGAGAGGGTGCAGCAAAGTGCAAAGAAACGAAAAAGAGGCCACTGACTGTTTGTGTTGATGTTTAAACAAAAGTCCACTTCAAGTTTACAGTGCAATGTTATAAGGTACATTATTTAGGAAAGATCACTAATCACTATTGATTTGAACACGATCTGTGTATCCATAATTTCCTGGTCTTATCTAAAGAAGAGGGACCAATGAAAACGTCAAAAGACCTCATGAAAGAAAAAACAAGAAGTGAGGATACCCGGCCCGGATGAAGCCCGGGGTCCCCTTCTGGAGCCAGGCCCAGAAGGAGGACTCGTCGGCGAGCGTCTGGTGGCTGGGCTTGCCACGGAGCCCTGCCGGGCCCAGCCCGAAAAGGCAACGTGGGCAACACCTCCGCCCACCACCTACGGGAAACAGCGATGGGGTCGGGTGCGCTGCCAGAAGGGTGGCAGTGAAAGCGGAGGGTCTCGATGGACCAGACCCGGGCGACAGAAGCTGACTTTGTGGACGTGGAACGTCACCTCTCTGGGGGGGAAGGAGCCGGAGCTGGTTGGGCTCACCTCTACGCACAGCGTCGGCTCTGGAACCTTACTTCTGGATAGGGGTTGGACTCTATTCTTCTCCGGAGTTGCTCAAGGTGTGAGGTGCCGGGCGGGTGTGGGGATACTCACAAGTCCCCGGTTGGGTGCTTCGTTGTTGGAGTTTACCCCAGTGGACGAGAGGGTCGCCTCCCTACGCCTGCGGGTTATGGGGGGGGAAAACTCTGACTGTTGTGTGTGCTTATGCACTGAACAGCAGTTCAGAGTATACAGCCTTCTTGGAGACCCTGGAAAGAGTCCTGTATGGGGCTCCTGAAGGGGACTCTTTAATCTTGCTGGGAGACTTCAACGCACATGTGGGCAATGATGGAGACACTTGGAGGGGCGTGATTGGGAGGAACGGCCTCCCTTATCTGAACCGGAGTGGTGGTTTGTTACTGGACTTCTGTGCTAGTCATGGATTGGCCATAACAAACACCATGTTCGAACATAAGGATGCTCATAAGTGTACGTGGTACCAGAGCACCCTAGGCAGAAGGTCCATGATTGATTTCGTTTTCGTATCATCGGACCTGAGGCCGTATGTTTTGGACACTCGGGTAAAGAGAGGGGCGGAGTTGTCAACTGATCAGCATCTGGTGGTGAGTTGGGTCGAGTGGCGGGGGAAGCCTCTGGATAGACCTGGTAAGCCCAAACGTGTAGTTTGGGTGAACTGGGAACGTCTGGAGGAGGCCCAAGTTCAGGAGGCCTTCAACTCACACCTCCGGCGGAGCTTTTCAGGCATTCCTGTGGAGGTTGGGGACATTGAACCAGAGTGGTCGGTGTTCAAAGCCTCTATTGCCGAAGCCGCGGCGGGGAGCTGTGGTCTCAAGGTCCTAGGTGCCTCAAGGGGCGGTAACCCTCGAACCTCCTGGTGGACACCGGTGGTCAGGAAAGCCGTCCGACTGAAAAAGGAGGCCTTCAGGGATTTGTTATCCCGGGGGACTCCCGAGGCAGTTGCAAGGTACCGACAGGCCCGAAGGGCAGCAGCCTCATCCGTGGCCGAGGCAAAGCAGCGGGTGTGGGAGAAGTTCGGAGAAGACATGGAGAAGGACTTTCGGGTGGCACCAAAGTTGTTCTGGAAAACTGTCCGACACCTCAGGAGGGGGAAGCAGGGAACCATCCAAGCTGTGTACAGTAAGAATGGGACGTTGTTGACCTCAACTGATGGAGTGTTAGGGCGTTGGAAGGAACACTTTGAGGAACTCCTGAACCCGACAACTATCCGGTCTACATGTGTTTTGTAGACTTGGAGAAGGCGTATGACCGAGTTCCCAGGGAGTTACTGTGGGAGGTGCTGCGGGAGTATGGGGTGAGGGGGTCTCTACTCAGGGCCATCCAATCTCTGTACTCCCAAAGCGAGAGCTGTGTCCGGGTCCTCGGCAATAAGTCGGACCCATTTCCGGTGAGGGTTGGCCTCCACCAGGGCTGCGCTTTGTCACCTATCCTGTTTGTAATATACATGGATCGGATTTCGAGGCGTAGTCGTGGGGGAGGGGGTCTGCAGTTCGGTGGACTAAGGATTGCACCACTGCTTTTTGCAGATGATGTGGTTCTGATGGCTTCATCGGTCTGCGAACTTCAGCACTCACTGGATCGGTTCGCAAACCGAGTGTGAAGCGGCTGGGATGAGGATCAGCACCTCCAAATCTGAGACCACTTGAAAAACAATACAGTTTTTGCCAAGAAGGTGAGGCTTATTGACAGAGCGAGATATACATATACTGTTGGTACTTGTCAATGTCTCTAGGTGTGTAAATGTAGCACTGTAAATACAATGTCCTTTTGTGTTCTGTTGTTTTATGTTCATGTTGTAACCTACTTGCTGCCATGTTGGACAGGTCTCTCTTGAAAAAGAGATCGATGATCTCAATGGGACCACCTAGTTAAATAAAGGCTTAAAACTAAAAAGTGTTTTTAAAAAAAAAAAAGAAAAAAAGAAAATCGCGGTAGATTTTGTCAGTCTCACGACGGTATTGGGACGTTTATTTACCGCGATACCGCGATATTTGGTATATCGTCACATCCCTAGTCCTTACCCCAAGTGAAGGAGTTCAAGTATCTCGGGGTCTTGTTCTCGAGGGAGGGAACAATGGAGCGTGAGATGGGCCGGAGAATCGGAGCAGCGGGAGCGGTACTGCAGTCGCTTTACCGCACCGTTGTGACGAAAAGGGAACTGAGCCAGAAGGCAAAGCTCTCTGTCTACCGGGCCATTTTCGTTCCTACCCTCACCTATGGTGATGAAGGATGGGTCATGACCGAAAGAACGAGATCGCGGATACAAGCGGCCGAGATGGGTTTTCTCCGCAGGGTGGCTGGTGTCTCCCTTAGGGATAAGGTGAGAAGTTCGGTCATCTGGGAGGGACTCGGAGTTGAGCCGCTCCTCCTTCGCGTCGAAAGGAGCCAGTTGAGGTGATTCGGGCACCTAGTTAGGATACCACCTGGGGGCCTCCCTAGGGAGGTGTTCCAGGCACGTCCAGCTGGGAAGAGACCAAGGGGTAGACCTAGGACCAGGTGGAGGGATTATATCTCTTCGCTGGCCTGGGAGCGCCTTGGGATCCCCCAGTCAGAGTTGGTTGATGTCGCCAGGGAAAATAAAGTTTGGGGCTCTCTTCTGGAACTGCTACCCCCTGCGACCCGACCACAGATAAGCGGGAGAAGACGGATGAATGGACTAAGGTTGGTTGGTAAGGTAACACTTTGGGATTACTTTTAACAATGAAAGATGCTTTACAAATTAAATGTATTATTATTATTATTATTAGGGCCTGAGCTTGACAAAGACGACTGAACTCAAAGCATAACCCCCTGGCAGAGTTATAAGCATTCTTGATGCATATACAAATGAACACAACAATCTGTGTTTGCACAAAGCATTCATCTAATTTCATCTATGTTGGCAAACCTGTCAGATTAAGGTGATTTTGTCATCACACAATAAATGATCATTGCTTTATGGAGTTTTCAAGCTAATGAATTGTGAACGTTGCTGTCAATCTTAAACTCCACTCTATTTTCCCCACTTATCGTAACATGAACAGAGATAAGTTACTTCTTTTGTCATCCTTAGAACTCAGAACGTACTGTCCAGGGACTACAGATGAAAAATAGCCTCTTGGCTAACTCTGGGACATTGACAGAAATGTTCATTAATGTGCACTGTCCCTGTTAAATAAATGAATAAATAACTGAGCGACAACAAAAACAATATTTGATTCTATCTCATATTCAAATGATAAAATATGAACCCATTAAAATGTGTTTTTTTTCTTTAAGTCAAAGCTATATTTATTGAAGTAAATGTCTTCCCCAAAGTGATTTTACTCAATGGGTGCATAATGGACAATTTAATTATCTGTTATTATGACTTTCCCAAGGAAATGTTATTTGTTTCTATGATATAACTGAACTTTCCCACCTTAAAGTTACGTCTATCTTTCCGTCGAAATGCAGTTTTATTTATGACTTTATGTTGGTTAAAATGGAAAATATTTGAGAAGGAGCTGCATCTGAATGTGAATTTTATTTTAACTTAATATAAATGCATTTCCATTAAACAGGCGACATTGCGTATTTCCTTTCTTTCTAAAGTCTCACCTCTACGCATAGATTTTCTCATAATGAAAATTAGATGTACACCTGTTCTGCAGCAGGATGAAATGAAAGCTTTTCTTTGTGTTGGCTGAATGAGCTTCCACACAATCCTCTGTGCACCTTGCTGGAGCTGGCACAGTTCTCCCTTCAGCCCTGGGGCTGATGAAACCTTTGCTTGCTTTCCCACATATTGCACATCTTTCAATTTGGGAGACGGATCATTCCGACTGGCCTGATATCTCTGGCCAACTCTAATTCTCTCCTTCTTATTTGTATGCATGTAAACCTTTCCTCAGAGAGCGTATATCTCCTGTGTTGTAGCTTCTTCTTCAGAGCCTTAACACATTCAAATGGCTTCTTGTAGAACACCTTGTGCAACAAAATGAGATAACGTTGAGGTGACTGCAGCTACAGCTGAAGGCCAAGGTACATCACTTACCAAAGGAAAATAAGTGTTTATTGTAAAAACACCCTTCAGTATCTCTTGTTAAGACACCGCTTGTAGCTTTAATCAAACCGGTCTCTGTATCTGTACAGCACACACTGAATTATTAAACTCCTTGTGAGAAATTGTAATTAATACACATAAAAGACTTGTCAGGCATTAAAACACACTTTAAATCAACAGATGTGTTTTGGTTTAAAAAATAGGGATGCTGTTTGAATTTTGTTTTGTATTTCTACTGAAGCCCAAGTGATACTTCTTGCTCAGCATTTCCGACCCCGATATTGAACTGACAGACGCTGCTATATATTCTGGAGTATTGCATTGGCAGTCCAGTCCTGAGAGAATTTTCTGCAATGTGCAGCCCTGTCTATTGTAAAAAACTCCATCAACAATGAGTGGAGAGCAGGCAGGACTGTTTGGATGAACCATGATTTGTATCCCAATACATAATCGATTGGCCATTTAGCTTTGTTACATTTTCCCGGAGGACAAGGCGCCCATTGGATCGTCTGTAGGTTTAATAATGGCCACCTCTGCTTCCACCATTCCTGCTAACAGTTATCCTTAACGTTGTTTTATATATTGACAGCACATTGTGCCTCTATCAAACCAACTTTGTGCTTGAAGGAGACATCCATTATCCTGATGATATGCATCAGATTCTTTACTTCTGCCAGGATTTTTCTGCTTGATAGAGATTTCCACAGAGAGGAAGGGGAAGTGACGGGTGACATTGGAGCGTTTAGAGGGGCTGAAAGCAAGTCAAGCTCTGGATGAAATACAGGGGCGAAGAAACTGTGCCAAGCCAAAAAGGAGTTATAGACCTGCCCTGTGAGCTACTCTGAAAACAGCAGCTCCACATACCTCTGAGCTCAGACAGAATCTGATGCAAATGTAAAATGGAAATGTCTGCTCACTGAAGGCAGGTAGAACCTGTCTTATTGCTTAATTCCTGAAGCCATAAAAAAGCCATAAATTGAAGAAAAGGTGAACAGAGGTCAAAAAATAAAACTCATGTAGCCAGACCTTTGTAAGTTATGTGTAATTAATAGTTTTCCTAAACCAGTTGTCCTTTAGATTACATAATTGGAGTGCTTTTACAGTACTTTCAGACCACTCTAATAAGCTATTCAGTAACTATAAATCATAGAGGCGGAAGTCCTTTAAAAAGGGCAACAGGTCACCTTATTAGCTGCCTGGGAATTGTACCGCTGAATTAGAATGAGGGATACCGTGACTATCCTGTCACAGAGGCCACTAAGGAGCATGTGATGGTGGTGGGGCAGAACAGGGCAGAGATGGAGGAAAGAGCTGGAGAGATGATGAGGGAATGTGCGGATGTAATAAATGTGGGAAATGGGGTGCGGGGGATGGGACAGGTGAGAGAGAGATGGTGAAGAAGAGAGAGACTGTGTGGTGGACTGAGAGAGAGCCATACCAGAGTAAGTGATTGGTGCTGTGCTCCCCTGTTGTATGCACCAGATGGTGTTCATTGATTATTCATTGCATGCAATGGATGTCACTGTCACCGCACACAGCCCTGCTCGATCCTGCGCTCTGCCTCAGTGCACCTGGGGGCAGAGGGGAGGTGGAGCGCTGCATGGGGCTGGTGGAGCAGTGTGTGGATGCTGCAGGTGTTTGGAAACTGCATCACAGCAGCAGTGGTGTAAAGTCACTACAGTAAGTACATTTACTCTCGTATTTTGAGAGACTTGTACTTTACTTGTGTATTTACATGTTTTCCTACTTTGTACTTCTACTTCTAATTCAGAGGTAAATCGTGTACTTTTACTCCACTACATTTATTTAATACCTTAAATACCTAGTTACTTTAGTTGATTTGGATTAATTATGTTGAATATAACCAAGTGTTAAATCAGACTTTAGTTCCACCTGGAGTAAATTCACAAGCTACCCTGCAGTCTACAAAGCCATTAGAACTAGCTGCACCTTCACCAGCTTTGAGAACACTTTGATGATCAATCATTATAAAATACATCATATATATTATTCTGAAATGGACCAAACAACAGAATGTGTACTTTAAGTACTGTACTTGGTACTTTAAGTATACTTTTCTACTTTTACTTGAGTAACATTTTGAATGCAGGACTTTTACTGTAACAGAGTATTCCTATACTCGGGTACTTCTACTTTTACTCCAGTACAAGGTACTTCTCCCTCCTCTGGACAGTAGCTCTAACCACGAGACACATACTGTATGTACATGTCGATGCTTCAAATTATGCATGTGCATTTGCATAGGCGACGTACAGGGATCAGTGGGATTTAGTCTGGAATGTGAAATTGGTTTAGGATTAGTCACCGGTCAATGCTGATTGGTGTTCAGGCATCAGTAGATAAGTATAATAAACCTGCACTGGTCTGGTGGATATGTTGAATTTCCAGTTGATTTACTGTGCATCATGTATCATAATGTTAGAATCAGGATTGTTTGTCATGATTTTGAGGCTAAACAGGGATTCATACTCCTAGTTTATTTAAATGTATAGATGACATCCATCATCGAACAAGCACACAAAATGACAAAGTTACCAAAGAGCTCAATCACCAACACTGCTGACTTTCTCCCAGAGATCTCGGCCAAGCTGTTTTACTCTCTTTCTCTCTGTGATGGAATTCACGATTGCTCTGTCACTCCAAATTTGCATTCTTGATGACTGAGGCAGAGTCGGAGAGAGATACAATGTGGCGGGGGGTCGGGAATGAAGACAAGCAACACAATTACGATTCCACGAGAGATGGGAAGCAGTGTTTTGTGTTGTTTAAACGTGCAAAGTAACCTTTTAGTGTGTGGGTCAGAGACTGTACGTGTGATTGAGGTGGAGAGGTTAGGGACATAATTATGCGTTGATGGTGAGGAGGAGGAAAATTGCCTAGAAGTATTGATCCGATTACATCAAAAGCTGTTCCCCCTGCTTCTGTGGAGATGTGCGGTGTCAGGTGAGACTGAGTAATCAGGCTGCACTGACAGCACAGCAGCTGAGTGAAATGGATGAACACAGCACCAAATGAGAAGATATTTGATAATAGCTTGGCTTTCTGTGAGCAGGCCCTTATAGTGTTAAAGTAATTGAGTTATTGATATCTTTACCAGACAGTCACAAATCAGAGTACACTCCAAAAAGCTGCACTGCTTTAATGAGGCTCTCCACAGATGAGGAATGTGTGTGGCTCCATTTGAAGTCCCTCATCGGTGGCAGGTGGCGGTTTTTGAAAATGTCTGTGATAGTCTGAAACAAGTTAGAAAAGGGAAGTTGTTCTAATTCAGCGCCACTCTCTAATTTCAATCACCCACATCATTTTGATTTCATCTCCTTGGCTTCATTCCAGGTGAGCAGCCGATACTGAATAATTCATTGTTCTGTCACAGCCTGTACCCAAATCATCTGGAAGCACGGATTAGGAATGCTTGTAGTGAATCAGAATACACAAGTCACCGCTCACTGAGGACTTATTTATAATCATCGATGATACCAATCTCAAAATTCAGTAACTGCTAACAAATAGTGTTACAGAAAGAGCTTAACTACATATGTAAAATGTAAATAGGATTGTTGCAGTTCTGGCCAAGTTTTTAGGACATAATATGCTCATCTTCAGGTTTGTATTTTGTGCATCTACTGCATTGTGACATGTTTACATGCTCACATGTTCAAAAAGGTATTTTCACCCTCTGTCTGAAACCAGAGCCCAGTCTGCTCTGATTGGTTAGCTGGCTGGCTCTGTTGTAATTGGTCAACCACTTAGAGATGTCCCGCCCCTTAGCCTAGTGTTACATAATGATGTCACTATGTTTAACCACGTAAACAAAGGAGTCCAATTGAGGCGTTTCAGGCAGTGGGAGAGTGTGTGGGAGAGAAACTCTCTCTGGAGGGAACACTGGGATTTTAGTCTTTGCAGACCATTTACATGCACACAAACCTATAGAACACACTACATGAAAGGGAAATCCCCAAAAGCATTATTGGGCCTCTTAAAATCAAGACTTAATTGTTGCAGAAAAATGTTTTTTAAATATCGGATTTGCTTTTAACTTTCCAGTGTTGTGACTTTATGCCTGAAAGAGAGATACATTTCTTAAGATGCTCTTTGAAACAAGTACAAGGCATTCATATACTGAAATATGTGGAGAATATATATTATTGCTGATCAGCGTGGCGAACATGTGACTGGCTAACAGGCTGGAGCTTGTTGCTCTTTGCTTCCCTGTGATGATTGGCCAGTGTCCCCGATGAGAAAACTGGCACAACTCAAACACGAACATGATTGTGAAATCTCCCGTGTGCACAGATGGCACACATTTTGTCACCACAGCTTGTTAGCAATGCATACCCACACACAAATACACATGCACGTACACATGAGCACACACACACTTTACTGCTTGACCCTTGACAAAACATCCGTTATGCCAAAATGTGTGTGCTGTACAACTCTCATCACTATGTGGCCACTTAAATGTGAAAGCAAGTGGGTCACAGTCTTGGTACACAGCCGAGTACATGAGCGTACACAACACATTTCACACACACAAATGAGGCACCCATATATTCACAAATACACACAGCCCAAAGCCTTTTGACTGGGGTAGAGCAATGGTGGGAATATGAGAAGAGCTTGGCTCATTAGTCCTCAGTGAGCGCTCTGGCAGTCAAGGGTTTAAAAGTTCCAAAGAAAAATCGGTTCTCGGTCTGGAAGAATTGGAAAGAAAATCATTTACCAAATAGAGTTTTTGCTGCCCATTGAGCATTCACAAAGTATTCAAACCTGTGTTCATATTAAACTCGAGCTGGGTGAGAAGGCAATAAAACCTGGTTAGTAGTAACAGCTGATTTGCCATGTCTTGCTTTATGTTTGGCTATGGTTTTGTTGCAGTAAAATTAATTCGGATCCACTCCTTTCCTAGTTTTCTTTCCCTTTTGTAAGACATATTAAGCTCTAGGGCACACTACATCAGCAAAGTGTGTTCATAATTATAACAAATGCATGTGTAACGTTGGTGTGTCAATATCTACCACAACGGTTTGTAATTTTAGGCGAAATGTAAAGCTGTTGTGATGATAAATAGCAAGATTACCAGAACCTAAAATATGTTACTTTTATTCAGGTTGTTTGTGGGCAGCCATGTTCATGTATTTTAAGAGATGATTGATTGAGTTCAAGTCCAGGCTGTGGTTAGGCCACTCAATGACATTAACAGAGTTGTCTCTAAACCACACCTGAGCCTTCTTGGCTGGTGTTGTTGCTGAAAAAACACCCGCACAATACTGCCTCCACAGCTTCACCACTGCAGCAGGGCCTGCCTTCCTGCAGACATGACTCTAAAGATGGAGGCCAAACGGTTGAATATTGGTTTCATCAGACAAGATGAACAAATGTATATCTCAGTCTGAAAGTACTGCTCTTTTTGCACCCCTTCATATGCCTTCCCTAAATCTATGACTCAACACAATCTGTCTCGGTGCTCTGCAGCCAGGTCTTCTGACCTCATGCGCAGTTTTAAATCGGACCTGCACTGTCAGGAGCTTCCTTATATAAACAGGTGTTTCCCTTTCGCAATCAGTTGAATTTACCACAGGTTGACTTCAATCAATGTGCAGGAACATTTCAAAGGTGATCAAGAGCAATGAGAGGCACCTGAGCTCAATTTCCAGTGACAGAGCAAAGGGTCTGAATACTTATCAATGACATAAAGATATCTCTTGTTAATTAACTTTGTCTTTAATGTAGATACATGTAGCAAACATTTTGTAAATGTGAGAAAGTTTCATGTTATACACTTTGTTATCCTTAATGGATTTTTAGAATGTAAAAGAAGTAAACCTAAGTAAGGATTGTCAACTTCCTAAAACATACGCATTCATTTGAAATGTATTTGCATTAGCAAATCTGTTTTGAAATAACAATTTGCTTCGTGATTAAAAGATTAAAAAAAACATATTGAAAAAATGTTCATACCGAACGTACCTGCTAAATATTTACTGTTAATTTATTGATCTTATTTCCCTACAAACAGCTCCTGGCAGCTACAGCATGATTAGCATTTTCATGGCTTGAGAGAAATTTAAAGCAGCAGGTGAAGATTGACGTCATGATTAAATCTAAGTCTAAGAGTTTGTACGGAAAATTTGAATTACTGAGGGAAAAAAGCATACTTATTTACAGACATCTCTTTCATAAGATAAGTGTATATTGCAGAAAAAAGCTTTGTAATCTAATTTTGTATGCAGTACGAAAAAATCTGTTTGTCTTTGTGTGGTGTCTATATGAAGTACAACCAGCTGTATAGTATACGTGTGCGTACACGCACCCTTGTGAAATCAAGGAGAGATTCAGCATCATAGCAGGTGCTGAATTGCTGACAAGGACACACTTGTAAAAGAAAAATCTGCTGCACTGAGAATTGCAAACGGGACAACTGAGTTATTTTTACTTTGCCTTTTTATTGCAATGTAATTAAAATGAATTGTCTTTATTGCTGTTGTTTTTCTCCCCAGTCCCATTTGTTATGGTTGTATTGATTTATTATCGGCTGTTATTCCAACCCACACCGGGCTTGTAATAGTTTTATTTTTGGAGATTGCTCCCAGCTACAAGGAAAATGTGAGGCCCAGGCTTCAATTGTTTTTTTTTAACCCACTGTTGTGATGAACCTGAATGGAAAGTTTCGTAATGGAAAAGAAAAAAGAAACTGCTGGTGTGTGTCACCCTGCGTTACATTTGAAAGGCCTCACAGTAATTGCCTGAGTGCGGGGCAGGTCCGAGGCTGTGGAAATGTTATTACTGCTAAATAAAAACCTTAACTATTTGCTGGATCTCAGAGAGTAAAGGGGAAACTAAACCCAATGTGTCTCTAAAATGAAATAAAACTGCACTTTGTTAAACTAAAAGCAAGGTTATAGTTTTAAATTGGCTGTAGTATCTTTGAAATTCTCAAATTCACGAGTGAGTCTGACCTTCTGAAGTAAAGTACTTGACACCAACATCTAAATGCAGGTTGTGATGTGTAGTGATTACAGGTACACCTCTAAATAAACTAGTCAAGGCACAGAGAGCTGGTTCAAAATCTGAATTTCCATGAATTGACGTTGGTGGTTTAAAAAAGCCGCAAAAAGCTTTTACATAGTGTTCTGGAATACAGAGAAGGGAGAGTTTATATTCAAACAGGTCACACACCTGTTGGAATATGATTGGATGTTAATATTCAGCAGCTAATGAATTAGTCACTGCACGTGATGCCAATTGATTTACTAATGCAAGCACACCTGCAATGCTGTGCTTCAACAAATACTTCATATGTTGCCAATCTAATATCCTGTTAAGTGAAGTTATGATCAATGTTCCCCTTGCTGTTTTGGTGTATGTTCACCTATTCCTAAATCATTTGAAATAGATTTGTTGCAACGTCTTGCACTTGTTAAGCGCCAATGCAGCTGCAGAGATAAGTCATGGGGATTTTGAAATAACAGTTTGTGTCAGCTGATTTAATGCCAGTGTCAAACTTCTCAAGGATACATAAGCCAACTTTCAAATGTACAAAGAGGCCATAGACACCTGAAGTCAGTCTCAAAGGAAATGATATGAGAAGGTGTCAGGAAACGTATACAATCATGACAACACGCCATCACTTTTCCTGCAGCAGTATAACTTGTAAACTGCAGTGCTAACATTTCTGCAACCCTGCTGTTGGCACATACGCGCCTAGCTTTCTATCACTGATAAGTGGTTTTGTCCTTGCGGGAAGGATGGACCTTACAGCTGGCCAAAGCAAGGTCAAACTCTCACTGTGTCCGTCCTTTTCTCCCAGAAGTGCTGCTGCAGTGGTCCTGGCATTTAGAGGGCAAGGGTGCATGAGATAATAACCGTAGTGCACCAAGTCTGGAGTAAACAAGACATTGGTGCAGAAATAAAAAAAGAGAACGTTCAAAATGATGAAATGAGATGCAACTGTCAGGATCACAAGTGTATGTGTGTGACGGGGGTGTGGGGGACTGGGACTAGAACGAGTGCTGCTATGTCTCTTGATGCGCCAATCACCGCTTTAAGATGCAAATGTATTCAACTCCTGACTGACAGCTCCTCATGCCATACGCTTCGAGACCTTCCGCCAAACGTGTTTCTCTCTGTGTGCTTTTTTTCCTGCCTGTCTGTCTCCCAAATCCTATCTCTATCTCTGTCTGGGGAGCAAAGCAGCCTGAGTTGGCCAAGCACTCTGAGTGAAAATAGAAGCAATCATTTATTCATCGATTGAAACATCAGAGGACTAAGAGGCAGCGAGGGAGTGGGAGCAACAAAGAGCGGGAAAGATAGACTGGCTGGAGGACAAGAGAGGGGAAAAAGGGCTGGGGAGGCGGTGAAGGAAATTGAGTTAAGATCAAAGAAGGAGAGAAAATTGTTGAGTGAACAAAAAGTGGACAAATTTGCATTAGTAAGAAGAGATCACAACGTACAAAAGGAATGTCAAGTGAGGCAAACACACAAAGGGTTCTTTCAAGTCATAATACTTTTAGATGATGACATAAATGCCTCGCAGTTTAGAAGACTTGTTTAGCAACTGAAACATTTTTTTTCTTGAAGAAGGCCTGAGGGCCGAGAGGTCATCTGAATATGAATCAATAGTGTGGGCAATGTTTTCACTTCTTTTTAGCAACCAAAGCAACCTTAAAATGCTTGATATGTATTCATATCAAGCATTTGGGAAGGAACTTGATGGTAGGCAAATAGTAACTCCATAAATTCAGACGCAGAAAATTAGCCCTCTGTGGCAACAAAGCTAAAGGATGCTATCGTTAGCCACTTTAAGCTAATGGCTTTACTCTTTTCCACGAATTCTACAAAAGAACATCAGCTCTCTGTAATCTTAATGGCGGATGACACAAAAGGCAGGAAATAGGAGCCTTAGCTTGGATGCTTAAGTGATCTCCATATGAACAACTTTTCACTAAGTGTGCAGTCACATGGCAGCTTGTAGCTTTTCTAAGGCAACAATCCGAGCAGCAGATTTCTCTGTTTTATTGACACGAATCATTAAGATCTCATCTTAGATACAACATTATGTCCAGCAAAGCGCAGAAAGAGTGAAAAGCCTTTGTCCTCTGCAAGGGAATACATTAAAACAGCATTATCCTTCACTAGCAGTGGGAGGAAACATGAGACAGGATTATCCTCTATAAAGAAAAGCTCTCCCTACTATAGGCGCATGAAGTGAGTTGAAGATAGGAGGACCAGGTTCCCAGGATACAATACTCGATACATTCTGTTTTGTTTTTTTTACTTCTGAGATGTGAGCTAGATAGATTTATCCCACACAGTCCAAATAAACAAATACAAAGACGCGAAACCAGTGCCAACAGTTACAGTGATACAAGAACATTCGAAAGGAAAATAATTGCAAAGAAATAGAAAATAAACAAAACAACAAGGATATATAAAGAAGCAGGAGAAAAGTAAAGATCTCAGCAAATCCTTAAATCCCAAAGGTATTCCCCCTCCCCCCCTCCCCTCCCTCCCCCTTTTTTTTAGTATCCTACAGCAAAAGACATTCAGAAGAGCAGACCGGAGTGATCGAAAACACTCATGCAAAGAAAGCCTTTTTCACACATAGTCACTAACACAGGAAATTCATCTCAAACAACAGCGCTGTCAACAGTCAGTGCCTTCGGGTCTTTTAGTAGATGTTGTTATTGTTGTTTGCTGTTTCTCTACAGACTTTTGATTTGCTACTGTACTGGATAAAAACGATATGACAGCTCACCCATTAGGCCATCAAGTCTTCTGACTAGACTGACCTCCCACCTTTCTGTCTGTCCATGGGACCCGGGGGTCCAACAGTTTATTAACCACAGTCTTCGTTTCTGGACCCCCGTTGACCAAAATAAAGTTCCGCTGGGAGGATTTCTACAGAAGAACCGGAGCCACAGGAATGAGCTTGAGTTGATACTCCAAAATATAAAAAAAGGCGTGATGATATTTTTTTTTGGCATCTGTTCTTATTCTTTTAAATCTGATATGTTACTACTTTTACAATCATCTTCTATGAGGCAAATAATGAAAGAGTTTCATTCCAAAAGAAAATACCTCTAAGAAAATGATATAAAATAAAGTCTACTATGCTCAAAGTTATATTAAGACCTATATAAAACAGCCTAGGATTTTGTGATATGAACTGATGAAGCAATTCTTTTTTGTAACACATTTTGGAATGAAACACTTTAATTTTACTTTTATTTTCAGTACATTCACTGTTGATGCAGTCTCTCAGTAAAATGTGCTATTATAAATAGAATGGTCTCGCCATAGTCTTTTTCTTTCGCAGGTATATTTTTGTGTATAGGGAGATTTCTACAAAGACAATATGTATTTATGTATGTAATCCATTTTTCCGCAGTTACAGTTCTTCTGAGTTGATAACGTGGAACAGTGTGACATTGTAGAGAACCTGGTGGCCATTGTTCCAGGCGTAGAGCGCTCGGTCACGCGGGTTGTAGTCCAGCATCGAGATATGCGAGTACTTATTCTGGAAGGCAATGTCGATGTACTCGTAAGTAGAAGAGTTGGTGGAGTAGGCGTAATACACCTTGGTGCCTCCAGAGTAGCCATTGGTGACGTAGAGCGTCCCACAGATCATAAACGACTCGCCGGCACTCCTTTTGGGGTGGTTGGTGGTCCAGCTTTTGACGATCTGCAGCGTGCTGGGGTTCAGCTTGCTGAGGACGATGTTCCCCGCGTTCTGGTTGGTAGCGTAGACAGCCCACAGCCCCCCCTCGTCCGCCATCAGGTCGATGTCGGAGTGGCCACCCCAGGCGTAGTGATACGCGTTGTTGAAGCCGGCGTAGTCGAGCTGCCGGGACTTGCTGATGGAGGAGGTGCGGAAGTCGAACTTGATGATGACGTGGCTCTGGAACTTGTTGAAGTAGATGGAGCCGTTGTAGACCACCTGACCTGTTCCTGACCACGGGTGGGGCAGCCGGTGGGACGTGAAGTTATCCGACGTCATAAAGTCCTGCATCGACTTGTACTCCCGCACAAAGCGATTGTTATGGTAGCCATCCATATACCAGACCTGGACATCAGGAGCAGAGGAAGACAGACGAATTAACACCAAACACAGCAGCATCTCAGAGAGAAGAAGCTAAACTGCAGTTTGAGAAGTCTTTTTTCTAGCTGAGGGAACTGGAAGCCATGATAAGAGCTTGTTATTCTAAGGAAAGGTGCTTCAGTGTGTCCTTTCTTATCTCCTTGAGCGGAAGGTATACTGGACCACCCTTTACCAAAGAAAAGGAGATAATGCTGTCCCAAAATTCCTTGCTGCAGCAACATTTTATGTGACACCCCATTTGTAATCATCTGTCTTTTCTGTTAAATCGTACTCTATCTATACATTTTAAGATTCTTCAAGGAGGAATGATTGTAGAGCATTGAGGTTGTCAATGTACTCATTTTATAAGAGTTAAAAATAGAGTTCCTTTATAAATAATAAATGAAGACCTTTTCTGCCTTTTTATCTTTCCTTCACCTCATGACGTTTTCCAATGAGGTCAATGAACAGTGGTTTAGAGAACACATAGCACGTATTCGACCACAGCCCTTGAATCCTCAGCTTTTGTCAGTTTGCCTACATTGAATCTTCTTAGCAGAACACACACAGAATAAATCAAATCACACCCTCAACAAGCATCCCAATACGGTTAGTGCTGAGACTTTGTCGAGGAGCGGAGGAAGCTGGGATCCAGCAGCTTCTGAAAACAAACAGTCAGCATGACAGCCCCAGGGTGGCATGAGCCGGGCCCCGCAGGGATAATGCCCATCATTCCAGATAAAAGCCCCGTCTCAGCCGCTTCGACCCAGCTTCCTGTTGGCCTCTGCGGTGGTGGGCAGAGCTCTTAGCCGGCAGCTGCTAGAAACTCAAACACTTCCTTAGTCTCAGAGGGACTATACTTCAGGGAGACACCTGAAACCCTTCCTCTACCTGCTTCCACAAGCTGCTGTGATTGACTAAAAAAATGATTCGTATCAAGGAACCAGGTCTCCAAGGGCCCAGTGAAAAAAAGCCAAGGTATGAAAACCAAAAGATAAAAGGAAATGCAGCAGAACTGTCTGCTCCCGTCAATTATACTCATACTTTTTTTGTTCTTCCTTTGATAACGCAGCACATCTATCTTATGTTCAGTTCAAAATGTATTAGTTTTTACAAAATAAAGTAGCCTTCAAAGTATGCTAAATATAATCTTAGTCAGCAGTAAGCTTTGCACTTGCTGCGGAGGATCTTCTAAAATATACATATTTAACACCCCGTGTTGTCATGACATTTCAACCCAGTCTCACGGCATTTCGTGTTATAGTCACGACATTTAATCTATTGATTCGTGTTCACCAACACCATTTTCCCCTTGTTTTCGTGTCACACAGAACGATTTTAAATGTATTTCTATTGGTAGTATGTTTCTTGCCTGCAGCACGTCTTTTTGTCCGGTCGGGTCTTGGAAGACCGGAAGCTGTGTGGTTCATAAAAACATGTTCTTACTCAATATCAAGCCACGATTATTGCTTTTATTTTAAATCGTATAATGTTGGACTTTTGTTTGCGTCTGTGAGGAAAATAAATGGCTCAGAGCCTCAGGATACTGAAATCTGTATTTTTTAAATCTTTTTTCCTTCTAATTTGTTATTCTTTTCTAAATAACACACTGTTATTTACTCACCAATAACACACAATTATCCTTGTTTTTATTTATTGGTTTGATTCCATAATCTCTGGGTTTTTTGGCGTCTGTCAGGAACTGAATTTCAAAATAAAAATAACCGGAAACAGACGTAGCATCATTGCAATACACAGCCACTGAACTGATTACCCAAGATCCTCAGCTATGATTTAAGCTCGCTGATTGGATGTTTTAGCCGCAATGCATGTAGGGATATGGTGTTCATGCCATATCAAATCCGAAAAACTATTTTTTTTAAAAGAAAATAATACTTTATTCCGAGTGTTTTTGCTTTTCTCTTTGAAAGTCATCACATAACGGCATTGTAATACACGGTTCGGCTGCATTACATATAAAAAAATACATATTTCAGTATCCTGAGGCTCTGAGCCATTTATTTTCCTCACAGACGACAAAAAAAGTCAGACATTATACGATTTAAAATAAAAGCAATAATCGTGGCTTGATATTGAGTAAGAACATGTTTTTAAGAACCACACAGCTTCCACGACCCGAACGGACAAAAAGACGTGCTGCAGGCAGGAAACATACTACCAGTAGAAATACATTGCTTTTAAAATCGTTCTGTGTGACACGAAAAAAAGGGAAAAATGGTGTTGGTGAACACGAATCAATAGATTAAAAATCGTGTTGGTGAACACGAATCAATAGATTAAAAATGGTGTTGGTGAACACGATCAATAGATTAAATGTCGTGACTATAACACGAAATGCCGTGAGACTGGGTTGGACATTTAGCCTCAGGAAGCAAACTGCAAATGTACTCTACTGCTTCTGGTTTTGCTTTCTGTTTCCTCCCATTTGACATTAAGAGTTCTGTCTCTTATAAATGTGTCTCATACAGCTGCTGGATACGTAGATGACATATACTTTCCTTATTTCCAACTCCCTCCCTTCCCTTTCTTCTGCTTGGCATCTCCCCGTTAGGCCCCTCTAGATGTATCCCTGCCATTTCATTTGAATGAGTTTCGGTAATGGAAGCAGACCCTCTTTTTGAGCTAACAGTTGCACCACTCCGCAATCAGAGGGAAATCAGATGCAATCAGCTGATAAAAGGACAGTGACCAAATAACAAAGACCGTTATTAAATTCCACAGCGATGGTTGACCTTCACCTACGATCAAGGCCGACTCCTACTTAGAGTCAGAAAGCTGTTGCAGATCTGCAGGAGCTCGTCTCTTGGACAAACAGACCGTCATCAGGATCACATGTTTACAGCCAGTGTGATTGTGTTCACTTTCTCGATGTGTGCTCGTTAAATGATGTCCTGCTCATGAGAGAATAATCTGCTGATAATTATTCACTATATCCCAAGCTCAAAGTATACTCAAATTGCTTGTGATGTTTGACCAACTGTTTAAAAAAACAATGATATTCAGTTTACTATCATTGTTTCTCAACCATTTTTCGAGACCTACTGACCTCAATTATTTTTAACAATTCTATCAGTCATTTATTACATATTGATATACTTTTTGCTAGGATTAGGGTGAGGGTTGGGCTTGGGGACCTCATCATTTATCCAATAACTATGTGGTAGCAAGTCATTTGTGATTTGACTTAAATCAAAATGTATGATTTCTTTAAATGAGTTGGGAACTCAACAACTTCTCTGTTTACAATATACAAATAAACATGGCAATGAAACTTCTCCAGTTGAATACATGCATTAAGACAATTCATTTGGAATCAAACGGTTTCTAAAGTGTTTCTGAAATAAAAATAAATTATATATTATAGATAAATATTTTAATAAACATCTGAATAAATAATAAACTAGTGGAGGAATTAAAAAGAAAACTACTCATACAGTATAGGATTGACAAAGCTAGTTATTTGAAATCCTAAATGTGTACTTGGTATGTTTTCTTACTAGTGTTCTAAAGAAAATGTTCTGGAATAAAAATACCCAAACATTTCAAAATCTTCCAGTGAATGAAAAGCGATGTTATTGCCAGATATGTCTTAGAAATCAGGACACAAGTAGCTTTGCAAAGGTTTTGCGTGATCAAAACAAAATAAAAAGTTACATTCATGATTTAAATCAGAAACCGTTTCATCAAAAATCGGTAAAGGGTGAAAATTCCATGTTAAACATGATATAAGGACGTAACATTGTCTATACCCATTTATTGTGTGCTGTAAAACATACCCGCGTATCTCCTTCAGGGGCCAGAGGGTCGGTCATCCAGGAGCCGAACCTAGATCCAGACGTCTTGATGGTGATAGGATCACTGATGCCCGTCAGCTTGCCACATGCTGCAAGGGAAAGAAGTGAGACGGGAACATCCAGAGCAACGTCCAAGTGGGTCTTTTATATGTACTACCAGGGATTTACTTTTGTTTACTTTAAATCCAAATGAGTTCCATCAATATTTTAAGAGTCCATGTCCAGCTTGCTACTTTTCTCTTTAAAAAGTGTGATGTTCTGTTCACAGGATGCTTATTATTCAGTTCACACATGCTAATGGATGTTTTACTCTCTGTGTGGATGTGTGAGAAAGTGAGAGGAAGAGGGAACATTAGAGGGAAGCTTCAGTGTGCTGCTGCTTTAAAGCTGATGTCGTTTTAAAGTAGGGTTGATTGCGGTGATAATGTGAATTTGACCAAACTAAAACTATTTCTGTTTCTCTTTTAGATTTCACGACACAACAAAACCTCACAACAACGATCTGTAATATTACAGTGTTACGTTGATTTGTTTGCACTACGCATTTCAGTGGTTTTGTGTTAGAAAAGAAAGCAACCAATCAGATCTTGTTCTGGGTCACTGGGTAGAATATCCTTCAACCAAGGTATTCTACATCCTTGATCGAATGCCCTGGCCGTTGCACTGAATGAGAGCGTACGATTGGACTGACAGTTTGATCAACCAATCATATATTGATTTGTAGCCAATAGGCGTAGTCTTTCAGAGTTCCCCTCGGTTCCAGGGTGCTCTAAGACAGAGGATCTGTGAAAGCGGCGAAGCAATTCATGCCATTTTATTATTTTTAACGTTGAAATGGCAAGTGCAACAGGTGAAGATTAAGTTGTTGCGGAATTGTTGTGAGTACCCTTTTCAAGACGACAATTCAGTGAAAAGACGGACATTATAACGGTGGGGGGGGGCGGCGGCGGCGGAGGGGGTGTGTGTCTACAGAAGGTCCAGTTGTGATAGACACGGTTCACCACTGCACTACAGTATATCATATATTTGTTGTGGCATAGGCAGTTTTTCATGGAGAAAAGTCAATTAGATGATTTTGACTGATCCATTTTATTCCATGAACCTAATGAGTCGTTCTGAAATGTTAATTTAAAGAGTGGGACTGTGACGGTGGCTCACTTACAATTTCCATTAAAATCTTTCTCTGTGAAGCATCCATTTAGCCCTCACTACAACATTCATCATCCCTCTGTGTTTGTATTATCTCTCTTGCTCTTTGTTGTTCTGAAATATCCTTTTCATTTGTCAACGTTCTTTTTTACTCTTATTTATTTATCTGTCACCTTACCAAATCTACTTCTCTTACATAATGAATACTGAGTATAATGAGTGTGTGTGTGTCTCCATGTGCAACATATGTCGTGCCTGTGAGTGTGTGTGGGCATTACACCTCAGCATCGGGCTGAGAGACAAACACACGGTCACATGAGCAGCATCTACTATCCTAGTGGGGGCCTTACGTCACCCTCAGTGGGATTACAGAGAGCAGAAATACATTGGCCATGGGTTCATTCATTTATTTTCTCTAATCGTACCCTCTATCTTTAGATCAAACTATTGCAGGCTGCTGGGGAGCCTGTTGATGGGTCTCAAGTCTGGAGATGCCCCAGGGTCTAATCCCCTTTTGGCCTGAATTCGCCTGCTCCGAAGCAGCGGGCGGAGCAAATGGAAAACTCAATGTCAAAGGGAGCTGACATTACATATACCCTGAAATATAAGGATTTATATATAGAATGAACACTTAATTCCTGAGGTGGATGAATATTTGTTTTATGTTCATGTAAATGTAGGTCTTGTTTTTGATCAGTTATGGTAACATTGTACTCACCAAAGTAACTGATAAGACACTAGGTACACCCGTAATATCAAAAGCAAACATTTTAATTAATCTTTGTTGGATCGGATGAAAAGGTTGGTCAAATCCGTTCATTTGACCAACCGTACAAAACGCAATGATATTTACTTTACTCCATCATCTTTACTCCATGACAACCAGTAGGTCAATGTATAGAAGTCAATCGATGACTGTTTGTGTAATAATTGTACCGTTCTTCTTCCTTTTCGTTTAAGTATATGTTTGCCTCTCCATAGTTAAGTTGAAATGCTCAAAAGCATAATTGTCTTACTGACTGATGGAGTTCCCACATTATTTTGGCAAGGTTAAAACCCTTTTGTTATTACACCTGAGAGATGTCTGTATTTCAATGTGCTCTACTCACTGGTTTGAATGATATAAGCATATTCAGTCATTCATATTTAATGTTATAAAGAAATAGTTATTGGGGTACTAACACCTGTGTGAACGTCTTGTCTGACCACTGACTTATTTGTAGAGATGTCTTCATGTTCCAAGATATCAGTAATTAAAAAGGACATTAGAAATGGTTGCCTTATAAAGACTGAGGGCTGTCGTAAAGAGGGAGATATTGATTGTGTTTCATGAGAATCTGGCTACAATATTATTCCTTGTCATTGTATTCTATGCAGAGAAAAGGGAAGGTAAGAAAGATGGCTGCAGAGGTTTATGCTGCCTTTCCTGCTCTATTCATCAGTGTTTTGGTGTGAGGGGACTGGATTTGCCTGAAGCCCCCTGCAGGGGCAGGACACGGGGTGATTTATTTATTTGATTATTGCCCAGCAAGCTGGCACGTCCCCTTGATCGATGGGCATTGTGTCCCAGCAGCCGGCGGCCTGTTAGGCTCTCCGGCACAAAAAGATCTTGAAGGACAGCTCTGCAGGCACTTCAGTTTCTCTCTTTCACTTTCCCCGCTCGCCGTCACTTTATCACTCTTCCTCCTTCCCCTTTAACACCTTCCACTAACTCCTCCTGACGCTGTATCTATTATTCAACACTGACATTTCCCTGGCCCTCTTTTATTTTCATTTTTTAACCCCCTCTGTTGTTGATCTTCTGATGCAAATTTGGTTAGTGACCTTCTCAAGATTAATCTCAATAAGGAGTGTAGTGGAGTGTATTTGTGTGCACTATGCATGAGTGCCTCTGTAATCGTGTGAGGATAAAAGGAATAACCACCCTCTGTTCTGCCTGAGCCAGTCCCTCGCTGGGTGACCTCGCCTTTATCTCATATGATCACACACACACACACACAGACACACACACACCCACACAGACACACACACACTCCCACAGTTCCCCGCTCTCCTATCTTTTGGCAGCCTGACCACTGATGTGAACAGCGACATGTGCATTTAACCGAGAGTGAAAACAAATCTGAGGCTTACTGACAGCAGATGTGATGTTATAAGACAATTGTGTGTGCATACATTTAGATAACAATGACAGATGTATTAAGTGCTAGTTGAGATTAGGGTATCTATTCTACACGCTTGAATCCAATTTCCGTGTCTCGACTAGCTTCACTAAATGAACAGTAGGCTTTGCAAGAGTTTGCCCCAAATGTCTTTCGCTCATCTTGTACTGTGAATAATTTCAAACAGGGACACAATATACCCGTGATGAGCATGGTGTAAGTGTCTCTGCTCTTGTAATATATCTTAGTCACTGTAGTGTGGGTGTGCATCTATTAGCACTGTGGGCTGTGACAGAGGTGTGAAGTGGAAAGAGACAGGGACTAAAAGCAAAGATAACTTGCTGTCAGCAGCTCTCCTTTCTGTGGGCTTCCATTGCTGTGTGGGTGTGTGTGTGTGTGTGTGTGTGTGTGTGTGTGTGTGTGTGTGTGTGTGTGTGTGTGTGTGTGTGTGTGTGTGTGTGTGTGTGTGTGTGTGTATACCTGTGAAACTGTGTTAAACACCTCATACCTATTCCTGCATTTAAACCCCCCATCTATGTTCTCACAGGGCGTGTGACGCTGCCAGAGATTGATGCAGACTTCCACATTACAACACAATGTGATGAAGAGTTCAAAGCTGGGCCTTGTAGGACCGTCACTAAAGATTATTGTCGTCATGGATTTAGGATTTGATTTATCAACCATCATAAAATTGTAAAACAATTCTATCGCAAATTCCCAGAGTGTATTCTGGTGTCACACTTTCTATAAGGTGGATGTCTGTAATGCATTATAAGCACATTCATTAGACTTTATATTGCATTTATAAGGCTTATAAAACACATCATACATGTGTATAATCCTTCATGACAATTTATAACAAGGTTTATGAAGTAATGTATATATAAAAGGTTTGGCATGGTGCTTACCCTAACCCTAATACAGATGTTACATGCCTTTGATGAAAACTTGGAGCCATCAAGTCCCTCGAAATGTGTAATAGTGTCATACAATTGCTAATAACCTTTTAAAAGTGCTTTTAATTGTATTAAAAGCTCCTAAAAGGGTGGATGTTAGATATGATTATTTACCGTTATGATACATAGAGCAGTTCTGTTTCAGTCTTTATAGTCTTATGTAATGGTAGATCAAATGTTCTCAGTAAACGAGGACTCTGTTGTTACTTAAGTATAAAGGTATAAAGCACTATGAATGTTGAGCTTATAATACATTATGTCCAGTCATATTTAATACACCTTGTTATAAGTTGTCATGTTTGACTATACACATTTTAATTAGATTTATAAAACCAAATACATTTCTTATAATGTATTATGAATGTGCTTATATTGCATTACACACATGCTCTTCAGAGGTGTAACCCAACATCTTCATTGACTATTACATCTTCATTTGAAAGGGCTGGAACCCAGACATGTAACTCCAGTTCTATGAGCACATGCATACTGTAGCTCTTACATGGACTTTATTATTGGTTGAGTTGTAAAATGTTAGAGTATACCAATAACAGTTAATAGTTAGAAGGTGAGCTCGTACAAGTAAACCATAGATTGAGAATGGGTTGTGTTATAAGTCTGCGTAAAGTGCATTTGCGTGCTAGAGTATCTCAGCCACACTTAATGTTCCTGTGAAGTTCTGAATCGTGTGAATATGCCTGAGGGTTTCTTTCTGTCCACTCACAATATGCTGTACTACATGTCAGTGGGTGTGTTGTGCATGCACATGTTTGAAGCAAAGTGTGTGCCAACAACTTTCTGTGCCTACCTAATTTTTGCATGCATGCTCGGAGTCTCTCCTCAAGATTTGACACTCTGTTGTGGAGCTCCTCGTAGTCATAGGCCCCCATCTCCTCCTGAAGTTCGCTTAGAACTGTCGTCAGATTCTGGACCTCCTCCTTAAACTGCAATACCAATTTGGCATCGGCTTTGTACTCCTCCAACACTGGTATCAACGGTCTAAGCTCCTCCATTTTCGCTTTTATGGCCTGAAAGGATTAGAATAAGCTCGGTTGAGTGTCATGCGTGACGAAAGTCCATAAAAGAAAAAGAAAAGAAAAAAACACCTGTCTGAACCTGGCTACGCTGACTCTATCCTGTCTCTTCACTGACCTGACCCCCGGTGTGTGTCTGTGTTCAGTGTTGTGTGTGAACAGCTGTGTCTTATCCGTGCAGGTGTGTGTCTGATCAAACAAACCCGTAAAATATTCTCCGCCCGCTGGTACGAGCAGAGCAGGTGGCTCCGTCCCCTGGCAGTGACCAGCCGTTTAAAAAGCAAGCCCTCGGTACACCGACAACAATTGGGAAAGCTCTTTATTGGTCATCATCGTTTAAAATGCAACATAGTATTAAGGGTTACATGCTTTTACATGTCACACACAACAAAGTGTCTCGAATTTTACGTCTGTAGTTTTACGTATAGATTTGTTGAATAACCAAATATGCATAGACAAAAGCCAAAATTAAAAATAAAATAAATATAACAGCAATTATTAATAATTATAAAAAGAATAGTTATAACAAAATAATAAAAAATAGTTGTTTTACGTTTGAAAAAAGCTTTAAAATGGAAAACTTTGACAGCAGTAACATGCAGGAAGAGATCAGTGGTGGGGTGGTCTGGGAGAAGGGTGGGGTTTCTTAGTCTTAATGGTGCTAAAGGTAAATTAACTGTTTGACGCCCAAATGCTCTCAGTACTGTGGCCCAGTTCAGGGGAATCTGGAATTGACCTGCCTCTTCTTCCCTGTGGCTCTCTTTACATGTCTTAAAGTTAGCCCTGCAAGCAAGAAAATGACAGACTGTTGACAGGAGCTTGAGCTTGCTAACCTTGCTAATAAGACACACAAACGAACGCACACATACAGTATTATGCACGTAGACATGTTACAGGGAATTGCACACATGCACTGAATGTGGCAATGGTTGCATGAGGTTTTCGAGCATGCGTTGATGATAACACAAATGTTTTCTGTGCAGGTGAGATGATGCTAACACTGAGGCGTGCTAATGGTGAGAAAACAGGGAAACTGGAACAATGCATTCATGTGATTAGCAGAAAGAGGGCTGGGTATCAAACCGCAATGCATTTTGGTACTTTGTGAACTGTGTCAGTAGCAAAGAGTAACAGTATTTTAAAGGTGACATCTAATGTCTCGTGGAATTGGCAAACTTGTTTACTTATTCTTTGATTTTGAAAGTTCTTGTACGGCTGCTTGTATGCTTGTATTTGGAAAACATTCAATAACTTAAATTGTTCAATGAAAAGCGGTAACAATTAGTCGAATATGCCATTACAAATGGAAGCCAGATAATCGTCAACAATTTTTGAAACTTGGTTGACTGTTTAAGCAATTCAAACAAAAGTGCCCCCAGTTACGCAATGAAAGCTCCTCCATTGTGGAGGTGGGCTTTGGTTAGAGAAACCAAATCATTTGCTGAAGCCACCCTGTGCATTTAGAAAATAATTACTGTTATTTTTGAATATTTGTAAGGTCAACAAGTCAAGAAATCATTTATATATATAAATTATTTATATATATATAATTAATTATTTTTAATTTAATCGTTTATTTCGCAGGGACAATGCACAATAATGAACACTTAAAACATTCAAATGTGTCAAGCGTAACAGTGCCGGATTTAGCTTTGAGCTCATTTCCATCCACAGTCCCTCACAATTAAAGACATTATCCTGCATATTGTTAAGTATTCGTGGTCCTAATTGGATTTTCTTTTTGGATTGTAAGAGAGACGGAGGAAAATCAGCAGGTTTTAGAACATTACAAATGATACCCCACCCTACCTGCAAAACAGCTTTATACTATTTTTGATTGGACAGTAAACCCTTCAAGAAAAAAAGGGTTTAGTGTCTACTCTTAAATCAGATTAGATTACGGATGCATCTCCCATGTGCAGATGTCTTGTTGGTACAACATTTCACCATTATCGATTAATTTAGTTTTATTAAATATCCTTATTTCCAAGTTGATTAAGATCTCCATCAAATTGTTTTCAGAAGAGAGTTAGTGAGAAATAAGGATGGTAATTATTTATGGTTCTAATTATTGAATCTCTTGTGTTGTGCATGCATTATGGATGTCTTGGTATGGTGGTATGTTGAGTCCATTTTGAAGCATCTCCACAGTGGGAACACACACACACAGAATGGGTAAGGGGCTACAGAGCAGCTATGAAATAATGATGGTTGGGTCAATGGCTGAAGTTCTGTCTGCATACCTTGAATTGCTTGGCGATGTTCTGCTTGTGGTTCTCCTCCACCTGCCTGAACTTGGTCTCCAGACCGCGGAGCTGAACCTCCATCTTCTCCACATACTGCAGGTCCCTCTGGGTTCGCTGGTCCAGGACCTGGATGGACTGGGTCATGTTCTGGACCTGGAGCCAGACGGACACATTGGACTGAGTTATGAGAAAAATCTCTATTTATCACAGTTAATAAAGCAATGAGCATGAGATGCAGATAAAATGAAACAGACTGTCAATATGTTGTTTTGGAAAAGTGTTCTTCCTCCAGTGACTCACACACTCTGACATGAGGCCAACTAGGCAGGGGCCTCAGACACATGGTGGAAGTGTGGAATGCATACTGTTAAGACATTTAGTTTCTCCAAAATTGTTTTGGTCCAGAAATACCAGAGACTTGGCACATATTCTATCATTCAGGAAAGATGTGTTGATGTCTGTATCTTCTGGGTGAATCACCTAATATTTGGAGATGAACTCGATCTTGGGGTACAATGTCTTTTTACCTCTCCCAAAAGGTTCTGTATTGTTCTGGCTTGGGGTGTTGGCTGTTTGTCTGTCAGCTGGATTTTGGAAGATCTACTACCAGGTGTTAATGGAACTTGGTGGCAAAGTGCTGCATGGATCAAGGATAAACCCATTACATTTTGGAGAAGATCCAAATCACTGGGCGGGTACACATTTTAAATTGAATGACCATCGTGAGGCATTTGTGCTACATTCTTGTGGTGCTGGAATAATCACAGAAATGTGTTTGCATGTGTTTTAAACACTCAATAAAAAACAACATATTGTTCTTCTTGTTTCCATGTTACTAATAAAAGCATATTTCCACACTGGTGTCAAATGGAAACAACTTGCTAACTGGGAGAATGGGAGCATCAGAGGAGCACAGGTCTGTGTTCTCCAATCGCGTCCTAGATTAAAAAAGGTTTTCTTTTTGTGTAAATGGGTTATCTTCCAGTTGATGTGCATTGAGGCCGGTTGCAT
This sequence comes from Harpagifer antarcticus, assembly GCA_902827135.1. Lineage (NCBI taxonomy): Eukaryota > Metazoa > Chordata > Actinopteri > Perciformes > Harpagiferidae > Harpagifer > Harpagifer antarcticus. The sequence continues at coordinate 912,353 of CADEHL010001030.1, read as the reverse complement.
CATTAGATGTGTCGCTTTGGATGTGTGCGGTTACAATAGAAGCTCACAGGGAGAGAGAGGCCTCCCATGATGCATGTCAGGTTTCTAGGGAGCTCATTAGAGCATGATTCCTATTCTTATCCGACGAGCAGACCTCAAACACTGGTGAGCTCGTGTGTGTGCGCACATGTCTTGCCGTTTGAAGAATGGTTGGTAAAAGCCGTAAAGGTGACCACTCTGGGTATTGTATGACATTTCTGTATTGATTTCTGTGGCCATGAGTTGCAGAGGAGCTAAGCGGTGATTACCTTTTCTAACAGCTGCCTCAGTTGTTTGGTGCGCGCATCCCGAGAACACATGGACTGCTGGGGCGCCACCACAGTGCAGACACACCTTCCCTCACTATCTTGGGCTGAACTGTACACCTGCCACGAATCCTCTGGGTTCGCTGGCAACACCTGCAGACAAGGGAGTGATTCAACAGAAAGGAACATCATTAAAAAAAGCTCTCACTAAAACAGAAAAAGACCAAAAGGGTACAAAAAGACATCCTTGCTTTTATAAAGGAAATGGCAAAGGTCACTTGGCTGCTATTTGTCCATTAAGTAAAGTGTGTGATGCTAAAGCTGCATTGCATGTATCTCTATCTGGATGCCCCACACTACCAGGCTCCACCCGTTTTGCACCACATGAAGTATTCTGAAGCGACACAAAGGGAACATGCAGCCAATGGGAACATGCAGCCAATCGAAACAGCGGAGGCTACTACCATTATTCAGTAGGCTGTGTAAAAGCTCTGTGTGTAAAGAGGGATGTGAACGACGTCAGACAGTTTTTTTCCCAGTGTGAGTAACCTGCTGATCAGTTTAGGTCTGAGTGACATTTAGAAAAAGATATTCATCACTGCAGCAGCGCTTCAAAAAATCACAGGAAAGAGGTGCTGATTGAGTCAATTAGAGAGAAGGAGTGACTTTACAAAATCTAAAAAGAGCAATAACGGCTGACAGTCAGCTGCAACGCTTTCTACCAAAGGAAGCGCTGACAGGACAAAGAAAAATCACTTTGAAGCTCCGGCATAGATATCAATCAATACTCTTTCACTGGCTGCTGACAAAAATGATTAGAAATAATTCACAAGTCATGTAAAAATACTTCAATCTTCTCAAAATGAAACACCTCATTCAGGAGTCAATATCAGTTCAGTGTTTTACTATACTTGCCTTCAACATCCATTGTTCTAAATTCCAGTGCAAACCTTCACCTGACAGATCTCTCACATTATTATTCTGGCACAGAGACAGCTCAGGATAAGCCGGGAGCCTCATAGAGAAACAAAGAAACGCTTCTTCTTGACTCTATAACAGACCCTGGCTTTGAACGCCTCTCTCATTCACACAGGCAGTGGAGTAAGAATGAGGACTCCCTATTATTTAGACAGGGGGAAAAAGACTGCCTTGACATTTTGTCACGTCAATCGCCTTATTTTCCCCCGTGGATCTCTTATTCTTATCAATACCAGAGAAGGGAAAAAAAGACAGATAACTTTCCACTTAGTGCAGGCTACTCATATCGACAAGGACATCAGCCCATGGCATTGGAGCCACATCAAATCCATATCTATGATGCCTCTCCAAGTCTTTTTTTTTTTTACTTCTGCATGCTTCTTGCAACACATGACATATTTTCTCCTCTTATTAATGAACCAAAGCGCACATATGTTGCATATATCTTATTGGAATCTAATTGCAACATTCATTCAGGACAGCTGCAGGACATACGCCAAACTTGCACACTTACTCCTGTACTCCGGTCTGGATACCCTCCCTGTGCTGCCGTGAGCTTGGTGGTATTGAGCCCCACCAAAGAGGGGAGGGTCTGCGACATCCAGTTGGTGATCATCGCCATGGTGCTGAGCACGACGCCGATCTTCAACAAAGGCAACGACATCTTTGCGCGTTAATTTGACTTTTTTTCAAGCCGTCTTCATTCTACAGACTCCGGTGAGAAACAAATCATGGTGCCCAGTGCGGCTTGCTGTTCCACCCGGGACTCCGGCTCGGCTGGTCTTTTTTTGGACATCTCCAACAAAGCACGCCAGTGGGACGCGAGAGAAACGACCTGCGTGGAGGTGTTGGGACGGGGACTAAAACTTCAGCACTTGCTCCAGAAAAATAAAGAAAAAAATCAGCTGCAGGAAACGTCCTCTGAATAGCTCCTCTGCCTGCGTTGTGTCCCGCACACTGCTGCCTCTCCGGTTATCCGTTACTATGTCGTTCACCCCCGACGGTCCGCCTCCTGCCTTGGTGCGCTCTGTGATTAAGTGCCACTGACTACTCACAAAGGCGGCTCCAAATGGATGAGAGGGAGGGAAAGGGGAGGTACTACGGATCTATCTATATCGCCAGACGCAATGATGTCAGCCAGGTTTGGGTCTGTTCGTGGTAAATTGTGGGATTGCGCGTGATTCGCCCACAGCCGCCTGACACCGACTGTCCCCTGGGGGAGTGACAATGAGCAGTGCGGCTGGGGTCGTCCCACACTGAAGCCCAGGGTTATTATTTATAGCGGACAGTGACATGTATTTCTGCACTGCTCCGAGAAGGACATGGGACTCTCTGTCATAGCTCCGGATCAATGCATGCAGCTCAAACTCGTTGACACTAAACTGCAGTGTGTGACAGTGCACACGTCAACATGCACACACAGTTGTGCAGAATCTCGCATTTCAATGACAGATGGTTGTGAGGGCTCGGGTTATGTTTTATTGATGGGATACCCGATGCCTTCTGCTCAAACTGAGAGAGGGCTTTCTATTTGTGAGACTCTGGCGCCATCGTGTAGCTGATTTTGGTGTTGCTGCAATCTCAGTACTGATTTTAAAATGCAAGGAACAACACAAATAGGATCAATTACTCCAGAAAATAACTAAAACAAGACAATTGACGATTTCCATTTGCGTAACATTCTATAACTATCATGTTTATGCACAAAATTCATTTTTAAAAGACTAAAAATTGTGCAGTTAAATGATGCATACTTGGGTATATCTGAGACATTACAAATAATGTATTTCCACAGACGGGGTCATCAGCAGGCCTAGGGGCTAAAGCTCCAGACCACGGGCTAAATTGCCGCCCTGCATGATGCATGAAGTCCCCAGATCCAGGAGTGGCTCTGGGTCCACAGCTATTTCTGTCCGCTCCATAATGCATGTCTCTGGTAAACTGAAAGATGGAGGAGTGTTTGCACTCACTGCACCGCCATAACTCTCCCCCGTCTCTTTCCCTCTCTTATCTCCCCCACTCCTTTATGACCTTTGAGGTGAGGGCTTACATAGTGATGGCTCCACAGATTAGTGCAAAGTATCGGCAGGGGTCAGCTCACCGCAGCGCTGCTGTCGAGAGTCCAGTCTTCCTGTTTAATACAGGCCGTTCATTGCAGAGCATGGCCTTTAATGCCCTTACGTGTAAAGGGTGCAGCTAGTTTTCTGCTGTGGATAACATTTGGTTTTAACAGAGGTGGAGCAAATGATCCCCACCTCTGATATAAAATCAGTGTCTACAGCTGCATCAGTAGGAACACCTCAAGTGCACTAATAAAAGACACTTGACTCAATAAAAAAAATCAATTAACCAATCAATCATCAGATGGAGTAATCAAGAGTGATTAATGGAGAGGGTTGTCAAATAAAACCACTCTTTAGAATTGCACTACAACACTTATAATTCTGTAAACTGGATCATGCAATACAGTTTGAGATAACAGCCCTGCATAAATGAGACTGTGAAAAACAGGTGCTGATTATAATAATGTATATACAATTTGAAGAATGTAACTTGTGGAGTGTTGCTGTAACCTGCAGGTCTATCTTCAAAAAATGCAACTTCAAAATAAAAGCAAGAATCAAAAAGACACTGGATTACAACCTACCAGCTATTTTAATGTCTATCAAACTGAGATCTTTTTCAACAACGTTTTGGATTCTGGCCTTGGATTTTTGATCCAACTGTTAATATATGTGTCTTGGATGTGCAACCTACTTATTTACCTTAGCACACACATGTCAGGGAGGTGAAAGGTGTAAAACAGGCAGGCACATCTTTATTATATTTATATATTATATTTCAAAAAATGGTGTTTCTGACAGGGCTATTGTTCTCTATTGCATTATATTTAACAGGTTTTGGGAATGTATGTACATTCACAAAACTGAAACCGTGTATCCAGTGAAAAACATGTTCACAAAGCAGCAAAGAATCATGTTTCTAGCCCACAAGTGAAGTACAAAACGCAGCCTATCTCTACTCCTCTTCTGCTCGCCTTCTCTCTCCCCACTTGCTTCATCGTTCTACCAACCTTACTGAATAATAAATAGCTTCAGCCCCAGCTGCAATTCAGCTCAACTCCATCTCAGCTTCTCACATGAAACAGGATTGATTCTTCTGTTTTCTAACATTACAATTCTAAACTGTTTCCAAAAATGTCCTTTACCTGGGCCCTCTTGAGATGCCCACGTGTTGGCAAAGCAAATTAAGTTGTTTCCAAGGAATTAGACGCTATTTTTTTTATCTTAACTTAATCATGCATGCATTGAAAACCTGACCACGTGCGGTGTTTTATAGTTATGCTTTGCATGATGATGGTTTGAGCTATGGCATGTGGGTTACATGGTGTCAAAGGGCCAGCTATCGCAGCCCCATCTGTGTTATCAGGTGTCCGTGAGCTGCTTTAGGATGTGGGCCTGGAGCCATGGGGGAGCCACTAGGTGAGGAACAGATGCCCATCTGCTTACTATTCTTCTCTGTGTGAACTGCCGGCAGCCGCCAAATCCTTCAGCGGAGGGGAAAGAGGTGAATAAATGCGGGCGGAATTAAAGAGGTGCCACTAATCAGGCCCCTCCTTGCTCCCTCAGCCAGATGTTAAGAACACTCTCAGCTCCCCCCCACCGAGTCTGAAACTGTGTGAGACTTTTGAAGCAAGGTGGTTAGCACGGTCATTAAGAGACATCGTTGTGCACCATCAAAGGTCGAGGCCATGCTGCCCGGAAAGCTTTTTTCCTCTCCTTGTGAGTAATATGGCATTACAAGGCTCTCTATCTCTCTGGCTACACCTCTCACTTTGTATATCTGTCTTCCAGCGGAGCATGGAGAGGCCTGGCCCTCCTACAGTGAGATGTACTGTAGGTTTCTATAGCAGGGGGCTGTATAAATAGAGCCTGTCAGAGTCTCTTGTGTTTCTGTTCTCTTGGAGGGAGCAGACAGGCGAGGATGTGGGCTTGTATCGACTTACCTTCAAACAGAAGACACAGGCCATAAGAGAAACCGTGTCTTTGTAACGTGGGACCCTGACCGTGCCGGACCCGAACCCCGACTGTCATGAAACCAGAAATGAAACACGCTCTCTTTTCCTCCTACCTCTGACTGATGGCTTCCATCAATCAGTGCAAATAGCCCCATTGTTCCATTGTGTCAGCATTTGTGTGCACTCTGCTGCTGCACTCTATATGTCCAGTTCAGATTACAGGTTTACACATTACAGGCTTCAAAACGCAGCAGTAATAACAACTGTATAATTCCACATGAATGTTGTTGAATAAAACATGTTCCCCTCTCAGCACACTGACATTTATCATACATTTACTGGGATCAATTGCTGGCATTTTTGTGTCAAGGCAAAACAAATGACATCAATATTTGTGTCACACATTGGTTATCAGGGGCAGCAGGATTTGCGGGCAGTTACCCGCTTCCAACACATGTTATGGACTTTGGAGAAGAGTGCATTACATATACTCTGGGAACAGAGATTCATTTATTGATAGCACCTCTCTGGCACATTTTATTTGTTGTAGGCTCCAATTACCAACCACAATTGGATTCACACAAGAGTGAAGCCCATGAAATACGACTCTCTGCTGAAGCAAGGGGCAATTAAATCATTCTGCAATCCGGTGATGGCAGGGCCTTGTAATAGCCTAAATAAATTCCCTCCTTCACTCTATTCCACACCATGATGCTGTCTGTGAGAATTGATAAAGGCAACAGTTTAATGCAACAGTAATTATTATTGCTGCCAATTGTCCTTTCAGATAGCAGGAAATAATTCCAGTGAAGCATCACATTTTTATCGACCAGTGAATTTGTTTACTGCTGCTGAGCAGGGTGGCTTTACATTGTTGGACTAAATGTTCTTTTCCCCCCTCACATAAATCACAGTGTGGTCATTGAGTATGCTCAAAACACCTTCTTTGAGACATTGTGGAGCCCTGATATCAGAAAGACATCCCATTATTCAACAATGGCCTTTTTGTAGAAAGCTACAGGCATCATATGGTATCAGAACAGCCCTGCAGTTGATTAATCGACCATTTGCTATTACGGAAATTGACAGATCCTTTCACAATTCCCCCTATATCTGTCACCCCGGTGGAGGGGATAGCCTACCTGCTGATCTACCGTCAAACACAATGTATCCACATCATGTAATCCCACCCGTTAATCTGTTTAAACGGGGGTATAGGGCTAATTCACCGGGGCTCTTTATGCGAGGTAACAGGGTCATCTCCCGGTGTATCTGAAAGCCAATTAACCGCAGATTAGTTTGTTTTCTTAATACAGGAAAATGGCGTTAAAGAAACCTACTTGGGTGAGTTCTGTGCCCATGAAGATGAGGAGAATCAGAGTCATGAGCTTGTTTGCAGGCTGCATCTCTTGCCTCCGGTGTGTGAGGACCAGCGGTCTCACATGCAGATCGAGTCCGGTCGCGTCCCCCCGCACAGCAGTCCTGTCCTCCCGGCGTTGCGAGTCGCTCGATTTTCTCTTTTTCTCCTAAGTATTTTATCCCTCAGCAACCCAGGAGCAGAAAGCGACAGCTGTGTTTCACGGAATCGTCTCTGTGCATATTCATTTTATATCGGGAGCCTGTGTTCGGTGCCTCTCCCCTCTCGCGCTCTTCTTCGTGGCCGTACTTATTTATCGCTGCGACGGACTGTCCTGAGCATCGGGATGAAGCCGCGCTAACACTGTGCTATACACTGCTGTGAACCTTCACTCTGATATTGCCAAAAGTTTACCTCCCCGCCTCAAGCTGCCGTATAATCTCTCGATGAAAAAAGGAGAGTGACGGCGCTGTACATGGAGCTGAAAGCGGAAGTTGCATCGCCAAGTGAGGGAGATTTAAATTGGCATGCAGACAGGGGACATGCATGATACACCCCATCCTAATTGGCTCATGCACACTGTAGGCCTACTGTATGCACATAATGATGTAATTAATATATCATTATTCCTTTCAGAATGATCTAGAATAGACTGCTCCCCTTATATTTGTAGCATCTTTAAAACAATGCAATTTATGTGGATTTTTCGAGGGCTTTGAGAATTGTTTTTGAAAAAGGACAATGAAAAAATCAGCAGTAGTAGAAGTTTACATGTTATTTAACAAAAAAGTGACACAAAACTATAAAAATACTAATTTGCAGGGGAAATTAAGTGACTCTTAAACTAACTTTGGTATATGAGTATAGATAATAATTTGTTATTTTTCATATCATCCTGATCTACGTTTATAATAAATGCGGTACCACTTTACAATAAGACTTCCCTTATAAAGGGTTTACAGATAGTTTGTAATTCATTTATTAATTAGGTTGTGAACACTTTATAAATCATTAATAAGCTTTTATAAGACATGAGATAAACAGGGCAACTGTGACCGGTTGCTTGCCAAATAGTGAGCCCACATTTATCTGTACTGCTAAGCCTTATTTTGGCTACCTAGTTTACTTCATCTTCTTCATCAGCCAGCATCCTTTGTATCTGTTGTTCTCTGAGTTGATTCCCCCCTTCAATCTTGATGTTTCTTGGCATCTCTTATGACCATTTATTAATGAGTTACTAACATTTATAATTGGTAAAAGGGAGCCTTATTGTAAAGTGTGAAACACATCACCATCTATTGATGAGTCACTAACATGTATAACTACTGAAAGGGTGCGTTGTTTTTAAGTTTACACATGTCCATTTATGAATGAGTTATAACATTCACGCTGACCTAATACACATTGTTCACATGAAATGTGAAAAAGAGCAAAGCAAAACATTTTATTCACACATGAAGAAAATTAGGACTCAAAGTAATGACTGTTTAGTATGACATATTTAAACATAAAAGCTTTTCTCAGACATAAATGAAAGACTTGGTAAGACATACTGGTACTCAGACTGGAAAGGCTTTGTGTATATCCTTGATCAAGCGTCCAAGCTGTCCATCAGGGTGAGCAGAGCCAAGATGACCATTCAAGAACCTTGAGGTGTTCCTCCAACACACACTCTGCACGGTTTCCTCTCAGTCTACGGATATGTCCTTTGACGGTCGACCAAGCTCTTTCATTATGTTGGGTATGACTGCCGTCTGGGGGTTCACCAACCACCTGCTGTGGTTTATGGTGCAGTGGTTGTACCCTATGTTACTCAGCACTCTCCTGTATGCCCTCCACTCATGCTACTTCCTGACTTAACATGCCGTCTAATCAGAGGGACAAGGTGGCATCTTGATCGTTTCTCCACTAGTTTCAACACTAGTCTCCGCCTTTTGTCTTTAACTCCCATCATTCCGAAGACCCATTTCTTTCTTCTCCAGGTATGTCCAAAGCATCCATGTGCATATTAACAAAACATTTATCTTAACATCATCTTAGTTAACAACAAAATGCACAAAAATGGTTGCACATCAGGTTTCAAAATGCCATACTTGTTTATTGTTTATTCAGGACTGTGTGGGCTTGTAGAGAATTGTATTGACATCCCCCTGACCCTCATGGTAACAATGTCACACTTGTAAAAGCGGGACAAATTGCATTTTATCCTTCTTATTGGAGTCCTGTGACCTTATGTAATTCCCATTATAGCTCACCTTCCACAACTTCAACGTGAACAAAGGTCCAAAGGAAGTTAAAACCTAGGTGGCCAAGGCAAACAACGTTCTAATTCCTAGTCCTCTCATACATACATATTTTATGTGTACTAATACGCTCTCTGAGGGCACTACAGTGCCATTAATAATGTCAACAACAGGCTCTTAATTGGGTGGTCATGTGGTTTTGAGGCTGCTCTTCTCCTGCCTGCCTGTGACTGTCTGAACCACATGCTAACAGCTCAGTGGCCTGTGGACAGACTCGCAGGTCAAATAAATTCTCTTTCGGTGACACCAAGATGCATCAATCAGCTTAGTAATGCAATCAGGGGGAGTTCATATGTGTATTCTCTCCTTTGGACTCTCATGTGTCTGAGCAGATGTTGGCTGCACCTCAACAGAAGAATACAAGGTCTGACTGCAGAAAGGTTCAGAGGCTGAGAGTAAGATAAAGGTGTTCAGGATGGAAGGTCAAAGTACACTGCTCCCTCGCTGCTTGTCATGAGGCACGTGCACTAAAACACAAATGCATGTGTTGTATTCGTGCTACTAGAATGAGTTGCAGCTCACTCAGAGAAGATTTGATTACGGGGCCGTGGAAAGAGAACTGAGTGCAACGAAAGAGCAATGCTGCCGGCAGGAGCCTCCCTGCGCAGCGGTACACAGCCCACACACTAGACAGCAGGAGACACCTCTCACTGGCACCAGGGCCAATATTAAAGTTTCTGCTGAAGCATGAAGCCACTAAGCACCGTGGAGCCTTTGATCATGCTTGAAGAGCTGTTCTGTTATTAAGAGTTGGCAAAGCAAAGACACTGTGCATGTGTTTGTTTGTCTTTGGATGTTTAGTGCGTGTGAAAGAAGTCACCCAGCTCCTGTTAGATTCATTAATACATAATAGATTCTGTCATATTTTAGCTTGAAGTTTGTGCAAAAACAATAATCCAATTATGGTGGGAAGTTTGATTAATCCGTTCACGAAATCTCCTCACTTTAGTCTACTGATGCCAGCAGACAAGGTACTGTGATGTGAGCGATCAGAAACAGGAAATGATGGAGAACCACTGAGATGTGGAGCAATTCAAAAAGCAGTTCTGAATGGGGATGTTGATGCAAGTTGGCAGCGAGTATGGATATTTCTTCTGAAGATTTATTTCCTACCCGTTGAGCTGAAAAGTAAATTGCTGGATTTATTAGTTTCTTGTTTGCATGCAGATGAATGTAAACTGTCTTCGTTGCAGGTACATCAGAGGGGAAGTCACTCTGAGCGAAATGCACGTGCACTCTTTGAAGTTGCATTGAATTCATGAGGTGACGGAGACTAATTAAACACCCCAATACACATTCTCAATTGAGAGAGGCCCAGTCTTTCACAAGTTCTCCTTTTTGCACTGTGTATGAGTGTGCATGAAAGAGAGAGGCAGTGAGAGACGGTGAGTAAAAGCTCCAGTTTAAATTTAGGTCCCAATATAATTGGTGTCTTTCCTTTCAGGCACGCTGCCATTACTCCCTCCTTTCATCACTTTTGCTCCCTCTGCAGGATTGATGCTACAGATAGCTATCAAAGATATGTTCCCCACGTCCCTGCATTGCAGCGTGCACTGAGTGTGCCTGGTTAGTGTGGGTCCAGGACCTTGATAAGTTCTGTGCTTACAGAGAGAGCTTCATAAAAAGTATGACTTGACTTCCCCCTGCGTGTTTATCTTAAGGCAGTATTAATGAATTAGATAATCACTCCATCGGCATTCAGCCTTCAGACCTTTGGAGGATACAGCCTCAGTGCTGCACAGAGAATACAAAAAGAAAAGAGGCGAGGAGGAAGAGAATAAAAGATGGTGGAAGTAAGGCAAACAAGGATGAAAACATAATCTGTATTTATTTATCTTAAGAATGACAAGTGTTTTAGATTTTTAGAAGATAACAGACAATTATCACTTCTGAATATAATGCATGCTACTGCACCTATTGAGTTGGCATCTATGGCATTGCTGCTTCTTAGAAACTGGAGATATCCAAGGCCTTCAGACAAAGATGAATATGCTGGTGTGACGGTGTGGTGTAGGTAAGAGTTTGTGTTGCCAACAACGCCACCTAATTATAAAAGATTTAACCCACAAGGAACACAGGTTCGTTTTACATAACGGGCCAGAGGCAGTTTCCGTTAACACAATTACTTTATAACAATCAATTAACTATTCTAAAAACACCAGATACACATAATACAATCAGCTAAAAGTTCATACTGGGGAATAGGAGGTACAAGACAGGGCTGGGGCTTACCAGGCGGCAATACATCAAAAAGGGGGAAGGGTCCAACTCAAAACCACCCGTGACACTGAAAACCAAACAATAGGACTCGTGAAGAACACCACCACCAGGGAATGGGGTTGCCGCCTCAGGCCCACAGCACCTGTCTGACAAGAGGAAGACGGTTAAAACCTCCATACTGTAGTACACTTAAACAAATAACCAAACAAATACAACCAAATGAATTAACTTATCCAAATAAAGTCTGTACGCAATGGTCAATGTTAAAGGAAAACATTAGTATATAAAACTTAAAGAACAAAACCAAATTAATGAAGGTATCCAAATAAAGTCTGCACACAATGGTTAATATTAAATAAGGAAAACACTAGTATATAAACTAAACACAACAACAACAAAAAAAAACAAAAAAAATAAATAAAAGTTTCTCAAATTAAACAGTGAGTTGTATCTGTGAGAATCGTCGGCGAGTTCCCGGAGAGCCTGAACCGCTCCAGAGTCCAGAAGGGGGGTTGGAGGGGGCACGTCACCAGCCACGGAGCTCGCAAAGCAAAGGCAAGTTTATCCCAGCAGTGAGTCACTGCAAAGAGCCAAAACAGCAGGACCAGTTGTCCGAAGGTGGGCCTAACAATTAATAGCACCCCTGAAAAGGGCACAGGTACAAATAATATTATTTAGAGGCCAAATAACCACATGGATGTCAATAACTGAATGTACAGGTTCCCATACATACAATCTATTCAGCCACAGCACAGCACCCGAGCCTTCAGGGGAGAAAGGCGCAGTGGCTTTTCTATATGTGCAAAAGTGGTGGGGCACAAACAACTTAGATGTCTATAAGCTTCTGCAGAGAGGTTCATGGCTGGCGAGGCACTCGCACTGACTCTTCAGGTTTAGAAATATTATATTTTGACCTAAATCAAAATATAATATTATTTTCAAAAGCTTTTTTTGTCTGATGCTTCAATTAATTTTAACAGACAGTTCAACAGAAGGATACCCAAAAAATGTAATTTTATTATTTAAATATTGAATTGTTCTCTCTTAGTAAGATCCCATTTTCAATAAAATGGTGGTCTTACCTTGACTTGAAGATGAAGTGCATTTGCCTATCCTTCTGGACAAAAATCTCTATTACTTTTTTGTAAAAGTCCTCCCTATCTTCTTGTAGTTTCAAAAGTCTATCATAAATCTAATCGATAGATTTATGATTCGAAAATGATAAAAGTAGGATATTATCCGGCTGAACAAAACGTGCATTTATCTAACAGGTACGTTTCCCACAAATCTATTTTCTAAAATCCTATGGAGAAATCTCATTGCTTTTTTGTGGAGGGAAGCCATGCGCAGCTTACTTCCTGGTTTTAGGACGCGTCTCTCTCCTCCTCTTCAAACACCACACTTTTCGCGGCACACGTACTTACAGCCAATCAGCTCTGAATTATGTGAGATGACGTATGGTGGGGATGGCAGCTCTATGCCCCTATGGTCATTATTTTTTGCCACACACATTAAATAGGAAAATACTCTGAGCATGCGCAGTGTAGTTTTTACAGTCACCGTTCACTTAGACAGTGAGAGGGAGGGGCAGGATCGGGTTTTGTCTCAAACACAGCTCAATAGGCACACACTGAAGACACTAATTGGAAGAACACATACTAAAACAGCATGTACAGACGAATCAGATGATTAAACATGATCTTAAAATATATTTTATATATATTTAAATTAATTTTTTGCATTTTGTTGTAATCATTATTTTAATACTTTCTGCTGACACTAGGTGGGGCTGTGCCTAGTGTCACCTGCCCCTAATGACCAGTCACCACTGGAAAGGCGCACAGGCCATGGCAAAATCCTGCTGCAGCAATAAATATAATAAGATAAGCCAGGAGCCAAGTGTCAGGTGATAAAGGGAGGCAGACAACAGCAACTCACCAGGTGATAACAACACTGCGCCCAGGGGAGTCTTCAGCGGAGCAATATTTCTCCGCCACCGCACCGGTGTTGCGAAACGGCTGCCACGCCAAACAATTCATTTAGGCCACGCCGTGCTCCAGCCACCAGCGAAGGAGTTGACCATGGAGTCACGACCTACGCCACACCCCTGTATGTATACTTCCGGCGCCGCCCAGTAGTGACAAATGCGCGGAGGCGCATGGCACAGTGCCGTGCAGCGGTACGGAGGGAGAAGACCTCCTGTCACATCGGCATAAAGCTCATCAATCCTGGATTCCAGCTATTCAAAATAAATGGTATGATGAATCATTTTTCACTCATTTATTTCCATCCGGACAGATCTGTGTGAGCCTTTGACACTTGTTGTCAGTTGCCAGATCTTAAACATGGTTTCACATCTGGCAACTACTGCAAAAAACATTAGTTCAGATGATTACTGAACATGATTGTGCACCAGCAGCTGACGGATATTAAACTGTGTTTAGTATCCGGTTCACACAGTGATGCACACCTTTCTCTGGTGCTCCCATACTGCAGGATTTTAATGTCACCAGACACACTGCTAGAGAAATTCTAGAGCGACTTCAATCGATGTCAGGACAGAGTCAAACACATTATTACGGCCTCTCCAATCACCACATCCAAAAATCATTAAAGCTTTATTGGAAGTTCGGAATCATGAATGAGATGAATTAGATCGTTAACATCTAATGTCCATGACCTAACATTGTACATCAAAGAAGTGGAGGCTTTCCCTCAGGATGGACTAATATCTCTCTAAATACAGCAATCCAAGCCAAGTCATTAGCCAAGACAACTTCAGCCAACTTTATGTTATCCTCTTCTCTTTTAAGTTCAAATATATGAACAATAAAGCATAAATCCCATGTTTGTCTGAACTATCCTTTTATCATTTTGTACTGCACGTTACACTGAGACAAACTACTTTTACTCTACTATTGAAATACAATGTTGTTCCTGCATGCCTTCTACATGGATTCATGGTCAGAGTGCTGATGCTTTTCCTGGGACTTTAGCTTAGCTTTAGCATCAGTATTTTATCATGATGTCAAGTATGGAGCCATGTTTTCACTGCATGGTACGCCTCTGCTTGACTCAACTTACTTTTGGTGTCAGATATATATTATATATTACAGGACTTTAAAGATTGTAGTTGCAAAACAAGCTAAGAGGACACCATGGTAACCATGATTAGCACCTCCGAGCTAGCTATAAAAATGCCAGTAATAGTTGTCATTTTAGCCAAATTGACAGTAGCGTGTTGAAATGAATAGCCTACTTTTGTGTAACCTCTGTGAAATCAAGGATCCACATTTTTCAGATATGATTAAGAGTTTTTCATGCTAAATCTGATACTTTTATCATTGTATAAACTACATGCAAGCAGTTTAAGAACAGAAAACTGACAGTCAGTATCTTAAGTCGGACAGGTCAGTTTTGCCTCCTCCTGGCCCCTGAATCCATCTGCTGTACAGCTGTAGGTATTAAGGCAGATGATTGAGACATTAAGAGATCATTCTTCTGTAGGTGGTGTAGGCTGCTGTGAGAGTCTCTGAACCCACACAGTTTTCTACGGCAAACATAGGAAAATAAGGCCCCGGGCTGCAGAAGCACTACAGGCCAGCCCTCAAGCCTTGCCTTTGTTTTAATAAGCGTTGTGATTTGACTAATGGGACGTTTGCAACAACAGCACAAAACCCTACATCAACAAATGTTATGCATATCACGCATCGGTTTCAGCCTTCAACGCAAGTATTCCAGAAATCACTTTCACTGTGCGACATGCTCAATTTAGATGCTCTTTTTCTTGTTTCCTACTTCCAGGATGATAAACTGATGGTATTGTCAAACATCTTTACAGCTGGGTGATGTATGAGTTTCAATGTGTCTATATTAGCCTATTTTCTTCCATTGTGTCTTTTCATCTGCTTCAACTCATTATTAAAACTAAGATTGATGTATTCCCCCCTACATCTCTTAATTATCCGTTCCATTTATTTCTTTATTCACTTCATCCAGTATTCTGTGCAGAGGCATTATCACACTCAGACTCTGCAGTCTTTCTCTGTTTGTCTACCCCTGAGTGCTGTTTGTGTGTGTTGTTGCTCTGGGGCTCAAGTCAGCGACTGCTATGGCTCTGATTTATGCTTGTATAAGTCTGTCTGTCTGTCTGGGTGAGTGTGTGTGTGTGTGTGTGTGTGTGTGTGTGTGTGTGTGTGTGTGTGTGTGTGTGTGTGTGTGTGTGTGTGTGTGTGTGTGTGTGTGTGTGTGTGTGTGTGTGTGTGTGTGTGTGTGTGTGTGTGTGTGTGTGTGTGTGTGTGTGTGGGTGTGTGTGTGTGGTGTGTGTGGGTGTGTGGTGGGGGGGGTGTGTGTGGGGGGGTGGGGTGGGGGGGGGGGGGGGGGGGGGTGTGTGCAGCCCCTGGAGGGGCCTCTTAGCCATAGAGATCCATGCAGCATAGTGCATCAGCTATATACACAATTGATGACCAGAGGTTATGTATGTCAAACCAGAATGAGCAGCAGACATGCACAGAGGGACAGTGGCAGACAATGGGGTGAAGGAGAGGCTGCACAGACTGAAGGCCATCAGGTCGGAACGGAAAACAGCAACACACAAAAAAAAACAGTTTGAGGAAATGCAGCAGGAGACTGACGAACACAACATGACAGGGGAGAGAATACACGTAGAGGAGAAGGACGTTGAGAGCTCACTGTCATTCTTGATGTTAGTATTTATGTCATACGCTACCATCTTTTGTTTGCTCATCACATGCTGCATCTCTGCGTGGTGCTTGTGTTCATGTCAGAGCTAATTACAGGATGATGCTGCCAGTCCAGTAGCAGTTAGAGGACGGAGCTGCATCTCAGCAATGCGCTTTCCACCCGACTGGGTTGCCAGATTTGTTAATGTCCTAATTACGCTGTTAATGCTTGCAGCTATGCCTCACCTTCTGCGTGTCTTAGAATAATAGCGTTGCTAGGCTGCAGATTTCTTCACTCTGTTTGCCTTGAAGGTTACAGCAGTATTATTTAACATTCATTTAAATGCTTGTTATTGTAGTTGTTCAGATTACAGCTGTTAATGTGTGAAATCAACAATATCTGTCATTGATTTGTGATTGTACTCTGCGAACACTGTAATTGTCATCACCAGTTGTGTGGTGTTTAAAGTGGCTGCAATCAATATTTGAGGGGAAACCAATAGTTTAAATGATTGAATATTTGTCAAATATGTGCTTTTAGTGACAAATTCACAGATGTATAATTCCCCAAGAATATTTCACCTTACTGTTTTGGTTTTAAATGTATTTTAGATGCAGCAACTATATATGTGTGATTCAAACTCACGACTCTTATTTTAGTCACACCCTCTCTGATAAACGATATGCTCTCCGCCTGCTGTGTGTCCGCTGTTTGACAGTTAACACCTTTAGCTGAATACGGTGGCAGATGTTCCAGCAACAGACTAAACAATGTTCTTTTGAGTTGGTGAAGAGCAAAGCACATGATGTCTTAAGATCAAGATGACTGCCGGTTGAATGTGTATGTTTTGCATTGTACTGCCCTAGATGTGAAAACACACTTGAGTAAATGCACTTATTTACACTGTACTACTAAAAAACAACATGTTCTCTGGATCTCTGGAGATGTGTAAAACACAACTGTGTTTAATCCTAATGGGATTTGTGCAACAAATCAGGTACAACAACTTTAAAGATGCACGTGTATGCTTTATGTGGTTGTCCCTTTCCTGTAGTGTGTATACTGTAGGTGTTTGTGGTCTGCAAAGTTCCCTCCAGGGGGAGTTTCTCTCCCAAACACTTGCACTTCTATTGGCTAGCGCTCCAAGACATTGTATGTGATAGGCTAAGCGTTGGGACATCTCTAAGCGGTTGACCTATCACAACAGAGCCGGCCAGCTAACCAATCAGAGCAGACTGGGCTCTGGTTTCAGACAGAGGGTGAAAAGTATGAGAAAAATAAAGGGCTGTTTGAACATTAAAGCCTGGCAACATGTCATAGTAGAAGCACTAAATACAAATATGAACCTGAACATGAGCATAATAGGGCCCCTTTAAGTCAAACTGCTTTACCAAGAATTCATCCTTGACAGTTGGTGTAATATTTCCCATACAGTGAAGGATACATGAGGTTTGTGTCCTTACTGGAATGTAAATCAGTCCATACACTTTTATATCTCTCAGCAAGTTATAATATTATTGTCTGGAAATTGATTTGCAAGTCTGACACTGTGCTACTGTTTCATAAATCAATTGTTCAATTATACATCACGAGTGAAATTGGTTGAACAGCACACGCGCTACAAGAAAATGAACGCTGAGATGAGTGGACAAGAAAAGTGACTTAGTATTCAAAGTAGGTCCAAAGGGAAACTTCGCCAAGCAGCTTGCACTGATTTATGAGACTGAATATGTGTGATTTGTTCTTGAGAGCAAAAGCTGCCCTCTCAGTTTAACAGTCATTTCAATGCGTCTCAGGATTCCGACATGAATATTATACACAAGCGCAGTGGAGTTCAGTTAGACACTATTTCAAAGCCCATCAAAGTGAGCTTTCGGATTATAGTGATGTATTTGTTACTCTGAGACATCGCAGTGAGTGTTACAACTACAAAGTGGCGACTGCAAGTTCCATTGGCTTAAACACAGGGGTGCAATAGCAATAAAAGTATATATATCCCTCTGTGTAGAATAACAGGCGGCCTATGCATCAGACAAAGTTGAACGTCTTCAATGTGTTGTATGAGGATAATCTTTCCAACATCCAAGAAGCTGTGGCTTTTATCTGAATACTCTTTTATATTTACAGGCTGTTTTGAGAGTTGTCTGTAGGGGGTGGTTACAATCTCAAACACACCAGCAGGAGCCTGACGCACCTCTGCAGCTTTCTGTGTGTTTGTTCAAAAATGACGACTAAGCTGATCTTTATATCAATTGTATTAACATTGTACACACAGAAAGTAAATGATATATACAGTATACCATGTTTTCATGGCATATCCAACATTGCAATTGTTGATATCTGAACATTAAAAATAAACTTTTAACAAAAATGTGGAAATACAATTTATTATATCTTTGTTTGTTATTCTTACTCTTCACTGTTGTGAAAAAGAACTTACTGATATCTATAATCATCGATTAAAGTTAATTAGTTTTAACAAGTTGAATGTAATTTCTGCACGTAAAAATAAAAGTGTAACATATAGAAAACTTAAATCCACATCCATTAGTAAAGAATGCTACTTGTAATAGTACATATGTTACCATACTTGTTGTGTAATATAACTTCAATATAATGTTGAAAATGACATCAAACATATCACCAGAAAATAAATATATATATACATTCCGCAGAGAGATGTTGGTGTGACTATTATTATGTATTCTTATCCAGGCTGTTGGTGCCTGTTATGGGAGGCAATGTATTAACAGCACCTACTATTTTGCACACCTCTCCTGACAGTGCATCCTTTTCCCTTTCTGTATCTCTCTGTCTCCCTGCTCTCTCTTCCTCTCGGTGTGGGACACGGTGCTCATCTTTCTGTGCAGTATCTGGAGGGTGCCCAGGCAGGGGGATGCATCATCCTAATATGGCGTGTAATAAGCCCCACACTGCATTCTTTGGATATTCATCACGGTTGTAATATTTCTGCTTTGCGTGCCTCCGGCAACTTCTGCAGCCGGTCAAAGAGCATCATTGAAAAGAGTGAAATCCAGCAGTATCTGGTGGAACTCCCAGAAGAAGGGATTTAGTGAGGAAATAGTATGTGTTGCTGGAGGAGAGGTCAAACTCACACACACATAGCAAGTCAACTAATACTTTGTGAAGATTTTCATTTATTTTTGCCATTTTGCAAGCATTAAAAATGAATGAATGCAAATCACAACTGAATCTGTTATTGATAAGCTGCAGTGAGCAGGATGTACTAAAATAGAGTATACATGCATTACATAATCTATGTATGTGCATTGATCTACTGCCAGAAAACACCCATCTCACTGTAAACACATTATTTCTGCAGGGTACCACACATTTATATTTTAATATAACATGTGGACCGAGGTTGCACCTACACCTACTACATATCTATTTTACACCACATACATGTTTACACTTATTCCCAACACACACACACACACACACACACACACACACACACACACACACACACACACACACACACACACACACACACACACACACACACACACACACACACACACAGTTGCATCAAAAGCCAGTGCTTTCCTATCTAAATGTAATTTCCTTTGACTTGTTTATCACGGTGTTGTGCCACACACACACAGAGACACACCTATATGCATTAAAGATGAAATGAGTTTTCCGGGCTCCATGGATGATAATGATGCTGTCTGTTTGCTTTGTGGACGGCCCTCAGGCAATGCAGTCCCCTGGTTTTGTGTTTTCATTGACGTGATTCAAGATGGCGCCTGTGTCGGCCCGCCGCTCGCTCAGCTGTCTACCTATAGCTTTTTTTTTGTTTTATGTTTGTCAGAATGTCTCTGCTCTGCTCGTCTATGATCGCCAAGCCCTCCTCCACCTCAGACCCTCACTGGAGTTGATACTGCTGCCCAAAACCACATCTGGCAACCATAAATCGCCCCCCCCCCCCTCTTCTGTTGGATTTACCCACCTACCTGCGCCGGTTGCCCCGCATCTTGCCTCGCCGAAAGCGCTTCAGACGACGGGGAAAGCGTGGTGGTGCACTGGTCCACCTAAAAGCTTACCTGACGGCTTCTTCCGGGACCTATCCACGCCTCGGATGTCATGGCCCTCCCGCTGCACGCCATGTGAGGGATCGGTGGATTCGCCCTGTCTTTCCGGAGCTACGGACTCTGCTGGATCCGCTGGCAGCTCCTCCTGTCCGACTGACTGCTCCTCCTGTCCGACTGGCAGCTACTCCTGCCCGCCTGACTGCTCCCGGCCCGCGCGGCGTTCACCACGGACATCTTCGTCAGCTGAGACGATCTACACCGTCGGCAAGCCCGGAGCAAAAACTACGTCTGGCTTTGCTAAATGCTAGGTCGATAGCTAACAAAACATTCCTGCTGAACGACTTCTTCACCTCCCGTGAACTGGATTTCATGTTCCTGACGGAGACCTGGGCACACGCTGGCGAGTACACATCATTCTTTGATCTTCTTCCTCCTGACTGTACATTCTTCAGCTCCCCCCGTGCCACCGGCCAGGGCGGGGGCATAGCTTCGGTGTTTAGAGCTAGCCTCCAGTGCCGATTGCTACACCATGTCACTAGCTATGCTAGCTTTGAGTTGCAGCTTTTGAACTGAATCCGGCCTCGCCTATACTCTGCGCAGTTGTGTATCGTCCGCCAAAGCACAATAAGGATTTCATAAATGACTTTTCTGACTTTCTGTCCGGGATCATGGTGAATTATGATCGTGTTTTGATCTCCGGAGACTTCAATGTCCATGTGTGTTGTGAGTCCAAACCTCTGGTTAGGGACTTTTTAAATCTCCTTGATTCTTTTGGTCTTGTTCAGTCCGTGGCTGGCCCAACACACGAAAAAGGACACACTTTGGACTTGGTATTGTCGTTTGGACTGTCTGTATCTGTGGATGAAATATGTGCAGCAACGCGTATCTCAGACCATTTACCGGTTCTGTTTACAACCTCCATCCCTTCCGCCGGAGTCGAGTCACGTGCCCCTGCGCGTCGTCTGCGTTCGATTAACCCCTTGACTGCCTCACAGTTCTCTGATGTTTTTAACGCTTCTCCTATCTGTAAATTAGATGTGAACTGTGCTTTTAATGCTGATGAGCTTATCTCCATGTTTGACTTGACATGCACACCAATACTGGATTCTGTTGCTCCTTTTACGCTTAGACGCAACAAAGTTCTA
Organism: Harpagifer antarcticus; assembly: GCA_902827135.1. NCBI lineage: Eukaryota > Metazoa > Chordata > Actinopteri > Perciformes > Harpagiferidae > Harpagifer > Harpagifer antarcticus. The sequence goes on along the minus strand of CADEHL010001030.1, from coordinate 891,307 downwards.
TCAGAACCGTGGCTCAATGACTGTACTCGTGCTCTCAGACGCGCTTGCAGGCGTGCTGAGAGAAGGTGGAAAAAGGATAAACTCCATGTCTCCCTGGAAATCCTTCGTGCTTCCCTGTCTGACTACCAGACGGCAGTCAAAGCAGCCAAAACGGAGCACATTTCTCTGTTCATCTCTAAAAACAGCCACAAACCTCAGGTTCTTTTTAATGTCCTCAACTCCATCATTAATCCCCGTGATGTTTCTTCTGTTGTGCCATCGCCTGCTCTCTGCGATAAGTTTCTTAAATTTTTTATTGGAAAAATTTCTGCTCTTAGGCTAGCTCACACTAGTGCTACCCCCGATCCTGCTCCCTCTCTGTGCCCTGCTGTCCTCGACCACTTTGAGCCTATTTCCCTCTCTTCTCTCTCGGACATAGTGGAGCACCTGCGGCCGACAAACTGCTCCTCTGACAGCATTCCCTCTCGCCTTCTCAAAGAGGTTTTCCATTCAGTTGGAGCAAGTATTTTATTACTTTTAAACACCTCTCTTACCTCAGGATGTGTCCCAGCTGCCTTTAAACATGCCGTGGTTACCCCACTACTTAAAAAGAAAAGTCTCGACCCCTCCACTCTCGCAAATTTTAGGCCCATCTCCCAGCTACCGTTTTTATCAAAAGCCCTGGAGCGCGTAGTCTACGCCCAGCTGCAGTCTTTTTTAATCCTTCATGGCATCCATGAAAAGTTTCAGTCTGGCTTCAAACCCATGCACAGCACTGAAACAGCCCTTTTAAGAGTTTTTAACGATCTGCTCCTAGCCGCCGACTCAGGTAGCCCAGCTGTCTTGGTGCTGTTGGACCTGACAGCTGCCTTCGACACCGTGGACCATGGCATCCTGCTGTCACGGCTTGAACAGTCCGCTGGCATCACAGGCTCTGCCCTCGCATGGTTCAGGTCCTACCTTAAGGACCGTAGCTTTTCAGTGCAGCTAGGTGCCTTCTCCTCTGCCAAAGCCCCTCTTACCTGTGGGGTCCCCCAAGGCTCGATTCTGGGCCCCATCCTGTTCCTACTATACATACTGCCCCTAGGTTCTATTCTAACTAAACACAACATTCCCTTCCACTGCTACGCTGACGACGTCCAGATTTATCTCCCGCTCAAAGCAAACATCAAACAGTCACTACAGCAGTTGATGGACTGCTTAACGGAGATCAAATCCTGGCTGAGCAACAACTTCCTGACTCTTAACGAGGGCAAGACGGAGGTCATCTTTTTTGGACCACAACCTCCAGCCTCTCAGGTTGATATTCTGGGCTCCCTCCAACTAAACATCCTCCCCTCGGTCATGAACCTTGGCGTGACCTTGACGAACACTTTTAAATTCGATAAGCAGGTCAGCAGCGTAGTCAAATCCTGCTTTTTTAAAATAAGACTATTGGCCAAAACCAAGTCCTATTTATCTTTTAAAGACATGGAAAGGGTCATCAACGCCTTTGTGACCTCGAGACTGGACTATTGCAACGCTCTGTATGTGGGTATGGACCACGCGTCAATTAAACGCCTGCAGCTGGTCCAAAATGCAGCTGCACGTTTGCTGACTGGACACAAAAAGCACGACCACATCACCCCAATTCTGGCATCACTACACTGGCTTCCAGTTCAGTTCAGAATTGATTTTAAAATCCTTTTATTTGTTTTTAAAGCTCTAAATGGGCTGGCTCCGGCCTATATTGTTGAACTCCTCCAGCGCTACACCCCAGCCAGAGCTTTAAGGTCTGCTGACCAGCTGCTGCTGGTAGTGCCGAAGACTAGGCTCAAAACACGAGGGCACCGAGCCTTCGCAGCAGCTGGCCCGAGGCTCTGGAACACTCTGCCCCTCCATGTGAGGTCGGCCCAGACCCTAGGGGTTTTTAAATCATATTTAAAAACTCACTTCTTCTCTCAGGCTTTCTAGCTAGAGCGGAGCACGACTACTGACACTTCCCTGTGTATTGTTTTTTCTATTTGCTGTTGCTAAATGTCTGTCCTTTTTACAATTACACTGCAGTGAAATGTTTTTATTACATGTACAGCACTTTGGCTCGACCAAACATCGTTTTTAAATGTGCTTTATAAATAAAATTTGATTTGATTTGATTTGATTTGCCTGCCATTAAAGCCCAGTAAATGTCATCTGGTCAGCTGCCTGGCTGTGCTTTTTGTTTAGTTGTATAAATGCATTTAAAGTATAAATTGTGCAACATCAAAAAGTGATAGGTTCAATGGGTTCTCTGATTCAAGTCAATCCTTTGAACTGACCATGTTGTCTTCACTTTGAAGCAACATGAGATAACATGTTCGTACGGTATGTTTTAATTAGTATGGATTATGAACATACTGGCTATAATGCTTTTTGGTCTGCCTTCTTCAATGCTAAATTCTTCAATGATCTTATGTGAGTGGTATACATCACGACACTGTGAAGCACGAAAGAATGGGTGGTCCTGTACATATGTTTGACTATAATCTAAATGTACTGTAGTTTATTCGTATAGGGTCCTGATTGTGATTGGTCACCCAAAGATAAACATTATAATTTTGAAATATAATCGACTAAAATAGCATTTCTGAGGGATAGAAATCCCTCTAGATCTAATATTATCCACTACTCCATCAAGTTAAAGCATTTATATGTCAACATATTGCTACACTAATCAAGCAGAATGTCATGTTGCAATTTCATTGATTTCCTATGAGCACTGCAGCAGCTCATAGGAAGCCTCGTTCAGGGCTGTATCCAAAGCCTTCTGGAAGGAATGGCTGAGTCCTTGTTAGCCAGTCCGTCTTGCAGTCCAACAGATGAATGTTGATCACATGTGTCCGTGATCAGTTTGAGGGACAAATCAATATCAGCTGCAGTCGCACAGCTCTGCCTCCCTAAATATTGGGCCCTGCAGGGGGAGAGATCAATGACCACACCACAGGCAGGTGCATGATCCAATTACACCTACGTGGCAGCGAGCATCCATCTTGCTAGTTGGCATGCACACAGAAGCATTAACCCCTTCATGAAACCTTACACTGATGTAGCATAAGAAAATAGAGAGTGTAGGACACAATCAGTTTCAACACCCCTCCCCCATTTCTGTAGGCAACCACAGTCAGGCTGCTCTCCACACATTTACAAAGATGTTAGCCGGCAAACGAGCCGTTGCTACATGCTCAATCAGAGCACAGTATAGCAATCCTTTTATCTACAGTTGATTATGCTAGAGCATGGATCAGTGAGCCTGTAAGTATTTATTTCATTGTGCAATTCTACATTTGCAGTTGTTGAAAGGATGCAATTGGGATTACATATATATATATCTAACATTCAGAAGAGCAGTAGAGATTTCCAGCAGCATGTTCTCATTAAATCCTATATTTGTTTAGCAAAATGGGAGATGTTTGAGTTTTGATTGATTTGTTCCCTTTTCTTGCACTCCCTTCATATTCTAAATGATTATTCAGCAGGCGCTCAGTGATTAACTGAATCAGTTGATTACACAATGCTTTCTCAGTTAGTACTTGTTTGTAAAAAAAGAACGAATAAATCAAAAAGTATTAATTCAGCATTAATGCGGCATGCCAGCAGATACACTCTCATCCCGCCTGAGGCTTAACACAGTTAAGATTGCTCTATAAAGTCGCTGCCATGCTATTATTTCAGGAGTCCACACAGTAAACAGTGTAAATCAACATAACCCTGCATAGCTGCCTTCTTACAAAACACTTTTTATCTTTTTACAGGAGGAAGCTGTAAGTCTTTTACTGACATCTTCATATATCAGCGCTGTCTGAGAACAGAGTGCCTGCCTGAGTCAGATTTGTGAGAAGGCATTGATGTGCAGCTAGCAGTGAACAGATAGATGTTTTAATATCTATTGCTCCAAGTGGACATTGAGTAAATTATTTATACTTCTCATCTTGTAAAAAACCCCACAATATATTTAGTAGTTTGTTATGTATGAAAACAAGGCAGACAACCCAACCCTAACTTGATATCCAAATCATGTAATACACTGCAGCAACACTTCCCTGAATGAATCACTCCAGCATACAGTCAGCTTCTGCAAATAGGCAAAGTGTCAGTGTGATGATGAGCAGGCCGGCTCTTTGGACTGCTCATTTTCAAACAGAATGTCTAATATCATTTGAATAAGCGTTTGCAAGCTTCACCAGGTTTTCTTTCTGTGTTTGATTTGGTGGCAACGGTAAAATACAATATATTGTGTTTGCAAATGAACTGGAACCCTAATGTAGAACAGAAATCCATCCGAACATCATTACATCTCAGTTTCCCCAATTTGTCCTAGACGTAGCCAGGCAGCGGATAGGAATGAGTCATTGCATCACACTGGCCATCATTAGCAGCCTTTACTGATCTGTGAGTGTCTTTTTTTCTGATGAGACAAATTCTGCCTTTTCTTTCCAAATCTGCAGGAAAAGATCCAATAACTTCCAGGACAAATATGGATGGCTTTTCTCAAGATTGTGTCATTATAGATGTTAAATAGATGAAAGTAGAAATAGATGATGGGGTTCAAGTGGCACCAATGACCTGTGTTCACCCGAAGCCCAACCCCTCTTAACTCGTGTTGCTACACTTGTAAAGCTTTCCCCACTAAAATGGCAAGTTTAGTTTACAATAGCAGATTTAACCCTCTTCATATATAGTAATTATTACAAGAATAGTTCCTTAGCTAACTCGCAAGCTAGTGGTTAGCAGGGGCTGTCCTCCAACAGGAAAAGGAAAAGGATATTGAACATCCTGTCTGCTTCTTTTAATTGTCACTAGCTTTAATTATTCAGTTGTTGAGATTGACACCAATGATGATCTTATTAGTGTGAGTGTTTGTTGGTCCATGGTTTCTAGTTGATCCCATTACTACGGATAATAACCCTCTACTTGTGCCTGTCTAGCATGCAGAATGATAACCAGATGTATGCATTGATCACTTTCTCTTCAGCCATAGACGTACAACACAATAACTAACAGTTGGGGGAAAAGAGATGTCCGCCACACTTCGTCACTTTCGACATTTTGATTTGACATTGAGGGATTGGCTTCACCTGCTTGGAAGCCCTCACACCCTGAATGGTAGCTGTCTCCTGTGTATTTCCTCTGGTTTGCCACCACTAAGATGGTAGTGTGAGACTTCATATGATTGTGTTATTCCCACCGTAATGGTTGATTAAAGCCAAAAAAGGCCGGAGCCTCATTTATCTCACAATGCAGCCGGATGTAAACATAAAATCATTGTTTTATTGCATTTTTTTAATGTGGAATTGCAAATAAATTGTCAAGAATGTCAAAGTTGGACACTCCTGCTGAGCCTACTGCAGTTATTTTGAATAAGCTGTGATTGCATAACCACTGTTTAGGGAGGGGTTTGCAATCATTTACACACACCATGCATGCAGACAAAGATATATTCAAAACACAAAGAATGTGTCCATGCTTGTCGGCCTTCGCCCTAGCTTACAACACTTCTCCCATCACAGGCGCTGGGTGAGGGGGAGCGAGGGGAGAAGATGAGATTTGCCTGCAGTGAGGGTGAGGCGGCTCCTCTGCCTCGAGGTAACTTGAGCTCTCCCTCTGTTAGAAGCTGCAGCTTCCATCCAAGTGGTCTACGTTTCCCCAGGCTGCCTTCATTAAGCCCAGCATTGTCTGCTAATGCTGCTCCCAGCTGGCTAACACAGGCACATTACACTAAAGACTTCACAGCATCCTGCCTGGGACTCATATAACTGGGATCTAGAAGGTAATAGAAACATGGAGGGTCTTTCTCTTCTGTCCAATGGGGCTACATTTTTATAATCCTGAGATGCATCCACCCCAAAAACAATATGCATTACATTAATGCACATTATGTGAACAACATATTGTTCTTTTTATAATACTTTGAGCCCTTTTCATGTTTACTGTATCTGTCTGACTATATTTAGCACATTTCTGCACGCATTTCTGCACAAACCTCCACTTCAAAATATAATACATTGCAGTTTGTCATGTCATATATTACTATACTATGTTTGATAGTTTCTTTCGCATATTTAAATATGGTGTAAATACTTGTCCTTATTCTATTTTAATGCTAAATATATGTATATTTTTTATATTTTCGTTTTATAATGGTTGTATTTTTTAACTACTCTTACAACTTAGTTTCTTGTGTTGTTTATGTTTGCACCACCATATGCCAAAACAAAGTCCTTGTATGTGTAAAGGTAACTGGCAATAAAGTGGATTCTGAGTCCTCACTTGTTACTTTCGGTCTGACAGCACCACTCTCTGGGCCTCTCTGGCTTTCACGCTGAATCCATCAGCGGGAAAACATAATAAACAAATGGCCAGGATATGCGGGAAGAGATCAACTGTGATGATACGAAAAAAAAACATTCTGGTTTATTGGATAAGGTCTTAAGTGCACCTCTTTGCCTGCCAGACTTTTACCTTTTGACATCTCTGATCAGTGTTTCCTGTTACTGTTCATGAGTCATAACAGTCACTGGCAAGGCTTTTACTGCAAAGCATGCTGAGCCAATTAGAGATCACTCTCTTCATTGCTCAATACAACTTTTATAACTCTTGACACTGGGCATCAGCCAGGGTTTGAGGAAGGATTTTGTCCAGAGGTATACATGCTTCCTTTTTGTCCCGTGGAGAGAATGGACACATCATGCTCAAACAGAGAGAGATGCTAAAGTAACACCTACAAAGGCTGAAGTCGAATAGTCCGTTAGGAACCTTCCTAACGGAGTGAAATGACCCGGAAGTCCCTCAGTGGCAGCCATGATAAGTGCCGTTCCAATTCTCTAGATGATAGGAAAGGAGGTTTCAAACTTCCTTTATAACCTCCTTTAGCCTAGGAACCACTGGACCTCCCTTGACGAAAGGAGTGGAGAAAATGCTGCTCCACAATCAGGGGCGGCACCAGGGAGGAGCTAGGGGGTGAAGCACTCCCCAGGATTGCCAAAGCACCCCCTAAGCACCCCCAAGAAATGTGTTTTTTTTTTCTTTTTTCGGAAATTATTATTTTTATTAAATTAGAAATATTATTGATTACATCAATGCAGATGTGAAACAAACACATTTTTGACCAAAAACATAAAGCCAACGCAGGTGATATGATTCGGCCAATGGCCAGCACCCATTCGATTTGACCTACCCATAGGCTAAATTACTTTGTGACACTTGAGTGACTTCCTGTTAGCTAGAGCGCCAAATGATTTTCTAACAGTAAAGTGAAAAATTTATAGTTTTTTAGTCCTTAAACGTCCACGTGTACACTCAATCAAAACCACCTGAAAGCGAAAGGGATTCTGCACATAAGTGAGTACAAGTAGCTTACTTCTGGGTCTCTGTGTTTCATTCAAGCCCTGCTCTGTGTGTGTGTGTGTGGTGTGTGTGTGTGTGTGTGTGTGTGTGTGTGTGTGTGTGTGTGTGTGTGTGTGTGTGTGTGTGTGTGTGTGTGTGTGTGGCACGAGCCATTTTGTGTGTGTGCGTGCGTGCGTGCGCGAGCGAGCGAGAGAGAGAGAGAGAGCCTCGCGCACCAGTGGGTATCTACCGGAGATCGTTGTGGTTAGCATCTGGTGCTAGCTAGCTAGCCAAGCTAATGGATATAAGGTGGAGGGAAAACTCTCTCCTGTCAGACCAAGGCCCCTTCTCACTTCTCTTATTTTTCATTTCCTCGCTCCTCGGTCTCGGTCTCACCGGAAGTTGATTTGTCTGCGCCATCTTGAGTAGCGTCCCAATGGCCTTATTTTTGCCGGAGGACCGAGCAGCGAGGCGCGGCGCGGCGCGGCGCGGCAAGGCAAGTTTATTTATATAGCATTTTTCAACACAAGGCAATTCAAAGTGCTTTACAAAAAAAAAATGAAAGACATTAAGAAAATGCCATTTAAAATCAGTCATTAAAAAGAAAAGATAATAAAATAAACATTAAAAGAAAAAATACATGGATAAAAGTTACAGTGATAAAAGTTACAGTGCAGTCTAAGATATGAATTTTTAGGGTTTCCCATTAATGCACCAGCGCTACAGTGGAACTTTCTACTGCAACACTCCCCACACGCACACACAGTGCACCCACGACTGTTACAATGAAGGCTCGATAATCAGAGGAAGATTTTTTTTTAAATATTGAAGTTAAAAGCATCAATCTGGTGCACTTTGAGAGCAACATTAAGAGATCTATGGATACATCTCTCAACACCCATATGAAACAGAACTGTCAACAGATTTTCTATTTCTTTATAGATATTTTACAAATCACTCCCCTTTTAAAACAAACCGTTTGAGACCCACTGAGATAACTAGACTAAAGTTAACTATCTAAACACTGAAAGAGTCCTTTACTTCACCTGAGCTGTGGTTATCTGAGACTCTCAGGGCCCTTCTCACTTCGGTTAAATGGATTCCTTGCGTCCCTCACTTGCGTCGTTTCCCTGTGACTAGTCCCTCCCACCAGGGAAGCATGGAGAGATGCAAGGAAACCACGAGAAGCAGGGAAATGAGTTTTAAGAGCAATGGGACGTCCTTTCCTCCGGAGCGTCACGTGAAGCGACGTCAGTTTGTGATGACGCCGCACAGCTGATCGTCTGACAGCAGCTCTGTCCCCGTTATTTTCACAAACACCCCCGCCACACATTTACTGACCCCAATAAATAAAATAAAATAAGAACTCATTCTCAAAAAAGATAAACGCCATTCTTAAAATGTATAAACAATAGTTTGATTAATATTGATTTTAAGATATTTTCATAGTTCATACAATCATACGTATTGGGATCATTTGTATTAATGTGGCCCGGAGGGAGAGGGTGACGAGCATAAGTGCTTTACATATGGCAATAACCAATAACACATAAAACAATTACAAACTAAATAAGCTGAACAAAAAGACCATTAATAAAAGAGATGTTTAAAATAAACATTGTTAATACACATAATGCTGCAAGAAGTGCAATGTTAAAAGACCTCTTGAAAAGCAGCATTAACCCTCCTGTTGTGTTTGGGTCAAATCGGCGGCGTGTGGCGCAGTGGATAGAGCCTTGGTGTTCGGATCAGGAGGTCACAGGTTCAAACCCCACTGCAGTCAGCATGTCATTGTGTCCCTGGGCAAGACACTTCACCTCAAATTGCTCCTGTGGGGGATTGCCCACAGTATTGAGTATGTAAGTCGCTTTGGATAAAAGCGTCTAACAAGTAACATGTAATTGATTTACTACTTTCATCAATCATAACTTTTTTGTTTTACATTCGATTGCATTATGTTTGATATCCTTCAGAGGAGACATTTGAACATATGAAATTGCTGATCACCACTTTCATTGAATTTTGGATGATTTAGTCAACTTTGTAACACCATGGTGTTCCCGGTCAAAAATGACCGCCATAAAGAAAAGGAAATAGTAACCATCCGGATCAGATAAAACACACACACACACACACACACACACACACACACACACACACACACACACACACACACACACACACACACACACACACACACACACACACACACACACACACACACACACACACACACACACACACACACATACTCTAGATGTGTCCCCCCCCTTTTGTGCCCAATCCCCCCATGTGAATCACACTTGACACACACACACACACACACAGCACAATTTGACACATTTCCCGCTCTTATGTGCCCCTCCCCCCACATGGATCACACCTGGCACACGCAATACATGTTCAGTGTCTGTACTTTGTATATTTACTGCAGTTCTTCATGTACACCAGTATCTGATACAATATGTACAGTTTGAAAGGGTGTTAAATGACATTTGGTGATGATTAATGGTTTTTGTGTTAATGTAATAGCAGTTAAAACAGGACCGCTCAAATTTGACTGCAAACACCAAAGTAAGGGGGGGGGGGGACGAAGACAATAGGAGGGTTAAAGAGCAAGGTTTTCAGCCTTGATTTAAAGATAACCGTCCACCAAATGATCCACTCGGTTCAGATAAAAAACGGAGGAAGAATTCACTTTATTCCCCCTGCAATTGCCCTTTTCTTTTATCTCTTTTACTCGCATTGTGTATGGTAAGGACTTATTCAAGTCATTACCATGTTGGTCTCCTGATACATAAAGAAACCTTCCTCAGATTGCTTTCCTATCTAAAGGAAGAGGAAAGGAAGACAATGATGGCCAAGCAAACACAAACAAGGGATGAGAAGCAGCAGGAAATCACAAAGAGTGATTAGATATAAACAGGAAGGAAAGAAATATGATTGTTGGTGTATAACACAAATACTAAAGATAGGGAAGGTAAACAAAGGGTCAGAGGGAGGCGGAGAGTACGCAGTGAAAGAGAAGAAGGGCGGATTTAAATTCAGCAGAGCAATACATGTTCAGTGGAAGACAAAATAATGGAGCCAGAGAAAGTGGAAGAGGATGACTGGGACTGTGGGGAGATAATGGAGGAGAGAGGAGAGTGACAGGAGGACAGGGTGTCACCGAATCCATCTTCCTACCTTCCTCAGAAAGTGACAGATACACACACACACACACACACACACACACACACACACACACACACACACACACACACACACACACACACACACACACACACACACACACACACACACACACACATACACACACAGTGTTTCAGTCAAGTGGGAAACAGTGAGAGTTAAAACACAAACAGCCTATTTCGCTCACAGACAGATTTATAAACTAATTATAAAGGTGACTCAAAAACGTTTAGTCAACGTCAATTATTTTAATTTTAAGGAAGCTCTGGGATTGAACATCGGAAATGCAGGTATTATAAATAGTTCCCATTGCAAATAAATATTGATAGATGCGGTTTGTTTGCTTAGCTTTCATAAACCAGAGCTTTTGCAGATAACTGATCACATAAAATCCATCTTCTCCCGCTTATCCGTGGTCGGGTCGCGGGGGTAGCAGTTCCAGCAGAGAGCCCCAAACTTCCTTTTCCCTGGCGACATCAACCAGCTCTGACTGGGGGATCCCAAGGCGCTCCCAGGCCAGCGAAGAGATATAATCCCTCCACCTGGTCCTAGGTCTACCCCTTGGTCTCTTCCCAGCTGGACGTGCCTGGAACACCTCCCTAGGGAGGCGCCCAGGTGGCATCCTAACTAGGTGCCCGAACCACCTCAACTGGCTCCTTTCGACGCGAAGGAGGAGCGGCTCAACTCCGAGTCCCTCCCGGATGACCGAACTTCTCACCTTATCCCTAAGGGAGACACCAGCCACCCTGCGGAGAAAACCCATCTCGGCCGCTTGTATCCGCGATCTCGTTCTTTTGGTCTTGACCCATCCTTCATCACCATAGGTGAGGGTAGGAAGGGAAATGGCCCAGTAGACAGAGAGCTTTGCCTTCTGGCTCAGCTCCCTTTTCGTCACAACGGTGCGGTAAAGCGACTGCAGTACTGCTCCCGCTGCTCCGATTCTCCGGCCCATCTCACGCTCCATTGTTCCCTCCCTCGAGAACAAGACCCCGAGATACTTGAACTCCTTCACTTGGGGTAAGGACTCATTCCCTACTGCAAGCCATTTTTAATGAATCTCTAAGTTAATAAGGTTTTCTGAAGGGCTGAAATGAATCCAATATCTTGAAACAAATTGCTGCCTGGAAGGGATGACATCTATCTTTAGACACATTAATTACACATCACACACAACAGCATGTAATTAATGATTTTAAACATACAAATCCGCCGGTATGGACCTTTATTTGAACAGTTTATACAATAAATGCAACTCATTGAGTGTCTGGCACTGTCTCATCCCATTGTTCTTGTGTTGTTGTTGTTTTTTCTTGGTCTAAATCAGCATCTCTCTAATTAGAAGGGGGATTAGATGGCGGGGATAATGTGTTATCACCAGCTTCTGTCTGCCCGGGCCTTTATTAGCTCATCATCATGGATCATGGAAGAGTGGGGAGACAGATCTAAGTATGGATGGATTAACACTGCCCCTCAGAAACCGTGGAGATTAAGCAGGGTACAGCTAATTCCGTCACAAAGAATTATTATGAAAGCACTTACGATCCTTAAACAGTAACCATTAGAACATGAAGTCCGACAGCTCAGAGGTCTATGACGTTTGCGTGGAGGAGAATTTGGAACATGGTAGGCTGGGCGTGATGGGCGCTGCATTGGAAATCATTTTCACATCCTTGTGTCATGACAAAATAAGTGGCCTGTGTGGACAGGAAGTGTGACTCACTGCCGGCACCGTGACTTGGCCCTGACAGCTTTTTTGGCATCGCTTTTTATCCAACGTCTCATGTTCAATCACAGGTTTCATACAGGGGTTTAATCATTATGAAACATTCAGTTTCATGGCCACACGCCACTGAGACATGGATGTGTGTGTGAGTGTGTGTGTGTGTGTGTGTGTGTGTGTGTGTGTGTGTGTGTAGTGTTCCGCCTCTTCCTCTCTTTCTCGGTGCATGTTTGTGCCATCTTGCTGCAATTCTGCCATCTGTCCTAGCTGAGAATCAGGTGCTGAATGCTTTGTGACTTGGCTTCCAGCTAATTCCTTGTTCCTTATCCTCATTCCCTCTATGAGGCTAGTTTATGCCTCAACGAGCCCAATTGAAATTACAAGGACACTGGCACTAAGCTGCACAGGTCCAATTTGCATCCTGAAACTTCTAATGTTACTACTGAACCAAAACTACAATCTTTTCTATTCCATTTTCTTCTCTTTCCTTGAGAAACGAGACAACCAATTAAGGCACACGTAATTAATGTAAGGTGGTGCTAATTGAGGACCCAAACAGCTGTTCTGCTAATGAAGAATGAACACAATAATATCAGTATTAAGCTGAAATCGTAAAAGTGCTTGCTTGATGCCAAATATACAGTATTTTTCCTTTTGTGTCCTAGCCAATTCTACACGGGACACTTTCAGTGTTATCGCAGCACAACATCATGAATAATGCACCGACTGGGAGAACCATGTGGGCTGCAGAACAACATCTATTTTCACGTCAAAGCAAATACACTGATTTGTCTTTTATTTACAGCAGAAAATGGCAAACCGAGAAGCCATTATAAGCCTCCGTCGTTTTGTTCGCATACTGCAGCGGCTCTCGCAGGGATATGCGAGATAATAAATAACCCAAACTAAAACCCTGCGCAGATGAAACGCACAGAGAATACAGATATTGACAACAATATGTAGACTGTCTTTTCTTTTTACAAGCATGTATCTTCATTGCAGATCCATGGTTCTCGCAGTGAATCACACCCCCACAGAACGCTGCTCAGTTAGTTACTGCCACCTACATATTAGACCCTGCTGGAGTTTATGGCTCCTGCAGCCGGTTGTCGTGTTGCACAGCAGCTCAGCTGTTCAATGCACTCTGTAATGAGTGATACCCCACCTCTCTGCACTGATCTATCGTTATATATGACATCACCCGGCCCACTCCCATTCCCCCCAGATCCAATTTCCTTCCTATGTAACCCCAGGGTATCTGACAGCCGTGCAAGCAACTCCCATAGTCCTGTGCAAATCATTCCGCCTCCTCAGTTGTGCCATTGACTTTGGCGTTAATGAGTAAATGCCTGCACATTGCATCAGGTGCTGTGGACATTATCCAGGAGAAATAGTCATTTGGAGAAAATGGAGAAAAGATGGAAAGGGATATGAGGGAGAAATGAAACAACACACCAAAGATAGCTTTTCTACGCACATATATCGCCACATATCCAAGGTCTACATTGATTTAGACATTAATTAGAGTGACCATATTTTGATTTCCAAAAAAGAGGACATGCTGCCCCCAGCCTCGAGATACTTAATGATACTCAACGTTTACTCAAAGATGCCTTATTGTTTTAAAGTATGCCTCCTCTGTATGGATATAAAATTATTATTTATATTATTTTACTGTATATAACACAATAATATCTCTCTATAACCAAAGACACACCAAACAAAGGTTACTCAACAATCAACATGCTTTATTATGCCTAGAATTATCTCTGACAAATCTCAAATGCACAAGAATAACTTAAACATCAACCTGTAACAAAATAACAGCTCTCTTTTCAAGTCTTACTGGACAAAAATAAATAACAACATATATGAAATAGTAGAAAATAGAAAATCCAGCTTTAACAAATAATCTCTTTGTATCTTGTCAATGTAAACAATAAAACAGTAACCTCACAAAGATACTACTCTAATTATTTTAAAAGTGCACTATGCAGTTTTGGATATCACATTTGCATAATTGCCATTAGTGAACATAACATAACATTTGATTACCTAAACCAAACCAAACACATTTTGAGGCACCATGAACCAAATATAAGCCTACTTTAAATGTTTGTAAACACAATTCCAGGCCCTGTCATTGTAAACAACCACAGTGAAACGACTTCTCACATATCTCCAGCTTCAAACAGTTTTCTAGGGTCCCAATTTAAAAGTAAAAGTTTAAAGTTTCTCTCCCACAGCTACATAGCTTTCTCTCTCTGCATAGCTGCATACTTCAATCTTCTTCATCCTGCTTTTCTTCTTCATCCTCCTTGTCTGCCCATCGATATTTAGCTGTGGAGCTGGTCTTTCCCAGCAGTTTTCGGTTGCTCAACAAATAAGCATGAAAGTCTTTGCAACACATGTCTTTCAAATTGTATTGCACAATAGAATCCCCTTCAGTGACTCAACAGACAGCTGGTTCCTCTCCTTGGTCCACTGGCTCTGCATCAGTGAGAAAACCCTCTCAACATTTGCATTGTGAGAGGAAAGTGCAAAGACAAACTGTGCAATCTTCAGTAGTTCTGAGTAACATGCAATGCTTTTGGCCTTCTCAAGATATTTGGTCCACTTCTGGTGCACCTGCAGGCCACTGGACTCCTCAGCACCTTTCTGTGAATCTCTTCAGATTGGTGACCTGGTCAAAACACTTGACATCATCAATTACCACCCCCTTCTCTCCTAGGAACTTGATGCAGGCCTCCACATCATTCCACTCTGGTGGCTCACTCAGATCCATCCACGTGAATGTGGAGAACTCTTCCATGGGAGTCATCCACTTCTCCAGATACTCCAGACATGTACTGTACAGGCCTTGCACATCAGCACAGAACTGGTCATATTCCTTACCAAGTCCATCACTACGCTTTAGTGAGTAGTCCCTTAACTTTAAGGGACATGAAGTTGTTGCTCTTGCGTTCAAGAAGAATGGTGTGGATGCTGTTCATTATTTTCTTTACCTCCATAATGGAGTTCTTCTCCTTTTCCATGTCTTGAATGTGGAACGCAGACATGAGTGAGTGCATGTGCCAGAGGTAGATCTCACTAAATACGTTTTCAAAAGACTTCTTGATCACTATGGGTGGTTTTTGCTGAGCCAGAAAGAATGCCTTTAAGGCTGGAAACATCTGTATCATCCTCTCAATGCCTGGAACAAGGACAGCCACCTTGTCTTGCTGTGAGAAAGCATCCTTCTGTATTCAATGTCAACAAAATCACAGTACTCCTTCAGGCTCTCAGTGCGCATTGTAAATGTGGAAGTACTGGTAGATTTTGAACATGATATTCTCAAGGTCAATATCTATTGTGTCTGCCCCATGATGAACACAATTATTCACTATGTGTGCTGGGCAACCCACACCGACCAGAGTGTTCTTCTGCAGCAACCTCTTCAAATGTGCAAACACATTCTTTCCCCCTTCATCACGTCGGATTCCTCCAAAGTTTCAATGAGATATTGTGCAATGGTTTCTGCTGTCTCATTTGGTGTGTCTTTAACCTCGATTAATTTTGTTTGCATGCCACCCCTCTTCCAGTCAAAGTACTGGATTATGATTGGGAATATTTTCACTGCTCCGTGGTTACTCCCGTCTGTAGAAACACCACAGTACTGGATTTCTTTGAGTGCTTCATGTGCGACATCAATAGAGTGGGGCGCTGTTTTTCTATTTTTCTTTTTCTGAAAACTTCGAACAGCTGCTCCTGGACATTAATTTATCACTGCGACAGTTATTCTTCGTAAATAGACGGAGGGTTTCAGCCATATTTCAATATTTTTACGACGACCTCAGTCTTACAGTGGCGTGGCCTAGCAACAGCTAAAGCCTGGTAGGCTGCATGCTATTTAGCTTAAGTTAGTTAGCAGCAAAATGCCTCCGTTCTCTATAGATGACTTCCACAAACTTCTACAGAAGATGGCCGTGTTGGAAATGAAAATGCAACGGTTGGAAGTTAACGTGGAAGTGAATGGACTTGGTTGGAATGACACCACTTTACCAGTGTTGCAAAAGAATGGACAAAGCCATGCTAACTCAAAGCTAGTTAGCAGCTACAAGGATTCCAATGAACAGGGGGGCTGTGTACCAGATAATACATCTACAGGTTATAAATCTACAAGTGGTAGACCTCCCTGGAACTCTCTGGGTGCAAGGCCGAAGAGTAAATCATTTCCATGGGATTTGGGAGGACGAACAACAGGCAGAGCCCAGCGCTCTGAAATCTGTGATGCGACCGGCTGGCCTGCATTGTTATCACCCAGGAAGAGCGCCTCTTCAACCCCTATTCATACTAGGAAACAGCAGTGGACAGCTGCTAAAGGGAGAACTACAAAAAATCCTCCTAAACCACCAAGTGTGCCAATCCAGAACAGATACGCTCCGCTGACCGAGAACCGGAGATCTGATGACCTGGATAACCTGTCCTCTTCACACAGCAGGGTAAGGACCAGCGACGTGCAGTCAGGGGAGGCAGAGACTCACCTGTCATACTCCAATGTAACGGAAAAACAACTGAAGAAAAACTAACTAGTAATAATAAAATGTCTCCACTGATCTGTGTGTGATTTATGTATGATTCCAATCGCTCGTTATAGTCAAAATCAGCAAATTTGCCGAGCTCCGCTACAACTACGGGTAGCAATAGGAAGTGAGGCAGGGACAAGCTCTGTCTCTCGTAAGCCCACAGTAACTTGCTGGAGCGCGGGCACTAATTTAACGCGGGCACTTATTTTGTCAGCGCGCTCAAGTCAGTTACTGTGGGGTGAGGTGAGGCACAGATGAGATCTGCCTCACCTCAGAATGTGTCACCCCACAGAAACTGGCTGGAAAGCGGGCCCTAAGCGCATGCCTGCACCATCTCACTGTATGTCACCAATGTAATGTTTGTAGATCCTTTTATTACATTTATCCTCGCCATCCATAGTGTCTAAATAACTTATTTCACGTATATATGATATTTAGGCTCGCTGGTCTTATCATACAACGGCAATGAAAAAAGCACCAGGGGAGGCAGCCATAACCTCTGCCGCACTGAAGGGGGCGCAAATGAGCCCACAGGTTCTTGTTGCGACTGTTATTCTACGCAGGGACGGTAGACGCAAACACCAAACTAGACTTTTGAAACTAGAGGAAGATAAGGAGGACTTGTACAATACAGTAATAGAGATTGTTGTCCAGAAGGATAGCATGGACTTCATCTTCAAGTCAAGGTAAGACCCCAATTGTAATGAAAATGGGATCTTACTAAGAAAGAACAATCCAATATTTAGATTGTATCCTTTTGTTGAACGGTCTGTTTAAAATGAATCGAAGCATCAGACTAAAAAAGCTTTTGAAAATAACCGAATATTTCGATTAAGGTCAACATATAATATTTGTAAATCTGACTCTGAAAGAGTCAGTGCCTCACCAGCCATGAACCTCACCGCACGTCACTGGTAAGGACCAATAGATACTCCAAAAGTAAAAGGTTAGAGGGAAAGCTAACGACTGGGCTTGAAACTCTGATTGTGGGTGACTCTGCTGTAAGAGATGTACAAAGTCTGTGTAGTAAGAACAACACCAAAGTACTCTGTTTTCCCAAGGATAAGGTCTCTGACTTGGCTGAGAAGATCCTGCATATTGGGGCTGAACATCGGACTGTAAAAAATGTGGTACTGCACATTGGAAAAAATTATGTTGTGAAACCACAGTCAGAATTTCTGAAAAAAGACTTTAAATGTCTGTTGGAAACTGTCAGCTCTCTAAATGCAGAGGTGTTCATCAGTGACCCTCTACCGCCAGTCAGAAGAGGAGTGCAGAGATTCAGCAGATTGTTTGCACTGAACACGTGGCTTTCAACTTTCTGTACTAACCATTCTGTCCATTTTATTGACAACTTTAACTTTTTCTGGGACCGCAGACATCTTTTTAAGGCAAATGGAGTTTGCCTGAACAAGTCAGGAGTGAAATTGTTTATCTCTAACATATTCAACTGCCAACGTCATCAATCTGTTCCCTCTGCCAAGGACAAGCAACAAGAGGAATCAAAACAAGAGAAAGACACAACACATCGCTCAGAAAACCTTGAAAATGTATCACTGCACCCGCCTGAGGAATGTCTTGATTATGGGAGACAAATGGAGGAGTCTCCAACGCCCTTCACCCCCCCTATCACCTCTGAGGATACTCTTCCTTCACCCCACAGCTCTCTCTACTCTCCGTTCACCCTTTCATACTCGCCCACCCTCCTGGAGATCGCTGAATACATAAAGGAGATACAGAGGGTTGGCACCGATTCCTTCCTGGAGTTCAATAACCAAACTATGGCGATACACAGGGCTGGCAGCATGTCCTTTACCCCTGCTCCTCAACGACGCCCATCAAAATCACTGAAGCAGAGACGCACACCACCTCCCCCGTCTCCGTCACCGTGCCTACGTCAACCACCTCCTCCCCCTGGACGCGCACCAACACCCCCATCACCATGCCTACCACAATCATCCGG
Source organism: Harpagifer antarcticus (assembly GCA_902827135.1). Classification (NCBI taxonomy): domain Eukaryota; kingdom Metazoa; phylum Chordata; class Actinopteri; order Perciformes; family Harpagiferidae; genus Harpagifer; species Harpagifer antarcticus. Next base: position 872,547 of record CADEHL010001030.1, on the reverse strand, counting down.
ACCAAAACGTCCTCCCCCCCTTCAAGACTGCTGTCTCCGAAGCCTGATAAGGATGTGTGTGTAAAAAACGCAAACACTGACTGATATATGCTTGGTCCAGGCTCAATGGCATATGGCACTCTCAACTCCTTCCAGGACATGCCGGGGCCCTGCCTGCCTGTAGCTTTGCCGATATCTGTGTTGATAGGTAATAGATTAAGAGCGGTGAATCAGCTTAGACACAGGAAGCGCTCAAAAGTTTGTGTGAGTTTATCAAATTTAGAAGTGATTCCATGTCAGCCACAGCTTGTTACAAAAAACCTGACTGATAGTGTGTTCAACAAACTTAAACTAGCTTTATTAAATGTCAGGTCTTTGGCAGGAAAAACATTTTTAATCAATGATTTTATCAATGTTCGACCCGACCACGGATAAGCGGAAGAAGATGGATGGATGGATGGATTTTATCACTGAGCAAAATCTCGATTTTATGTTTTTAACGGAAACATGGATTGAACAAAATAACAGTGCAGCTGTTCTTATCGAATCAACCCCTCCCAACTTTAGTTTTATGAGTCAGGAAAGAATGCATAAGAGAGGAGGTGGAGTTGCTATTTTGTACAATGATTCCCTTCAATGCAGGAAGACATCTTATGGAAACTTTGCTTCTTTTGAATATGTGGCCCTTCAGCTGAAATGCTCCTCTCGAGCTCTGTTCCAAAATATCTATAGACCATCCAAATACTTTGCAAGCTTTTTTGATGACTTTACTGAACTGCTGCCTATAGTGTGTATTGACTTTGACCGTCTAGTCATTGTTGGTGATTTTAACATCCATGTTGACAACCCCCAGGACAGAGGGGCTAAAGAACTGTTTTGTGTTCTTGATAACTATGGACTGACTCAGTATGTGACGGAGCCCACGCACAATAAGGGGCACACTCTGGACTTAATTATCTCAAAGGGTCTGAATATCTCTGACTGATGTTGCACTCTCTGATCATTCCTGTGTTTTCTTTGAGAGCTCTATTTCTGTTCACAAAAACGTTCAAAAAGAGGTAACCACAAAGCGATATTTAACTGAAAACACTAGGGAAATGTTTACTCAGAATTTTTCATCCACACTTGCCCCTGCTAACATCTCAGTAAATGAGCTAGTAGATCATTTTAATTCAAAAATTTAAAATGTTATAGATGCCATTGCTCCAACTAGGGTAAAGGAATTGACTTGGAAGAAAATATCTCCATGGAGAAAGGCCATGACCATGAGAACAGAGAAAAAAGAGTGTCGAAAAGCTGAACGCAGGTGGCGAAAAAAAACAAATCTCCAGGTGCACTTTGAAATCTATAAAGAGAGACTTGGCCTTTATAATTTGGAATTGAAATGTGCCCGACAGTCTTTCTTTTCTGATATCATTGCCAAAAACAAAAACAACGCAAGTGCCTTGTTCGCTACCGTCGACAGACTAACTAACCCCCCAGTGTCAGTAGCCTCTGAATTTCTATCCACCGGGGCGTGCAATGATTTTGCCTCCTTTTTCACTGACAAAATTCAGAAAATCAGACAAGCAGTCAGCACCTCTGCATCAGGAACAGCAAATGTTTTGTCTCTGTGTCCACTTAACATCAATTCAAACACCATGACACAATTCCATCAGATTAATGATAAAAACCTAGAGGACATTATACAACTTCTGAAATCCTCCTCTTGCTGCCTTGATATTATTCCAATAGGGTTTTTCAAAAATGTTTTTCCTTGCATGGCCTCAGATCTACTTCATATAGTAAACAAGTCTCTTCACTCAGGTCTTTTTCCACAAGCCCTGAAAACTGCAGTCATTAAACCGCTCTTAAAAAAGCATAATCTAGACGCTTCAGTAATAAACAATTACAGGCCCATATCAAACCTCCCATTTCTAGGTAAAATCATTGAAAAAGTAGTCTTTCAACAGTTTAGTAATTTCTTGCATTTAAATAGCTGTCAGGATTTCGTCCAAACCACAGCACTGAGACTGCTCTTGTAAAGGTCTTCAATGACATCCACTTAAACAGACAGTGGCAGAACTTCAGTGTTAGTATTATTAGATCTCATTGCTGCGTTTGACACTGTTGACCACAACATATTACTAGACCGACTAGAAAACTGGGTGGGACTTTCGGAAACAGTTCTAAATTGGTTTGAATCCTACTTAAAGGACAGAAATAACTTTGTTTCTATAGGTAAATACAAATCTGAGTTGACAAATATGACATGTGGGGTTCCTCAAGGCTCCATCTTGGGGCCTCTTCTCTTTAACATCTACATGCTACCACTGGCTCAGATAATGAAAAACAACAACATAAGTTACTATAGCTATGCGGATGACACACACATTTACATAACCATTTCACCAGGAGACTATTCTCCAGTTAAAACACTGAGTAAGTGCATTGAACAAATCAATCACTGGATGTGTCAGAACTTTCTCCAATTAAACACAGACACAACTGAGGTAATGGTCTTTGGAGCCAAGGCAGAAAGTATAAAAGTTAGCGCTGAGCTTCAGCCTGCAATGTTCAAAACAACAGATAAAGCCAGAAATCTAGGTGTAGTCATGGACTCTGACCTGAGTTTCAACAGCCACATTAAAACAATTACTAAATCAGCCTACTATCACCTAAAGAACATATCTAGGATTAAAAGACTAATGTCACAGCAGGATTTGGAAAAACTTGTCCATGCTTTTATCTTCAGTAGACTGGACTACTGTAATGGTGTCTTCACAGGTCTCACTAAAAAATCTATTAGAAAGCTGCAGCTGATTCAGAATGCCGCTGCTCGAGTCCTCACTAACACTAAGAAAGTGGATCACATCACTCCTGTTCTGAAGTCTTTACACTGGCTTCCTGTGTGTCAAAGAATAGATGTCAAAATACTGCTGCTTGTTTATAAAGCACTGAATGATTTAGGCCCAAAATACATTTCTGATCTTCTGCTAAGTTATGAACCATCCAGACCTCTCAGGTCTTCAGGGACTGGTAAGCTTTCTGTCCCCAGAGTCAGAACTAAACATGGTAAAGCAGCGTTCAGTTATTATGCTCCAAATATCTGGAACAAACTCCCAGAAACCTGCAGGTCCGCTGCCACTCTTACTACTTTTAAATCCAGGCTGAAGACTTTTCCTTTTGTCGCTGCTTTTAATTAAAACTGAGCCATTGTGTTCATCAGTAAAGTGGAACTTCTGTGTGAACTATTCATATCTTAAACTGCACTGTAACTTTTTATTCATGTACTTTTTATTAATGTATTTTTTCTTTTAATGTTTCTTTTATGATGAAGCAAAAACTTTTGCATTTGCCAGAAATAAAGAAAGCATTATCCAAAAGATGGCAATGCGTGAGGTGGGAACAAATTGTTTTCTGCATATTTTTAAGTTTTCCAAAAACTGTCAAAAACAAGGTTATAGTGAGCTGCACTCTCTCGACTGTTTTTTGTTCACACAAGTAGTTTTTTGCAAGGGTGTTTTTTTAAAGAAATAGTTTGACAATTTGAAAAGTAAAAAAAAAGTATGTCTGCGATGCAATACACGTCTTACATTAAAGGTCCCATGTCATGCTTTTCTGGTTATTACCCGTCCCCTTGTGTGTTATGAAGGTTTTTCTGCATGTAAACGGTCTGCAGAGTCACAAACCCTCAAAGTACACCCTGTAGCGAGTAAAACTCTAACACAGAAAAGACCTGTCTGTGCTGCCCCAGAACGCCTCGTTGGAGATTTATCATTTTCCATTGTTTACTTCCTGGATACTCTGACTTGGGGATACCCAGAGGCCACACCCTCTGCCAGCCTTTCACGAAACAAAGCTTCCCATTACCTTTCAGTGATTCATGCCGGATATGTACAGCGTAGGGCATTGAAGAACGATGCTGTTCCTACTTTGTTTGGACCAGCGGGAGATTCGGGTACACAACCTGTAAGTATTCATTGTTGTTTGTGTATTTATGATGAACAAACAAGGTATCTACCACGTCTGTTTAAATGGGTAAACGTTGGGATCGCGGAGAAATGCTCTCCGCAGCAGACCCATTTTCACAGCGTTATAAACCTTTTTCTTACTCAATATCAAGCCACACTTATTGTTTTTACTTCGGCTGTGAGTGTTTGTGTGTGCTCAGGATGAGTTTCGCTTGTTCTCGCTGTATCGCCGACACGGAAGCCTGTCTGCTCACGAGCAGCAACGACCTCTCAACGTTGCGACCAATCAGAGCACACTGGGCTCACAGGGAGGCGGGGGGGCAGGAGCTCCAACAAGCCGTTTAGGACAGAGAGTGAATACACATACTATACAGAGATGCTGTATGAGAAACCAATGTGAGTTTGGGCAATTGCACAGTATAAATCTATTTTAGTAGACCTCAACAATGGAATTATGATCAGTAGAAATGGCCATGACATGGGAGCTTTAAGCAAAAACAATTCTTTAGAACCCAAAATGTCCTCAAAAGACTGGCTGAGATTGAGGTACTCACCAGTACTCAGTGGCGGTTCTAGAACATTTTACATGGGGTGGCAAAGGGGGGGCAAGAGGTCATGCCAGGGTGGCATGGGAGGGCGGACAGTACGTGGTATTTTACACTGTATATAACCTATTTATTGTTAATTCATGCCCTAACACAAGTGTTCTTAATGCACAAGAGAAACAAGGTGTTCAGACAAACAATCGGGTGCCCTTTGAGTCCCCCAAGCTTACTTCAATAATTTTAAATGAAAGGAAACTACAAAATGTATTTTAAAGCAATTCATTAATGGAACAGATTGTTTTGCATTACAAAAAAATGTGTTGTCGTAGTTTTAGACAGACATATTTGCATGTGCTCACAAAGCATTATTACATATTAATTTAATATTAAACAAATCAAAATGGCCAATTATTCCAAAATGTTGCTGCTAATATAATCATATGCTTGTCAACTTTCACTGATCAAAAATAAATTCTGAAAAAATACTTGAATTATCTATGAAATTGCAATATTGACACACGTCTCTCAGTTTGTTTCAACCCCGTCACGCCAAACCATTTACCCTCCTATTAAAATAATGGATCAGTCCATGTGTGATCTGCATTGAGGGAATTACATCACAAAAGTGTCAGTTTCTTCTCTTACCTATATTTCAGTTTTTGTATTTTCAGATTAAGATTGACAAGCTCAACATTTCAACTCTGTTGTATGAATTAATAATAGTAAATAATTGTTTATTACAAAATAAACAATAGTTTTGCAAAATATTACAATTTTGTAATGTCCTTGATTTCCATGCCGTGCCATATATTAGCTAAACAAGGTATCATGGCTACGTCAAAAACTTCAACCCTGTTAAATTTGTTCAAGTCAATTCCTAGTAATTATTTATATTTGTGCCGGAGGTGTGAAAATGTAAGTAGTCCACTACCAGATGTTATGGCCAAACATTTTGGTTTAATTTTTCAAAGATATAAAGACCCAAAAGGCACCCGATTCAGAGAATACTAATTCTGCATACTGTAAGTACTTAGTTATAATTAAGTACACAAATGACATGACCCATCTCTTCAGAGAGCTAAAGGTGACCTGTGCAGCAACACATTTCAATCAATAATTGTCAATACTAAGAGCTGCTAGATTGTGCTGCTGTAATGGAATATGTAAGGAGAATAAGAACATACCATGTGGTCCAGCTGGAGTCTCCTCTGCCTCCTGATCCCTGCCTCTGTCCCTCTTTCTGACACTTCATCTTTATTCTTCACATACATTTCTTCTTCTTCACTAATGTCTTCATCTCCTCCTCTTCCTCCTGCTCTGACCCTCCTGGTCTCTTCAGTGAACTCTCTTTTCCTTTTCCTCTTTCTGTTCGTCCTGATCTCTTCTCAGATATGTCTTTTTGTTGTTGTTGAATCACTCCTATATTCTGGCCTGCAAGAGTCTACTTGTGAAAAGCACTGGCACAAATGCTTGTATAACTTTACACGTTAGGGCCATGTAGCCTAGCTAATAAGTAGCATATCATCAGAAAGTATTTATCAAGCGCACACAGGCAGCTGTGTTTAGATGTTTAGATTTGTTTTAGTACAGTTTTAGGGAAACAAAAGTTAGGGGGGCAGCTGGGGGGAGCAGCTGCCCCCCCTTGCCCCCCCCGTAGATCCGCCCCTGCCAGTACTGCTTTACATGTACATGCATGCAAAAAGGCAATACATGTTCTCATTTTACTGAGCACATTTCACACATAGATGTTCTGCAATTCTCCCACAAGTCTTGCAACTCTCCTGCTCCTTTGACAGTTGATGCAAAGCTGGACGCTTTGCTGAGTCCGGTGCTCATAATAGTCCACTGTGATTTCTGAGAACCCGGCATAAAAAATTCCCACGGTCACGGTCTTCACTTTCGGAGCTCAAACCGGGTTTAATTCCGTCCCGTCTGCTAGCAGCCTCTGCAGGAGACATGGCATCCCATAATGATCCCCCCGACTGCTGCAGGGTTTCACTCTCCTCATAACTAATACCTCTGCTGAAGATGGACTCAGGATGCAAAGAGGCCTGACAGCTGTGAATAAACATGCCAAGCTATGTGTCCAGACTGTTTGCAAAACCCAGAAACAAGCATTCTTAGACAGGTGGAATCCCACAAATGGTGAAGTGTGATTGTTTTCCAGACATCTGGGTGTAGGATGACATTACGTCCCCTAGTTTATCTCCCAAACTGGGCCACAACAAAACAATATTCACAAAAGGGCTGCTTTGTTTTGTTGGTCCTCAGATGCCCTACATCACATTATATCCTCAATAGAACTGCTTACCCTAAGCTTGCATAATGGCCGTTTAGATATTATCTAGCTTATTTTGCATCTCTATTCAAATGCACTGGAATGATGTCTGTGTTTTGAAGTGGTTAGTGAGATATCACAGCCGGCTGTCAGAGCTGTTTCTTCGGTGCAGGCACTGAGCAGCATCTCCATGTCAGACAGGCACGGCTGCACCTTCTCTGAAAAAACACCTGCATCTGAACGCTTAGTGACAACAACAAATGGTAAGGAGGAGTTTAGAGGCGTGGAGAAGCGTCTGGATTTTGGTGCAACTTTATGACTAACGAGTCGCCAACTGGATTCCTAATTTAGTTTTGCAAAAGCATATGCTCGTGAGACTTTTCCCCTTTTATTTCATAAAGAATTGACACTCGAACAACTCAAAGAAGTGCATGTGTGTGTATTTGCAATAATGCAGAAATCTATCTTCTTGATTTATATTTTAGAATATCTTTTTACCAAGACCTGAAATTATAGATATTCATATCTGTGCGAGCAAGTGAGTCAGAGAGAGAAAAAGAAATTGAGAAAGGCAATTATTTGTGAAAAGAAGACATGCCTTAATGAATAAAGCAGGATTCAGAGGGTTGTAGATTCAGGTAGATCTAATAGAACAGAAGGAGATGGAACTGGAAGAAAAATTAACATGGAAAAAGAAAATCAATTTAGCACAAAAAAGAATCTGAAGCTGATGGTACTGAGGTGCTTTTATCTTATTTCTCTCTGAACTCGGTAGATTGATATTATCTGGTATTTGACAGCTAATGGAAAAATGTGCCCTACCTCAAAGAGTGTTTCTTATCACCGTTAATACCTGTAAAGAGTTTAACTCAAGCACTGTCTGTTGTAGGTGTGCCTTACCTCCTTACATTAATAAGTTAAACAGCTTGTCCCAGCATAATGTTTCCTTGATTAATGTAATGCGTCATGTTGTACAGCATGTGTGCTTCTGCTTTGGGTCATATTGTCTTTTTTTAAAACAGCTGTTGACTGTGTTCTTTGTATACTTGAGCCAATGTTGTTGTTGGACGCCTGATATTTGTTTTTCCCGTCAATTACTGAGTACATTTACATGACATGACACTTCCTGAGCCACAAGGCCAGACTAACCTGCTGGCGGATTACATTTGAGTTAAGATTGTGTAAAGATCTATTAATGCACACAAAACTGAAATATGCACCAAAAGCAAAGTCTACTGTGACACTCTACAATCCTCTTTAAGACCGAGTCTCAATGGACATCATCTGGCGTCAGCAACAATCAATGTTTGTGTCTCTAGAATCAGCAGGACTGCAAGTATGTTATCAGTGGGGGTTTGGTTCTTCAAAGATGGAGGCGGTTGTGATTTGTATGGACAGAATCTCAGGGTGCAGGAGGAGGCAGATTATTTCAGGACCTGAGAATTGTATCTCTTTGCAGAAGATGTGTTTCTTCTGGCTCCATCGACCAGTGACCTCCAGGAACAGTTTGTGAGGTGTTTGGGGTTGGAGTCAGCAGCTCTGAGGCAATAATACGATCAACTAAATGTCCCATTGATTGGGAGTACGTTTGTTGCCCTTAACAAGGGTGAGATGGGGCATGAGATCGACAGGTTGATTGGTGTATTTCCATTGGAAATGCCTGAATGTTGTGGTGAGGGGTGATCCTGAAGGAACATCTGAAAGTACCACCTCTTGTTCTACTTGAGTCTCACCCTTGGTCTCCTTTGGATGGTGCGCCTTAGAGACAGGGTAAAGAGGTCAGACCTCCAAGGGGAACTGGAAGAAGGAACGCTCCTCTTTTTCATTGACATCAATTGTCTACTGGACTACCTTTCTTTAGAGGTGCAGAGGTTTTCCACGCATGTCCAACTGCAATGAAGCCCTGGCATCTGGCTTGAGGATATCTTAGTTTCCTTCAGGAGGAGCTGGAGAACGTAGCTAGCTAGTTGGACATCTTCCTGTTTAACCTGCTCCCTCGTTGACCTTGATAAAGTGGATGAATGGACTCAAACATGCAATAAGGACCAGTAGAGACGCGATTTATTTCTATATATTGATTGTTGTGTTTTTTTTTTAGGTCTTAATGTGTGCATGTAAAAATGTGTCTTTGACTGTGTATACATATTTGCACACATATTTGTATGTTTTATATACATTGGTTTTCTATTCAGGATTGTGGGACAGTATTTTGATCTCTCTGTCTGTACACACAAACTGGAAGATTGACAATAAAGTTGACTTTGACTTATTTTGATGCAGTAGCTTCAGAAGACCAGAATATACCCATGCAAGACACATTTCATTTTCGATGCTGATCGTCGGCATTGATAGACACACGAATATGCGTCTACTAATTGGCACGCTTGCTATGTTCTTATGTTCTTTTTCCCACCTTTTCCCAAAAGATTCTTCTTCTCTAGCGCTTCTCGGAAGCCTCGAGGGGAACAGGAATCACAACCTGAATAGATTTCCGAGGTGGTTGTGGTAAAGTGGTTGCACCTTTAGAAGCACCCTACAAACACTCATCACAGAGGTGTCACAGATAGATGCTAACTAACACTGTAAGAATACCTGAGGGTGGATTATACCTTAACAACCTCATTCATCCTGATCCCTGCCTCGGCGCCATTAAAGATGCATCAGCCAAGTGATTTGATCCAGCTCAGATTTGATGATGAAACATCTTTGTTGTACTTCTAGCAGCGTGTGCTTGGCATTTCCTGATCCAGCTGTCATTCTATGGAATGGTTGGTGACACCTTGCACAGACAAAAGTAATGCGGAGTCAGCCCTGAGACAGAATCAGTTTGACTTAATCAGGGGGGGTCAGAGACATGCTGCTGGAGAACTACAGGTAGAAAGGAGACCATTGAGTTCCAACATTTTAGACTAAAGAGAGCTTGTCTTTTTGTTGAGGACCATTTACAGCTTATTTTAATATTTGTCACATTGTAGGAAATATTTTGAGTTGAATAGATTCGCTCTTTTGGATGGCGACACTGTGAGACAAGTAGTGAAGATGATTGGGAGTAAGAGGGATAACGGTCCGAGATGTAGGGCACTTCACGGGGGTGTGTGTGTGTGTGTGTGTGTGTGTGTGTGTGTGTGTGTGTGTGTGTGTGTGTATGTGTGTGTGTGTGTGTGTGGTGTGTGTGTGTGTGTGTGTGTGTGTGTGTGTGTGTGTGTGTGTGTGTGTGTGTGTGTGTGTGTGTGTGTGTGTGTGTGTGTGTGTGTGTGTGTGTGTGTGTGCCTGCTGGTACCAGGGGAGTCACCTGGTGACAGCAGTGAGCAGTGTCAACCTAATAGCATTAAATGAGTTATTCTCCACATTAGTCAGAGAGCAACTTTATTTATACAGAACATCTCAGCACCAAGGCCATTCGCAGAACTTTCCATAAGATATTGGCACCATTGAGACAAAGTGCAAGAGAAACACATTATATAAAGCATTAAAACAGTCTTTAAGAATAGAAAATAAAATAAAATAAGACAGGTATAAATTACAAGATTGAAAGTTAAAGTGTAGTCCAATCCAATACATGGAGAAAAGAACAGTGACTTGATGTATTTGAAATATATGTTGGTGTTTTTCACCATACCCATGAGTGATGGTTTGCCAGTTTTACAAGTTATACTGTCGGCCTTTTTCAGGTATGTGTGACATATCGCAGCATGAAAAGCAAAGATACAATTAATAATGTCCAGGTCACACCAGAATTTTAGTTAAACATAAATGTATGATATTTGGTCAATTTGAATGTTTTAGGAACAGGCATATGAATGTGGATCACACATAATAAAGCATAATCATACATATATGTTGAGATAGAGGTGCTCATTTAACTGAACTGTTTCTATATACTATATTAAGTTAATAATAGAAAAAAGAGAAAGGAATGAAGACAAAACTAAATTATTCACAAGGTTGTAGGCTTCTGGTTCTGGAGGGAGAATTCATTCCGAAAAAGGATGTGAAATTGCTGCGAGCGATATAACCTCATTATAATGAAATGTTTCTCATAGGACTGGTTAGAGATCTGTCTTGCTTAGCAGGCTGCAAAAATAGTTCCCTGCAGGCCAGAGACGCCTCCCTGGTTCGACTCTCCTTGGCATCAGAGTCTCCACTTGAAGTTTAATCAGAGGAAGCTTTTTGACCTGATGGGGAGGTGTTGATGTTGAAATGACAGTGATGAATTACCTCCATGTGCTGTGACCTCAGGTGGTACATTCGCACTTCCATAATTTAATATTCCCTTTTTTGAAATTCTATCTTTTTTGGCAGGATGCAGCGAAGGTGGATGATTCCAGGTGACTCTAATCAATACAAAATCAAGTTTTGGCGAGCAGGCTCCCTGGTGCTCTCAAAATGTAAACAGCAACACAAATAAGGTATTAGAAGTCATTACAAGGGCTCAGGGGCAAAAAAACAAGAACAATATAGAAAGGGCAAACTTCAGACACACTGCATTATAGAAACAGGATTACAAATCATTTAAAAAGCCATTTGAATGACACAGAGTGAAGTATCTCAGGCAGTGAATGTGGTCAAGGACAGTCCAAGGAGCCAACCAGTGGCTATTTTAGTGGCTATTAAGGTCAGTGTCTCAGTCTGCAGAGAGCTGCAGGGAAGGGCCTTGGACTCCTGTTTGTAGACCATAAAACAAATTACGTCACATTATAATATATAAAGCCAGCGTTTGTAATCAGTATGCAGAGGTATGCATGTACAAGTCTTTCTATGCTAATTCATGCATATGTTTTAGAGGCTGAATTTGCATTGGCAAATGACCGAGCCTGGAATCTATTTGCCATTTCACGAATGATTTAATGGCAAATAAAAGCACAGGAGAGGACGGCGGGACCCTGCTGCCGATAGCTTTTGCCTTGAAATGATTTTATCACCTGATTCTGTTAGACATAAGCTGAACGAGAGCTGAGAGATGTGGTCTCTCAGAACTGATGACTGAATCAAACTGACATATATTCATAATAATATCTTGTCACATTTTTTAAAAGGGCTAACAATGCAAACAATACTATTTTGACTTGAATCTATTGCACAATGCATTAGAGTTTGAGCAAACTCATAACTCAGACCATGTGTATAGTTCATTTCTTAAAGGCTAATTCATATTCTGCTTAAACTAAGTAAATATAACCATTATTCAATACTGATTGGTCTAATACATTGCAGATCATTATGCACAATTAAGATTTAAAATAATAGATCCATAATGAGTCCAACTTGTTTTTATTTTTCCTACACACTTTGGCTTAATCCTTGAGCTGCATCACATCACCGTGCACTCATTCCATGAGGAACAACTTTACAAGGTTGAAGCTGTCCATGTGGGCTTTCCACCTCCAAAATCCATTAAAGTGGCATCAATCAGTGTCCACACCTAACATTACTCAAGTTGTCTATCATTCCAGTTGGGTATATTCCTAAGGACTAATTGGTTTCAGCTATAGTCTAAACGTAAGTAAAACAATCTTTGTCTCAAAAAATACAGCAAAAAGAGCCTTTTGAAAACATTAGCATTATAGCAGCTGACATGAGTAGCTAATGGATGCTAACAGTGCTTTTTCATTTGAGTAGGAAGAAATTACATTTAAATGTGTAAATAATAAGAATATTAATAATAGGTTTCCCAAACTACAATGTTGGGTGCCCACTAGCGAGAGTAGCAATGTCTAATCAACTAAAGAGCGAATTGCGCACAGCCTTAGCTAGCGCAAGTTATTTTGTTGTGTTGCTTCCCAGTGCTCTCCGGTAGGCATTGATCTGTCTGCCTGGAACTTTGTGTGACAGTTAAGAACGGATAGCTGTTATTCGCTGCTGTTGACAGTGTGGGAGCAATAACGAGTTTGCAGTCTTGATTCAGACTCTTGAGCCTATTTTATCACCTTCATAAGTATGGACAGAATTCGAGGGCCAACCCAGTCTCATGGCATTTCGTGTTCACCAACACGATTTTGAATCTATTGATTCGTGTTCACCAACACGATTTCCCCCTTTTTTTCGTGTTGCACAGCACGATTTTAAAAGCAATGTATTTCTACTGGTAATAGGCTTGTTTGAGACGCGTTGCGGCTCGCCTCGAAAGTAGACGAGAATAGCCGATCGCAGCCGGGGGAGGTCTCAAAAAGCTCGCCTGAAGTCGGACAGCTCGGAGTCGGCTTCTTCTTCTTCTTCTTCTTCTTCTTCTTCTTCTTCTTCTTCTTCTTCTTCTTCTTCTTCTTCTTCTTCTTCTTCTTCTTCTTCTTCTTCTTCTTCTTCTTCTTCTTCTTCTTCTTCTTCTTCTTCTTCTTCTTCTTCTTCTTCTTCTTCTTCTTCTCTCGGTTTTTGGGCGGATTGCAAACAACTTTAAGGTGCATACCGTCACCTCCGGAGTCGGCTTGACTCGGTTTGCATGTATAAAGAACGCACACATGTGTTTAATCGTTAATGTCAGATATGTACTAAGTAAATACATTTGTTCCTGCTCAATATTAGATTCAACTTTATTGTTATTGCACATATTACAGGTACTGAGACAACGAAATGCAGTTTAGCTTCTAACCAGGTGCAACAAGCAGTGAAGTGAAAAGTAATGTACACAATAGACAGAATAAAATATAGAATGAATTGAATGATGAATAAACAGTGAGGGGTATGAATACACTAGATATTAGCCTGTGAGCAGTATGAACAGTGTGTATGAATATGCTAAGATATATAAAGTATGAAAACGGTAAGCAGTGCAAGTATAGTATAAAAATATATAGATATTAATTTCATGATGATAAACATTGTGGAACAATGATGAAAAATGGGAATGGATGTGGCGACGTAAAACTGACACAAAACAACAACAAACTTTTGCCGAGCCAATTGGAGAGCTTCATCAGCAGCACGGGGTAAAAACCACCAATGAGCGCTCAGCTCGAGATACCAGCGAGTCTCAGCGAATCTAAATCTCAATGTTGTCATTATTCTAAAGCTATTACATTGTGCAATCACCATTTACTTTATAATAAGTTAAAGCAATTAACAACTGCCCATGTCATAAACTTATCATCAGCAAAGATGTGTGAGGAGAGGAGACAATGTGGAAGAACCACAACAACACTCAGAGAAATATCATAACAAATGGTTTGTTGACAGCGAACAGAACTTTCCAACTCTCCAAGAATTCCCCAATTGAACCTGAGAGCAAACAATATTGTTTGTGTGTGTTCATCGACCTAGTAAGACCTCTTCAGTATATGACTTTTTCTTTTTGTCTCCAAATGTCAAACCATAAAAGACCTCCATCTCCTCTTTCCAATCCACAAGCATACTTGGTCTGTGATCACGGGGATTGCAACTCAATATCACGATCCAAGTTCATGTCCTTCAAGCATTATAAGCAGGCAAGTACTGTCTCCTCTGCCCAGATAAATGAAGACGTGCTGTGCTGGTGTAAAAGGTTGTGCGAGTTTGCCTGTTGACTTGTAAATGCTTTGTTCTTATGTGGTGTTATTAGAAAGAGGTCATTTAAAAACCCTGAAAAAACTATTTCCTCAATGTTCTTCTTTCTGTCAAAGAGGATCTTTACCTTCGTTTACCTTACGTCGCTGGTTTAAAGATTCAACCATAACAGTGACGTCAACCATCAATCAGCGGAGTTTGGATACCTTAAGTTTGGCCTTTTGGTCGTCATCCTCTTGTTTCTTTCCAACCAGCATTGACAAAAGAGGATCGAGGCAAATACAACCAAACACTAAAAGATACTAATTTGTAAATGATCCCAAGGATCATTTACACATTGAAGAAAATATTGAAGAAGACTTGAAAATAGCAATTGAGACTAAAATCTAACTTGTAAATTGTTATTTGAATTTAAGTGAGAACCAGGGTCATTTTCTCTCTTTGTTTGCAACCAACATATGCGCCCCCTGCTGGACATTAGAGATTGTCATTAGTCTACGATCGCTTCCCCTTTCAGACACAGCAGGTCGGACGTAAGGTCATGTCTTTTTGTGAACCAAAACCATTTACAATATCCAATCAAAATGTGATGTCCATTGTTGGCTTTTTGCACATGTTGTCAGGGCGTGCAATCACGTTTTTCAATGTTAAACCTTTGATAAATAACTCATATTTTTCCCAGACACCGATTGTTATTTAAAAATAAATACATTAAGAATACACTGATGCACCTTATCACACATTTAGAAGGCTCCATTTTAGAATTGCAGCATTGCACACACACTTCTAGCGCTGAAGTAAGGATGAACAATAATTGAAATAAACAAACCATTATCAGAAGTGAGCTCAGGGTAAATTAAGTGCATGATTTACCTTTTCCTTGTTTGGGGAAAAACCTGTGCTCACACTGAGCCTAGTGGAAGTAATTAACGCTGTTAATATGGGCCCGTCCTTGGCTCCTGCACCAGGTCTGTGTGACCCCCCCTCTCTACAGGGGACCACCAAAGTGAAGAGGAGAGGACCGTGGCTTCAAAGCGGATACTCCGGCATCCTGAAAATAGAACAGACCTACTGTATGCGAGTGAAGGGGGGGAGGAAAGTGCAGGACCATATGCTCTTCCTTCTGGCCATGAAACAAGATGATCTAATTAAATCAATTGCTAAGTTCTACATGAGCTGGACAAAGCTTCTCCCGCTGAGAGGAGGTTCAAAGTCATATATATTGTTATATTCCTTCTTGGCACATAATTCATCGATTCAATGCCCAGAGTTATTCCTCAAAGCTATCTCGCAAGTTAAGATCTCATTCACATTGTGTTCTGTATGTTAATATGGTCAACTTCAATCTTTTTAACTTCTGGAGCTATCTGAAAATCTTCGGTGGGACTGCAACAACAATAGTTTGTAACCCTCATGACAATAGCTCGGAGGAATGGCAGCACAACGAGACTAATTCAATCTCTGCATGCTAATAATATATATATATCTGCTGACACTTATTTGAATATTATTCTAAATATGAAACTCATGTGTTATTTACCTGCATTTCTACGGGGAAAACATCACCGGCTGTGAGTGATGTACAGTATTTACACATCAAACATTTCCCTGGCTTCCCCATCACCGCTTTCCCTTTTTCTTCCCCTTCTAGTCTTCCTTTCATTCCTTTCCCTTCTGCTCTTATGTCTCGTATCTACTCCTCCCAAAATAAATTATCTTATGATCTATTCCTTATTAATCTTTTTAATCACATTAAAAAAACAGACCAGTGTTTAATTAATTACATTTGTTATCCAACGCTTCAAATTGAATGAATGCAAGCTTGTGGAATTACTGAACAGACACAGCTGCGGTTAATAAACGTAATTAATGTTTGAGATGAGATTAAACACCCCAAAGAAATCCAAGGACTGTCACTGAGGCCTCTGCACTCCCACGCAGGTGCTTTCACTCAGCCAATCAGCTCTCTGTTACAACCTTCCTTAAGGCTGGCAACAAACAGGGAGGCCACACATATATGCCAATCAGATGTTTATTTAACAGCTAACTTAAAGGGGACATATCATGCCAAATGCACTTTTGTACGTCTTTTATACATGAATATATGTCCCCGGTGTGTCAGGGAACTCACCAAGTGTCAGAAAACACAACCCTCTCTCTTTTCCTCCATACCCAAATCTCTAAAAACGGGGCTGCAACGGATCTGATACAGACTGATCCAGATTTGAAATATCTCTGACGTCAGAAACGAGGAGCTCCACCTATATGGGCAACTCTCCACTTATAAACGCTGGAGACGTTGTAGTACATATGCCAGGCCTGTAGGTGGCGCTGTAGTCTGTCTTTTTTTTTTAAAGGGTGCTAGTAATTTGATAGCATTGTGTGTTTGCTCATGATGTAACGTGAGGTTGTGGCATATTTCTGCCTCTCTTTTTAACTTTGGCATCATCTAATTGGATGAGCTAATGACTGAGGGCCTGCAGCTTTGAGCTGTGGGCGGAGTCCTTCATTACAGCACACTCAACATGGCTTCAGGCTGAAATGTTTCTTTTTTTTAAAAGGTCTTAAATGAATGTTAATAGTGCAGACTTGTGTCTTCAGTGTGTGAGGTTACAGTAGATTTATTTGACTGATTATAGTCGACACAAGGTGGTGGATGGCTGTGATGCTACTCTGCATCCATCAGGCGTGTTACATTACAATCACAAGGTGCGCCTTCACTTCTTGATGGAAATTCAACCTGAGATGATACCTGCTAACAATCTATTTGTTATCTTTTGAGGAATTATAATATAATACAAAATAATAAGAGACTTTATTCATATCAAATGTTTCAAACGAGCAGTTTTCAAGTGCTACACAACTAATGATCAAAAGAGTGATAGCACACAGCATGAACATATTTATAAAAAACACATTATACAGCACAACCCAAACCCCAAGGGACTGCAAGCAACACATCTAAAAATAGAAATGCCAGCCTTGTTAAATGTTTTACAATTGCTGTACAGAACTAGCTGGCCACAGTGAGGAGATACAACGTTATCGTCTGTCCAGCTAACCTCAAATACTATTGGATCCAATAGCCTGATGTGTTTTGTTCACATTTGTGATCGTCTAACCAATGCCCTCATGGTTGCGGTGATTATCAATCTTTTAAAATGCCTTTTTATTGAGTTTTACATAAGAAATTGACTCCAAATTAGGCTTACTGTGGCAGTACAAAAACATGATTAAAAAAACAAGATGGAGTTGACTTAGCATGATACAAAATAAAGTAGAATTGACACAGGAATAACGCTTAATATATATTTGTTACTTTAATGTTAAATAATGATGATGAAGCTTACACTATCAGCTTAATACAACAGCATGCAAGCCCAGCAGTGTGTAATGCTTGGGTGGCCAGCCCCTAATCACATTAGAGAACCGTACATCTTGAACTACAGCCTCTCTTCAATGTCAGAGTCTATTAGCGAGGAAAAGCCTGGTATTAATATCCAAATATGACAGTCCCTGTGTTACAACACTATCGTGTTCCTCTCAGCTATCTGATTCATATGTAAGTAGGTCAGTGGTGCCGGGCCCAGCTATGAATGGGCTCTGCTAGCTGAAGATCCACGGGCTCAAAGCAATTACACATTAGCACGGGGCTCCGTCCCAAATGTCCCTTCTAACGTCTGCAGCTCGACCCTGTAGCTGTTCCCAGACCACACATTAACAGCACTCCTTAACATTTAATAATTACACTTTAATGTACTGTTTAAACGGTGTCACTGAATACTTATATATAATATATTTTGTAGCTTTAAAAGTAATCAAAGAATGTGAGAACCAAGATTGGTTATTAAATTGAAGTATATAAAAGCAGTTTGCTACCACAATAATGAATCCCACAAAGACATGTTTACTGTCATATTTTTGGATCATCCTCAAAATGGAATTGACATGACAATAAATCCATGGCACCAATATTCCAAACAACATTCACTTTTATGTTGCAACCAGACAAGCTGCTATTTTAATTTACTTGAGCCCGCTTAAAATATGCTTGATTCATCATTTATTTGAAAAGAACTCTGCTGACTGTGTTACAGAATCTATTCATCAACATTTTCTTTTGTTTCGTCAGGGATATCTGAATTGAACTTCACAAAGCTGTTGTTCTTTGTGAAAGTAACTAACAGTAAAGACTCATTTTGGATGGGCTTTTCAAGTCTTTTTTTCTCATTTACCTATATTTGAAAAACATATAAACAACACATAAATGAATGCCCAAAGTCTGGAATTTCAGCTTATCCTTAAGTCAAAGACATAAAAGCAAATTGCAACAAATATCGAATCATATCGAAGCATCGAAAACAGGATTATAAAAGAAAAAGTCATCAATATATAAACACAATTGCAATCAACATTTTTACGAGATTTAGATTTTTCACATTAATGCTCAAATGAAAAGTGAATAGTTTAAAGATCAACCATATAAATAACCATAACAGGCTCATGCAACCAGTCTTTGAATCCCAGTGGTGATGGTGTCTTTCAGTCTTTGAGGATGCTTTTCTTGCTAGAGCGACGCCCATCAAGCAGCCGGAGAATTGAAGAGTCCTCTGAGCACCCACAGAGAGCCTCGTAGGGTGAAGTCAAGATATAAATTGTTCAATCACTCTTTTGCATATCTATAAAACATATTCTAGCGCTTAGAGAGAGTGAAGGAAAGTGAAACACGCACCATTTTGTTATCTAATGCTACTTCATTTAATTTCAGAGAGAAATATTGTGTTAATAGACATAAATGTTCTTAATGTGTTAGTTAAAGAAGGATGTATGATTCTATAATAACACTTTGAAAGGAGCTGTTCTGTAAAACAAGTACTTTTACTTTTGATACTTTGACTAAATGTTGGTGATAATACTTCTGTGCTTTTCCATAGCTACAGATCTGAGTACCTCCAAGTGTATCCTTGAGGAGCTCAGTTGGAACACTTCAGTGTTCTTTTGATATCTTTCCTCCACTTTATATTTTTCTAAAGCAGTTTTTCTCTGAGCACATTTGCATGATGTCCCATGGTGACCTATTCTTCTCACATTTCAATCTGCTCTTCTGACATTGTTCACATACTTATTACACTTGGGTGCTTTGTAGTCTTTTGACACATCACCTGTTGCCATAATCGGAGGTAGCTAAATCCCTACCATGCTGTTCTTCCTTCTTCCCATCCTCAGCCTACTTTGATGCCCCACTTATCTCCCCTGCATTGTAAGTACTTCTGTGCTTAGATAGGGGATTCGCTTTGGTTTCTCACCCAGGATGCTGCCTCAGTAGAATCCATGCATCAAATCCATCCGGTAAACACGGCATTAAATATTGATCATGGTATCATGTACAACAACTTTGTTTTGCTGTGCTCGGCTTAATGTGCGCTGTGAGAGGTGTTTGTGCTAATGAGACAGCAGAAGTGCTGCAAGTCATCTTCACCACCAAAGAGCTGATCAAAGCCTAAAGATTACAGATGATTGAAATGAGGGGCCAAAAACAGGAATCTCTTTTTAATGATCACCGAGAAAGGTTTGCACAAAATACATAGTGTTACATATATATGTCCTGGCTTATTATAATGCAAAGAGTGCAGAGAAATGAGCTTCAAGTGATAGAAGAACATACATTAGCTGTCCTAAGACGCAGAGGCAGGGATGTTCTTTGAAGGAGGCATCAGTGGAGAACAATCCTCGATGACAGCGTGTCTGATCATGAGATGCAGCCTTAGATCTTTTTCCTTTTGGAGCTTCTGTGGAGCAAGTTGTTTGACACTTTGGAAACATACATGACAGTGTAATTAATAAGGCCTTACCTGTTATGCATCTTAAAGAGACCAATCATTCATTTAGCATATTCAACTTACATTCTCTCACACCTAAGAGGTTGTTAACATAAATACTATATTTATATATATATAAATTATGTTTATGTCGCCAAATGCATCCGTAAAGGAGCCATTAACATGTTGTGTGTAATAGCATGTAGTATACTTATTTGACAACACTTGTGTTGTCCTGTGTGCATGTAAAGAGGGGGCATCTTATGCTATGGTATCATTTAACATTTATTTTTTATTTTAAATAATACAATAGAACATTGGCTTTGGTCGAGTTACAAGTTCATCATTTTCCCTCAACTTCACAATTGTGGACATGACCTTGTATTCATCCGCACCATTAGAAACGGGATGTTTATGATGAATAACATGTGGACTAGAGATCATGTCACTACAACATTATAACAGCAAGAGAAAAAACTTTACAATTTCATGCTTACAGAGGTTTTAATGCTTCAAAAGACATACAAGAGTGGATGGCCACAGTAAACTTGAATTTATTGACATAAAAACCAATATAACTTCTATCCTTTTATCCTTACACAGGTTTGACAAAGACTGTGAAAAACAAACAAACAGACAAACGGAAATCTACAAAATGAAAGGAAACAAAAACAATGGCAGCATCTCTGCTGGTTCTGGACATTTACAAAAATGTTGTTTCTCCTTTTTCTTTTTGAGAGGAAAGTGTTAAATGTGGGTGTACTGCATCACAATGAAAAACAAAACCAAAGATCTACAAGCATACTGAGTTATCTTAACAGAAAGGGTTCAAGTCACATATTTAAAGATTTAAAAAAAGAAAAACCTATGTATGAAGAGCGGTAACATTCTGTGGTAGATACTAGTGGTCATAAGCTTAGAGAGTGCATCGTTTAAACAAAGAGCATACTTACAATAAGGGCAAAAACAAGACCAACAAGCACTCTTTGATGCTGAGCCAACGCTTTCATCTGAGGACCTGCTTCTACTGGGAGAACAAATACTTTTCAAGTTGTTTCCCATTAAAGATTTCAAGCCACCATGGCCTTAAAGCTATATTAATATACCTGAACACCTTTGGTGGAAGCCTTTAGGGTTCCATACACCAAACAAAACTCATCCCATATCCCTTGTTGGATGCTTTGGCCACAACATGTCCACTTCTCAACTCCATCAGTGTGATGGCACAGATGCTCCAACACCAAGAGCCCTGATGCAGCTTCTTAGAGCCATGACATGCAAAGCCAACAGCCCCATCTTTCCTCTCGTTATTCCAACATGTGTACACGTGTGTGCGCTCCGCTGAGCAGGAGACAACACACACACGCATGCTGCACTGATCTGTGAGTGGATGTGTAGAGAAATGGCATGCAGGCACCACTAGTAAAGATCCACCTGCGCCGGATGTGGTGGGAAAGAGTCAAGGGGCTGCTGGCGCTGGAATTATCACCACACATTTTCTTTCATTCAAACAACACAAATTAGAAAAACACATAGCACCACAGAAGAGAGAAAATAGCACCTAGGATTTGATTTCTTTGTGTTTTCATTTCAATGTGACATCACTTCCCATTGCATAGTCAGAGAGATGTGTATTTGAAGAAAAGAAAAAATAGAAGCTGTTTATTAAGTTAATAATATGAACCACCAAGCTGGGTGTTCTGTTCAGAGGGCACAAAAGGAGGAATGTATTTTGTGTGGTCGTTCATTATGCAAATCACATAATATCACAGAGCTTGTTTTCGTCTTTTATTTCCATTCTGTTCTTAAATTACAACAAGGTGTGCTCCACAACCGCAACAAGACATCCCAATTTGTTTCTTTTGAGTTTTTTTCATTTACAAGTCGAATTTCCTCACTTTTGATATATTTCTACCATTTACCCCTGAACCCATCGTATCCTACCTCACAACTAAAAGGTCACATGCATGTTTTGAAGCCAGAGGCAATACAAATTACCATGAAAAATATACAGAATGTACTTACAAACATACAAATTATTTATATATATTTATATATATATGGTCCATTCCAAGGGAATGGGGAGAGAATTATGCACAAACAAAGCTCCCGTAGTGAATGAGCGAACAAAACAACAAAGTGGAATAAGCCGGGGAGAGGCGGGAAAACATGAGATCAGAACTGAAAGGAAACAAAGAGCCAAATCAGATGGAGTCCGTGGCAAATGCAGCGAGCGTCTGGAACGGTTGGAGCTCTCAGGGTCGCCTTCCATGTCTACATCTAAATGGAGAATGGTGGCATGGGGCTAGGGTTGTTTGTGTAGAAGGCAGGATCTGACATACAGTTTCAAAACGTGCATGTGATGGAGAAGGCACACTGAGGTTTCAAGGTTATTTTCCTCTATTCCTATAGAATTTCACTTGATTTCATTTTTACTCATACTTGTTGCTTTATGGAAAAAAAAGTTACTTTTTTACAAATAGAATTGTCCTATTCTTTTTCAATAGTTTTTTTTTTTTTTCTCTGAGAAAACAAATATATGCTTTTTTTTCTCCATTTGTTCAGTAAACAGTCTTAGCCGATGAAACAGACGGGGCCCACTTCAAATCCAAACTTCTGTGCGGTGCCGCCAAAGTCGTTGAACATAATGTCCACAAATGGCACCTGTTCCACCTTTGGCGTGTTTATCTCAAGTACTGTCTTTTCATAACCCTTTTTCAACTGTGGAAGAGAGAAGAACACAGCAGGAGCGAGAGTTAGTGAGGAATAATCATTTCTTCAGACTAAAGAAGATCACACACTCTTTTTCACTGAGCCTCATCAAAGACACCAGAAACATAATGATCAAAGGATCCCCCCCCCCCTCTGTTGGACTTACCGCACAGCCGTCGACCACTGCACGGATGTAGGGGTTGTTATCGTAAGACATCTCCTCGTCGTTGGAGCCCAGGAAGCGGATGGCCTTGTCGTAGCCGTCCTGCTCCTGGTCGTGCCAGGCCACCGACTGGTAGCAGTTGTACGTCATGTTCTGTCTGGCAGCCGCGCTCAGCAGCCGCATGAAGGTCATCTGGACCACGCTGACGGGGCTACCCTCGGCATCCACGTAGGAGAGCTGCGGAGAGGAAACCAGATGGCGTTGAGCATCGGAAAAGGTAACACCAAGAGAAGGGACCAGTGTGAGGAACTGAGGGGTGTTATAAAGATTCATTGAACACACCATCATGTCTGCGCTGTGCACTGTTTCTGTCCTTTGGGAGCCATTTTGATTACATTTATGACTAGTAATTAGTATTCCTGTTTTACTTATATAGGACGTATTTTCTTATTGATAAGTGTTAGAAAAGGACGTGATACAGAGTTACTACCATGTTCTGGGAGAGCACAGACAGAACTAACAGAATGAGATTTTTTGTATGTATCAGAATAAGAATCAAGTGTATTGCCAGGTACGTTTACACATACTATGAATTTGCTTTGGTGTCTAATCTAAACAATCTAATGTTATCTGATCATAAGAAGATGAGCTTAATATATTAAATTATTATTGTCAACAAATCCCATACTTTACGACTTACCTACCCTGGTTTTACACTCAGCTTTAAGCTCTATTAATCCTTTTTTAAGATTTAAATCTTTAAAAGCAGGTTGCAAATATAAAAAATTAATGTATTCTCAGTGGGGATATTCAGAAAGACAGAAATAAATACCGCTAAATGAAGAGAGAAAGTCAAATGGTACACTGACTAAACTAAAATAGAAGAACCTACAGTATACGGCAGCATGTTGAGACACATGACATGGTATAGTCCATACTAAAAGTAATATAAAAGATCCCTATCATTTAAAACGGGCTGATGTATTCACTGTAAAGCAAATGTTGAAACAGGTATAAAAGGTGACTTTGTTGGAGAATAGTTCCACCTGCAGAATGGCACGACTGGTGAACAGTATTTAGGTTTGATTTTACATGTCCCACAGTGCCCCTGTTCATGTTAATGTCAGCCGGTGCATCTAATGGAGCTCTGTTAGTATAAGTACCTCATTAGTGGTTGTGCTCTTTTTATGTGGATTTGTTAACAATACAAAATAGCCCAACCGTAGGTCATTTTGTAAAAATGGGAAAAGGTCTCTCGGGTAAAGGTGATCGTGAAACAGTCCTTTGTCTGAGATGCTGATGCTAGAAGCATAACTAAACTCCTCATTTAAATATTCATTTGTAATTATGAAAAATATGTATCCAATATCAGTAAATGATGGTAAGTGCACACAAGTGTACTTATCTTAATAGGGAATATGTTGCAGTAATGATTTGCTAATTGCCTTGTAATCAACCTAGAATTAAACTACATTTTTACATGATAAAGGAAAGACATATTATCCTCTAATCCGATTATAGCTCTTATCATAGCTTAGCTTGTTATCATAAATGATAAGACGGAGGACTGTGAACCAGTCACGGTCCAGCTAACTGTCCACATGTGACTATCTACATACCAACCATCAGGAATCCATTAGGTCCACAAAGTGGCTTCGCCTTTCAGACAAACAGGACTGACTGAGAGTGGAGGACATGCAGCGTTCACACCATGCAGCCGAGCAGCAAACCGTCTGAGTCTGGATGTCTTTCTTGACTTGTTGTTCACACACACACACACACACACACACACACACAACACACACACACACACACACACACACACACACACACACACACACACACACACTACACACACACACACACACATATACAAACCCAGAGTACCGACACTCTTGACATGAACAGAGGGAGATAATCATCCTCTTCATTCAAAGATGCAGTGAATTGTACATGCTATTGATGAAGTAACACGTACAAAACACTATGTTTGTATTTATTTTGATGTGTTGCTGTGAACATGTATTTGTTCACGGCCTCTCTGTGGCCATGTAGTGGTGATGTCCAAATATGTGTCTTTAATGTTTGTGTTTAATGTTGTGATTGTAGTAGCCTTGTCTTTGTTTATATTTTGACTTGATTAGATCTTGTTTTTCTTTCCTTTTGATGGTTTTGCTGTTTGAACAATATGTTAGGACCCCCTTGATCCTAACATCAATCCTAAATAAATACATTTCAGTTAAAAGATGTTGTGCCAAATGTTGATTTAATTATCTTTGAATCACTAGATATAAACAATGAGGACTTCTTGCAATATGTCTGTGAGTGTCGATATGTGGCTCAACAAAGTGCCGCTGCTCTTCTTCCTCAGAGCGGCCGGGTAGTCCCATGCATTTCTGACCTACCCCGCCACTCACCCCCCCCCCACCAAGGCGCAGCGTGTGGATCCAGCCCAACATCGCCAGGGAAACATTACCTCTTTATCGTCACAGGCGCAAGTCAACAGTGACTGTACCCAGAAGCCCCTGGGTGGTGACTGAGTGCCTGACCTGTGTGACTCAGAGCTGCTCCGCCAGATATATGTAGTGTTTAAGAGAGACGCTGAAAATGTGAGTGCAGCTGATTGGCTGCAGCAGGGAGGGAGTGACACTAATCCCCCCCCCACCCCCCTTGTGGAGTATGGATGATCTGCTAAGGCGTCAAAAAAACAAGATGTGTAAAGGAGAGAAGTGTCCCTCTCAGGTGTTTTCAAATCGACTTAGCATGGATATCACTTGTTGAGTCACGGCTCGAGGCACGCAGTCACCAGGAGATGCTCTCTGAATGTAGCAGAGGTGTGCCAGAGTAGTCAATACATTTAAACAGTAGGTTTTCCATTTGTTAAACTCCATTAAATGCCAAATATTACCTTTATACTCCACAAACCTCTCCTTCATTTCCTCGTGAGAGCATCACCTACCTCTTATTGTCTGACTGCAGGTGATTGCAACTTGTGTGGAGTCATGCACCACGATGAAGTAACAACCAACAAGCAGGAGAACGTACTTTGTAGAGCAGAACCAGAACCATGCAGAGCCTCAGGAACACAGAGCCCCGGCCGGAACCAGGACTCTGGGGACCGCAGGCAGGGCCACTTACCAGGGAACCTCTCTTGTAGTGACTATACCATGTGCCTGGCGAGTCTTTGGGCCATTTTGCCATTTTGCTCTG
Organism: Harpagifer antarcticus; assembly: GCA_902827135.1. Lineage (NCBI taxonomy): Eukaryota > Metazoa > Chordata > Actinopteri > Perciformes > Harpagiferidae > Harpagifer > Harpagifer antarcticus. The sequence continues at coordinate 846,415 of CADEHL010001030.1, read as the reverse complement.
TAAAATATAAGAGGCGTTCAGGAAAGGGAAAAGGACTTCTGTCAGGAGTCTGGCTTACCAGTTTACCACGTTTGAATTCACTGAACCAGGAGCCGGGAGTCTCCTTTACCCAGGATGTGAGCCTAGCCTGGGGGCATGAGCGACAGAGGAGGGAAACACAGCAGTGTTAAAGAGAGGAAACACATCTGACAGAAACACATCCCGCTTTTCTTTTTCTCCTCCCCTCTTCCTCCTTCCGCGTGTCCTTCGAGGAGTCTTCCGGACCTGAAACAGCATTCAGCAGGATCAACCAGACCAAGCGGTCCAGGGAAGAACATAATAGCGAGCCATTATGCCATTTTGTATAGTACAAACTGTAGCTGGCAGCGAGTTGCTGCTGAGAAATTCATGAGTACACAGTGATTCATTAAGAAACGATGGCCTGCGAAGAGCTCTTATACCTCGGCCTCCATCCCTGCTGTTCAGTGTTAGTGTGTGCAGCCATGGTGCACTAACTTTGTTATGCCTTTAAAAGCTGTGAATTGGCCAACAGGGCACGGCTCTAATGATCCCAGCCGTGACAATGATGAATTTGACTAAAAATAGATAGCAGGGTTTGATATGGAAGTGTCATTGATAGCTTAATGCGTTAATGACTGATGAGCCGGGGATCACTTATCGCTGGGAGATGGCATACATTAGACCCATGCTGCCTTCAAGGTGACATTCAGTTGTTTTCACTTGAGTGGACAAAAGTTGAAATATCTTTTCGTGACTTTATCTGTTTCCAAAACCTATTAGCATGTGTCTGCTTTTCTGTACAGTGCGTGGACATTATGTACCTCTATAATAAAAGTGCCAATCCGAACGCATGTGTTCGTAGGGCTCTGCACGGAGACTGACAGGCTTTATCTTCACCCCTCGACACAAATGAGAGCAGTCCATCACCGGCGCTCTATAAAAAGTCTGCTTCATTATTCTAAGCTTAAGCAAACTCCTGCTCCTCTGAGGCTCGGTGAGTGGGATCATTAAAACGGCTGTAGCACTGTACTATTACACAACCTCCACCCAATGTTTGTCCTCTCCTCCACACACTCGCATAATGAACTGACAATCTCCTCCATGTGTCTGTCACCTGCCAAAGGGTCTATGGGTTCTTAATGGCATTCTAAAAATGTCACTGAGACAACAGTATGGGTTGGCATGTGCTTAAATGAGGGAGTTTTCACCCTAAGGTTCTCAACCGTCAAAACTAAACTGAGACTTAGCAAAATCACCTGGTCCCTTGTGGGGAATGCAGGGAGAACTGTTGTGTGATCTCCCACATCTGCTTGGTAATCTCATGGAGGCTAATTATATACATGAGTTAGCACAATAGAATCACTGTTGCAAACCAGCGCTGTGTTGAGATGTGGGGGATATTTACACTCAGTCCCAGATGTGAGGAGAATCATGCACCTATCTGGAGCTTTCAGCTTGTGCTCGTCTATCAAATCACAAACTGGAGGATTATTATAATGATAAAATGTAGTTTCTTTCTCTTTTTCATGACACATCATGTTGCTAGCACTAATCCAAAAGCTGCCTGTCTGTTTTCTGAGTGTGTGTGCAGGTGTTTGTGTAGTTTGTGTACGCAGAGCCAGACTTACCCCTTCAGACTTCTTATCTGGGAAGATGCAGCTCTCTCCTCCTGCTGTGAAGTTGCAGTAAACCTTGAAGGAGTCCCGAGAGCAGCCCTGGTTTGGATCAATCCAGTACTCACCTTTAGGAATGGAGACAGAGGGAGAGCAATTATTGAGAGGTACACGATTTAAAGTCCATACTGAACTCCATCGGCTGGGCAATATAACAATACCCTTCCAAATGTATATTCGATGGTCGTTTGTTTAGTAGCAGTCTATTATAGTGTTTTATACTCCATATATTAACTGTATTCTTTATATGCATATATTTACTCTTTATGTTTTTATTTTGTGCATGCTGCTGTCTCTGTTTCCCAGTTTTGGATCAATAAAGTATATCTAATTTAGTCAAATAAAATCTATTGGTTTAAATATATATATGTTCAAAACGATAGGAAAATGGATATACTAAATGTATTTCTATCGCAATATAGGCTAGACCTATTTATCATGATTTAATCATATTATTATATCTACGTTTTTTGATGGAAAAGGGAAAGCACTAGATCCTTCCAAATGAATGCTGGAACTTTGGAAAGTTTGATATTTTTACTATAAAAATAACAAATAATATATTATTTATTTTCTGCCTATTGACTTAACCCCCCTTTGTTTCCCCGACCTCTAAGTGAGGGTCATGCATTTGGAGATGTGTATTCTACTGTATTTGCAGTGTTCCATATAGATCTGGCTTGAAGCTGGACTGAGGCGTTCAGGAATACAACAGACCTCAAATGTGCATAGCCTTTGGACAGAGCCCATTTCCTTTCATTTCTAGAGAGCTGCTGTTTGATAACGGCCGTTTCATTTCAGATTCATTAAAACCGTGGCGAGGGAGGGGAGGACGAGACAATGGGACCTCATGCCTCATTTCAGACGTGTAATACAAACCATCGGGGAAGTCGGGGTGGCAGAGCTGCAGGTCTTTACAGGTACGCGCCGGGTTGCTCTGCGTTCCCATTGGATGCTTCATCTGCTCGATCTCCAGCTTCAGAGAGTTGAGCGAGCCAAAGATTTCCTCCATGCCGTCTTCGTAGTCCTTGTAGTTGGTATCTGCAGGCATGTCGTCCATCACCTCGCTGGCATCGATGTTCCTGCGGTTTCTGCCCTTCATGTTGGACATCATGGGGAGGGGGTGGATGACATCGCCGGGGGGGCCCTGTGATGGGGTGAGGAAAGGAGGGGAGACAAATACCAGTCAGAGATAAGGGCGGAGATTATACAAATGTCTGGAGATAATGACTCACACTGAAGGATACGTTATGAAATGATGATTGAGAACAATTCAGAAGTCCTTGACTTACAGGTTGGCCAGGAGGTCCAGATGTACCGGTCTCTCCCTTCGGTCCAGTTTGACCCTGAACAGGAACAATGAGATGAGTTTGTATGAGTGTTGTGATTAAAGATGTACAATTTTGAACAATAATACTCTCATTTATCTTTAATCAACTTTGAAGACTTCTCTTTCTGCCTTGCCTTTTATTAAATCAAATAATAACTGCAATCTTACAATGCACTGTATCTTGTATTCTTGTATTTGATATCTGTATACTCTATGTTAGCTTGTTTCTTCTGGTATTGTCTGGGCTTTTAAGTGAAGTACCTATATTTAAAAAAGTCATTTTCTAATGTGTTGTTTTTGCACCGTATTTTAATGCTTTAAATGTTTTCATTTATTTTCTAAATCGATTTCAATTGCCTTGTGTTGATGTGCTATATAAATAAACTTGTCCCGCTTTGCCTGACAAATAAAGTAGTGTCATTATGGCCCACGAGCAAATGAGACATAGTTTTATGTGAATACATGCTCATTTCTGGCTGCTGCAGATGTTTTATTTGAAAGCTTTCATCTGCTTAGTAATTGTTACTTATTGGATGCACATTTCTGTGAAATACTTACAGATGACCCTTTAGCTCCTTTAGGACCAGATGGACCCTGAAGACAGAAATGGAAGGAGGAATCAATATTAGCTCAGGCATTACAAGCTATGCAGTTACACACACACAGTAGTACAACATGTGTGATAAGTCTTACAGGTAGTCCAGGGGGGCCGAGGGGACCGAGAGGACCTGAAGGACCGGCAATACCCTAAAGGACAAAACAGAGAGTGTGAATCCATAACTGCTTTGTGAAAACTGCTTTTTGTGAAGTTGAAACATGATGCGACTGTTTTAACTAGAATGAGGGATCGTGACAACAGTTTGCCTGTGCCCAAGTTAATCAAACACCAAAGAAGAAGAAGATTATTGGTACAAATACAGATCAAAATCAAACAATAAAACATATATCAGTCCTAAACATTATTCATTTCCCTCAATTTTGACTGTTTTATTTCACTATGTAGTTAAAATAAAATGTTTATCCTGCTGAAGTTTACTGTTAGAAAAGATAAATCAACTTTCTTTCTTCCCCTTCCTTCTATCTCTTTTTACTACAAGTTCAGTTACTCATTATTTTTGATGTAATGTGGTATCAGAAATAACTCTCTGAAAGAACATAGTGTGGGCCTTTTAACGTGACTGCAGCATAGTTTAGTTGACTCACATTGTCTCCCTTGGAGCCATGTTGTCCTGGGGGGCCGGGCAGACCACGGTCACCCTTCTCTCCCTGTTCTCCTGGGGGTCCGATAAGACCAATAAGCCCAGGATGGCCCTGAGGGTAGAGAACAACACACACACATATTATCAATACAGCAGTCAATAATACAGCAACACAAACATTAATGACACATCTCTCTGGGAGCGGCGCTGATAATTAGGGTAATGATTGGATGGCTGGAGGCGAACAACAGCTCTAATCAATCTGTTAGTAAATGGGTCCATTAGTCTTAGTGTTAAGCTTGTGCTATACAAACATTCAGCTGGACAGGCGGCTCACCTTTTCTCCTTTAACGCCAGAATCTCCTTTCATACCAGGTAAACCAGGAGGACCCTGTGGACATTGAAAAATAATACATGTTAAAGCTTCAGCTCAGATTGTACATATTATGTGAGTTCAAAGGCCAGGAGCTGCTTCTACTCACCATGGGTCCCGGAGGTCCATCTGGGCCTGGAGAACCAGGAAGACCTTGCTCTCCCTGCAAAGAAATACCAATTACAGCGTGTTCGTACTCGGCTCATGGGAAAACACCTCCCTATAAATAGCCCGGCCCCTTTACAGTTTGTTCCGCAGCATATTGAAAAGCATTTATGTGCACCTGCTCTGTAAGCTGTTTTAACAGAATCACTTTACTTACAACTGGCCCAGGGATACCCCGCAGGCCTTCAGAACCGGGCTTGCCAGGTGATCCTTGAGGACCAACGGGGCCTGTCTTTCCTTGGGGACCTTCCAAACCAGTCTCTCCCTTTAACACAAAAATAAACACAAACATTAGATTCTTGCTCATTTCCTGGAGACTAGACATCGTTGGTGGAGGTGAACTGAAAAGAGATTGTTGTTGAATGTGTTACCTTAGTTCCCTTCTCTCCTTGTCTTCCCTCAGGTCCTGATATTCCATGGGGGCCCTGGAAAAAAAAGATGAGAATATTTTAGCTTTAGTAAATTGATATTGATAACATGAAGCAACGACAAGAGAGAAGAGGACTTTACTCACTCTCTTTCCTGGGGGTCCAGAGGGACCAGACTCTCCAGTGGGTCCAGGAGAACCCTATGTTTTAAGAAATGAAAATATAATTTATTTTGTGATTTAAATGGCAACTTTCTTAAAAAACGATTATTTTTCGGCACATTGGTGCACAGCACTCACAGCTTGACCAGCCTCTCCGTCATCTCCCTTGTCACCAGCGGGTCCATCTAATCCCTGGATAGGAGATAAAGAGCCTCAGTTCTACTGCCTTGCATCAAAAACACACTGTAAGGAGAATATTGCACTTTTTATGAACTCATACGTACAGCTGCACCGGGCTCTCCAGGGGGACCAGGGTCACCAGGGAAACCACTTGGACCCTGAAAATCAATAAAACTTACTTTTACAATTTTCAGTGAGAAAACAAAGTTTGATGACAGTGTTTTTCCTTTGTGTGAGGTTACATCTCTTATAAGAGAACAATGGTGTTTCTGAAGTAGGGTAGAAAAAGGCTTACGGGGCTTCCTTTGGGACCGTCATCTCCAGGGGGACCCTTAGGGCCGGGGGGTCCTGATGTACCAGCTGGACCACCCTCTCCCTTCTCTCCTCTCTCTCCTCTTGGACCCTGGAAAAAAAACACAGTCATTGAGTTATTCTTATTCATGAAAGATAGTGGAGACCAAATGAAAAATGGCCATGTAACTTCATAACATTTCATTTCAAACCTTTATTTAGACAGATAAATCCCATTGAGATCATTGATCTCTTTTTCAAGGGAGACCTGCTCAATAGTTCCACATAAACAACATGTTATAACATTATACTTGATGCTCTTTATAGATAAACTAATTTGATCATTTCATTAAATTGGTGGAAACAAAATGATTGGTCCTTTTATTTTTAGGGTGGACTTATTACGGCTGCAACTGATTGTTTAGTTAGTTCAAAGGATTCATCTGTTGCTCTATTCATTGTCAGAAAATAGTGAAAAATGTCAAATCAACCCAAGGCGACCACTTTCAATTTGTCAGTCGAAAACCCAACAATATTTCATTTATGAAGAGACTAAAATATATTTGACAATTCATTAATGATCAAAAAAAGTTGGCAAATGTTTTCTTTCCTGTGTGACGAATCGATAAGTTAACCAATCATTGCAGCTCTAGAACTACATCATGTAAATATGGAGGAAGAAAACCAGGTAACTCACTGGTCCTCCGAGTTCTCCCTGAAGTCCGGGCACTCCTGTTTCTCCAGCAGCTCCCTGATAAGAGAATGAAGGGGAGGATGTTAGAGGGAGAGAGAGAGACACATACATTATCAGAAAGTGATTTGTTGATCCAACACGGTTCCAAAAACCCCATCATTTACAGCAGCCCCCACAAGGGCACCAGTCCCGGTGCCCTTGTCACCCCTATGGGTATGGAAAGATATGACACAAGAGATTTAAATCCATCAAGTGCAGAAAGATCGGGAGGCTGGAGCCAGGGGTGCGCTGACCTGGCTCTTCTCCCTGGACCCTGCCCATATATCTTGTCCTCGTCCCCCTGCCTTATTGGATAGTTGCTCTGTTGACTCACCAATACAGCGGGCACTATCGTTATTCACTGTCACATAAACCTAGCGTTCTCCTGCTGGGCTTTACCGCAGAATCAGCCTGAATATGAGCTCATGTCATATCTGGGAGGGGGCCAATCGATAGCAGAGCTCTGCAGGGCCAACGCCAAGCTGAGCGGCGATGCGCTGTGATAAGCATGTCCACATTTTCTCAAGCAAGAACAAGAGCTCTGTATTGTCAGCTGATACTCTGAATTAGTGTCTGCCTTCCAAAGCAGCTCTTGTTCATGTCAGGAAATCCACTCTAAGCAGTTGCTATGCCTGTTAAAAGCATGACTGATCCTCCTGTATTAGAAGCTTGTCTTTATGCAATGTTGCATCCAAGAAGCTGTGCACAGGCTTCCACAGCATCCTCACAACAGCCTGCTGACGCCAGGGAGGCCACACGCATGAGACAGCTGCTCGTCACAGACATTTCACAGGGATGTGTTTACAGAAAGAAGAAGCCTGAGCTCATTGGCTTGCCAGCTCTCTGCGTTGGCCAACAAAATGCCAGATCAGCTAAAGAGCGATTAGCCAGAAGACCGCTGTGTTTGTTTGCAGCGGGAAAGGACAGGCTATCCTCGGGAGATTATAAAGGAGCCAAAGGTGATTCTATGACTGAACCAGATAAAACAAATCACACTATCACTACAGAGAGAAGGTGGTGAGAACAGAGCTGCAGTGCAGTGCCAATGTAGGTCTTTCATAATGAAAAAAGAGGCAACAAATAAAAAGGGCTAATTTGATTGTGTTGCGTTTAAATAATGCATTTATCTTCCTGCAAGTAAAGTGCCTTTGAGTTCTAATTCTTACTCCCTCAACCCAGCAACTGTACTGTTGGGGATGGCAGCACGTCCACTAGACTCGCTGTGCATCTGTCACTCTGCGGAAGGGAAATATAATCATGTCTTGTTTAAAAGGGTATCATATAAATAGGCATGGGAAATATGAATGGATGCAGAAGCCTTTTTAAAATGATCTTTACCACGGATCAGTCAACAAACTGCTAGCCAGTGAGTCTGTCGCTTCTTAAGTGTATTAAAAACCAGATAATAAATGGATCATATCGATCTAATGGGGGTCTACCATGAGATGGGTACACCACCATGAGCTTTAGTGTTCTCAGATACTAAGCCAACCTGGGGATCTTTGTTGTGTTGTCTGCCTCTCTGAGATAATGGCATAGGCTTTACTTCACATCGAGAGAGACACTCAGTTATTTTGGAACAAGACCAGAGGTGCCATCTGGAACAAAAACGCTGTAGCACAATGGATATGTTGTCAATTGAAACAGTACATTTCAGCGGGCTGAGTGGACCTCCATGATGGATCATCACAGCAGCTGCTCCTATCCACTTTATACAAAATATAGATAGTTTGAGTCGGGCTGGCTTCTCAGAGCACACACTGTTCTTCTCCAGGAGGCGAGGTAGCTGAGTTACAGCACTGAAATGTGACTGCTTAGCACTCCAAATATGAACCTGAGTGGGCGAAGCTGCTTTTTGAGTTGAAACAATGTTCCAGGAGACAATTCAATTATAACTTATGTGTGTAATTATGTGCACAAAGCAGTTTTGGTAAAGAAACAAGACAACATATTTAACACAACTGAAAGGAGGTTATATGAATGTGGAGATGTCTGTGTTTACACCAAGTATAGAAGACAAATCCTGCCAAAAAAGCCATCAAAAATAGCATCATGCTACTGTACTGTAACTGATCAATCAGAAACGTTTCCATCCAACTATACACAGAATAAGAGTTTACCTTTTCTCCAACAGAGCCAGGGTTTCCAATGCCACCGGGAGGTCCCTGAGGGCCGTCAGCTCCTGGGGGTCCTGAGGGGCCTCTGGGACCAGGTGGACCGGGTGGACCCTACAAACAAAGAGAGGTTAAGGTCTAATGAGTAAAGACACTTCCCATGCAAACTGTATGTTATGTGATGTGTCTCTGCTTTATATACAGTACACTTACCATTTGACCAACGTCTCCAGTTTCACCTTTCTCACCGGGGGGACCAGGCAAGCCCTGCGGAGTGTGGGGAGAGGGTTTTAATTATACTGCCTCACTCAATGTTAACAATGAGCATACATGATATGTTGCATTGCAGTCCACACCTGCAGACCAACTGGACCTGGAGGTCCGGGGAATCCTCTGGATCCTTCATCTCCCTTCTGGCCAAACAGACCCTGCTGACCTCTGGGACCGGGCTCTCCATCCGCACCCTGCACAACGAGACGGATGAAAACAGTCAGGAGGTATAAGGGTTGCAGATGCAGTAGTTGAGGCCCTTACTGATCTGAACAAGGTAATGCTGGTGTATTTTGAAGTTGCATCACTGTCCGTCACAGGGGCAATGTCTCTCTTTGGAGCCCTCTGATTTGACTCACTGCATGCAATATGGGCATATCTTCTCTCTCGCATGAATGATTCAAAGATAAGTGCTCTTGCTGAAAGTGTTCATCTTAATTCAGAGATTAAGAGTGTTTCCAGTTCTCTTAAATTAAAACAGTAACTAGAGTTGTTTTCAATATACTGTCAATAATGTCACTTATTTACAATTCCATTACTTTTCCTGTTTTGTTGTGTTTTTTGCCAAGCTATTAGATTAAAGTACTTACAGCTGGACCGGGTGCTCCAACAGGTCCTTGAGGGCCGGTGGGACCAGGTGGGCCCTGCCGAGGCGAAGGAACACATTAAAGACACACTCTCCACAACTAGACATGAATTCCAAGTAAAAATGGATCAGACGTAAAATCTCAGGAAGTAAATTGAATAATAAACAATGTATTTACAAGTTCTGGAACAACTTACATGCTCTCCTTTGTCACCCTTGCCTCCTTTCTGGCCGGACTCTCCAAGCTCTCCCTGTGAAATGACATGATCACAGTGTGAAACGAAGACGGATAAACTTTACCCAAGGTAATACACAAGTGACAAGAAGATTACAAAAGTGACAATTATGTTGAATTATCATCAAAAAAACAGTAACAGATAAATAAATAACAACCTACACTGATTATACAACACCTGTTCATCTTTTATTTAGAAATATGTCTATGGATATTTTAAATACATCTCTGTTTCTCTCACACATATAGTTCACATCTGAAGGGGTGCTTATCACGATGGCGCCACTAGAAGCCAGAACAGAATAGATAATTAGTCCCATCTAAACCTGGAGTGAAGAACTTTACAGCACTCTTTCAAAGCCTCCACATGCTGTGGGTGTTTGGAGAAGTAATGTTAATATCTGCCAAAGTCAAAGGCATTCACTTTGGTTTGTGAGTCAGACAATGCTCTCAGTATTGGTCTTAAAACAAAGGCCTTGGAGTAGTCCGTTCCCGGTAGACAGGACTGATAATGAGAAAGTGTGTAAACAGTAGCTCGCAAGATCCTATGTATCTGCATGGCAAACCCCCTCTATCTGTGTCCGTCCACTCCGTGAGGACTGGTGTAAGGCCAGTTAAGAACTGAGGCATTCTTCAAAGGATAAGAGATTATCCTCTGAGTCTCTCCGTGGCTCATTTTCCAGCAAACGTTTTTGGAGGGGATAAGGAGTCGTCCTCACTTCTGAATACTAAAGGGTCACTTTCACAAAGGCAGTCATTGCTACAAAATGCCTCCCCCCCCCCCTCTGTCTTTGTTTTGTTTGTAGAGAAGTACAAAGCTGCAACAAGGCAGCATCGCCTTTTTAAAGATCCGCTGATCGATGCAAACCCTGTCAGACAAATTCCCATTAGAGCGTTTAAGGTCACAGCGATGGAGACAAGAAGATACCTGGCTTGTAAGGTGGTTAGGGCACACACACACACACACACACACACACACACACACATAGCTTTCTGGATGTTATCATATTTCTCTTGAAGTTGATGGCAAAACAAGTAACCCACCTTGTCTCCGTCCTCTCCGGGGGGTCCAGGAGGTCCTCCAGGGCCGGGCAGACCCACAGGTCCCTGAATACCGTCTCTTCCAGCTGGGCCTTGAGGTCCTTTCTCTCCCTAAATATATAAGAGTGTTAAGACATGCTTCATCTGTAAAATGTAACTACTTTCGTTTTCGTAATGAGAACTAATTGGAATAAACTACTGTATATTTTGGTCATTTCAGGACCTTGTTATGCATCTGATATGATGATAATACAACTGCTTTTCAACTCATTCTTGAACTAAAGTTCCTAATTGAATGCCAAATACTCTGTACTGTAGTTCATTTATACACGCATTTATGTAAACAAACATACAGGTAAACACTATCCTATATATAAAGATAAAATGACTAAGTTCATATCTTAGTATAGTATTTAATGTGGCCTGTATTTTGCAGCAATCTTATATGTGAGGTTCTTACGGGTCCTCCTTTCTCTCCAGAAGGCCCCGGGGGTCCCTGGGGTCCGGAACGTCCAGGCAGACCTGTAGGTCCGGCTGGGCCAGCAGGGCCGCGCTCACCAGGAGAACCCTACCAGAAAATATGAAATACATCAGAAAACATCTTAGACAACCAGGAGTCTAAGCATCAGACACGTGTAGGTGAGGACTCCATTATGTAACAAGCTGCATGGTTTGATTTATGTAAGAGCCTGGAACAATGAGGGTGGGAACTTTGTCATGAAGACAATTCCCAGAGACAGAATGTGGAAGGTGAGGGATGAGAGTGACAAACGGAGGATGCAGATGCAGTAAATTGTACTCACAGCGGGTCCAGGTGGGCCATGGGGTCCTTCGCTTCCTTTCAGGCCGTGAGCCCCCTGCAGAACAAAATCAAGTGAAGGCTTCAGAAAACAAACACATCTGTTGGGGAAGCACACATCCTGCCTCACACTGGACTCCCTATCTTCAAACAGGCTCAGCGTGAGGTGGAAAACCTCCTATAGTCCCCAAAGTGGAGAAGAGTTGTTTACTACAACTGCTGCTACATCTTTTATATTTCACAGGAACAGGTGGGACGCATCATTTCTTCATCCTACAAATAAAAGACTGCTCTGGCCATGGATTTCTTTCTAACAAGTTGGCTGTAGGAAGATTGTGTGAATTGCATAACAACCAGGGCTTTGTTGAGTTAGAATAGATATAACAAATTAAAGAAGTAAACAGCCTGGAGCACACTGTTCCTCTTCTGCAGCCCACTCAGGGATGTGATAGCATGTCTGATTCTTCAAGTTAACCACAGTCTCACGGCGACATAATAGCCCAGAACTATTATGCAATAACCAAGCTGTGAGAGGTATTGGAATCGTGGGACGCTTTTGTGCTGAGCAGAGGAGAATACTCACCACAGGGCCGGGCAGACCTCTCTCTCCGGGGAAACCTCTGAGTCCAGGAGGGCCATCCTTACCGAGTTGGCCAGCAGGACCGGGGTCACCCTGTGGAGGAGAGCACAATGAATGTAATACTGTATTATGCAGTGTTTGAGTATTATATCAGTTTTGTTCATTACAACTCAAGACATAATGCATCTATGCAAAATGAGAATCCCTGATAAGCTATTTTAAACTTGAGAATAGAGGCCCAGATGCTAAACAGGTGGTATTTAAATGTTAATTAAAATGTATGTTAACTAACACTCTGTCCTAATAAAGAAAATGTATATATTATACAGTCACATTTACAACCTACAAAACATCTACAGTAAGACTAACACAAGTTACCCTATCCCCCACTAACACATACTAAATACACCCAAACAATGTATTAATTATGTGATTGTCCGTTCAAAATGACATTACTATTAGTGTAGAAAAAACAAACAGATTGGTTTTGGAACCAATGACAGGTATGATTGGGTGCTGTTTCAGGATTTACCTTGGCTCCTTCCTTTCCCGCAGATCCAGGTAGACCCTGCTCACCAGGTGGGCCTGGGGGTCCAGGATGACCGCGATCTCCCATTGGTCCAGTCTCACCTGTTGGTCCCTATAATAATACAAAAAAAAGTTGTAATCAGAGACACTACAGCTTTTAATCCTAGTTAAAGAGGAGGTGTGAAGCAGAGAAACTACAGCGAGAGGAACACTGTGAAACAAATCATCAATTCAGTATAAGTATAAAGATTACAATTTCTCCATTTATTACAAAACACGGCGTGGAGAAGCGGAGCATTTGCTGTGTGGGAGGCCTACTTGTCATTAAGGCCACATACAGCTCCGTTATTATCAATGTTCTCAGCTGGCATTAGAAGAGAGGCTGGGAGGGAAAGTCTGTTCAAAGCTACTGAATAATGGATGAAGAGCCCGTTGCTAATATGAAAGAGGATAAACAACAATTAAGTTATGTGCAATAAGGACAAAATGGTTGTTCTTTTGGGTCTGAAAAACTGCTTAAAACCTCACTGTTTAAACTCTTAGGCTTGCAAAGGAAGGCTACTTATCTGTGCAAGTCTAAAGGGTATTCCATTGTGAGGTTTAGCAAAAATGCATGTGTTAGGGAAATGCTAACCATGCGACTAAATACATCTGAGTGGAAAAAGCTGCAAGAAAAGTTTGTAAAATGATGTTTTGATATCATGTTGTGGCTGCTTTTGCATTCCGAGTTCACCGTTTCTTAAAGTTTTCTTAAAGGTCATTTTGGTGGGTGAAGTATTTATTTCATTATGTTTCATAACGAGTCTCTGAACAGTTGTTTTAACATAAAAACAGATACATATTTGCATGCTTGCATATTATACATGCCACCTTACATGTAAGGAAGCAACACAATGGTTAGTGACTGTGACTCACCTGAGGTCCAACCACACCTGGGGGGCCAGGAGGGCCAGGTCTTGGCCTTGGAATCCCTGTTTATTATAGAAGAGAAACAGAGTTACATCCCATATGTCTGACTGGTTGAATACATATGAAGAGCTGAGTATAGATTACTTACAGTCTCTCCTCTCTGTCCAGGATGTCCGGGCAGTCCGTCTTTTCCTGCGGGTCCCTGAGAAATACAAACAAATATATGAATGTAAATCTAAGAGAGACAAAAGTACAAGGTATGATGGGTTTGTATGCATGGTGGTGTGTGGTGTATGAGTTTGGACTTACAGGAGGGCCCTTTGGTCCTGGGAAACCTGTTGGTCCCTGAGGCCCTGGCAGACCCTGAAACAGACCACAAATGACTCCTGGTCAATAATCAGTTGACTCTTCATGTTATGAGACTAAAGTTACCCTGGATTACAATGGGGAAATAGGAAATGGGAAACAACATTCACAGCACGTCTTTATTGATCTAAATATTCAGCTTTAGTCCATATCTGTTGGCGTTCAGACCTTCAAAAACAACATTTATTCTGAGGTGAAAAAACGGTTTCATTTCCTGCAGCCACACACAAAGGGAGGCATGCACCTGTAGGCGTACTAATAGACATTCAAAACTTCATGTTTTCAAGCTCAAAACAGGCTTCAAAACTATAATAAAACTGACATTCAGCACAGCCCTTTCCCACTGACAGAGACAGGGCTGTGTATGCATGTCGGATATATGCTACATTTACAATAGATGGAATATTATGAAATGTTTTAAAGGAAGTGTAGTGTGATGAACTTACCCTCTCGCCAAGAGGTCCTGGTGGGCCGTCATTTCCTGAGGTACCCTGAAGAGACAAAATAAAAAGTTAGCTGTGAACTTGTCCTACAGTGTTTGCAAGAAAGAGTCAGAGAAATATTTGACGCACCTTTGGTCCATTCTTTCCTGTTGGTCCCCTTGCTCCTCTCTCTCCTCGAGGTCCCTTGGGAACAAAACAAAGGTGATTAAAATCATAAAAGGGGTCCTACGACTTATTTGTGACATGAAATTGGTTGTTCACATTTAATGGTCCCTTATTATACCCTTTTTCAACAATATATTAAAGGTATATAGATATATACAAAACATGTCTCTGAAGTGTTTGACTGAAATACCAAACAGATCATTGTAGCATCCCATAATCCCCTCTGTTTCAGCCCTGTTTCAAAAGTGCTTATTCGGTGTCTGTAGCTTTAAATGCTAAAAAGCTGTTGCTGGCCACACCCCTCTGAGAAGTGATTGGTTAAAAGAAACACAATGGTGCTCTAGGGGGAGATTCAGGTGATAAGGTTACCTTGGTTGGTTATAGGCTAATAGTTTGCCGAACCCAAAATACAGTTGTGACATCACAAAGTGGCCAAATCTGATCAGCTCAATTTCAGGTAGGATTTAGATATAAACGGATCAGGACAAAAGAGAGAGAATCTTTTTTTCCTAAAACTTTCCGTGTCTCTAAACACACTGGCTACACATATTTATTTATAAAAGACATGAAAAAGTGGATTTTGCATAATAGGTGACCTTTAAATCTGGGTGGATTTCCCTTAAGCCTGCCCAGGTTGAACTTCCCTTTTCACTGAGGTGCCAAGCCTGCCATCTGTATACAAGCAGGAGTCTGCTGAGTAAGACTTACCGTTGGTCCCCTCTGTCCGCGTGGGCCAGACTTCCCTGCCAATCCCTGTGGACACGCAGAACACACACAACGATCAAAGGAGTCCCATCATTAGGAGGCTGCATCCTCAAGAAGAATAAATCCAACACCAGCAGACGGTAACATTTGCAAACAGATTTCAACAGATTTGTGCAATTTCAGAAGCTCAGATATTATCATTAAGTTTAAAAATTACCGTAGAAATTCATTTCAACCTCAGAAAAGTACATTTTATTCAACACTAATGCACAATATAATCATTGCAATGACGGCAGCTGCATAACATTTTAATGAGAAAAACAAGTGTATCTTTAAAGTTTCTATAAAGTGCTGTGAAAAATATGTTAATGGAACTATTATCCCCGTTCTGTCCGGAGAGCGCGGTCTCATAAACTTCACAAATGTTTGGTGAAGATGAAAAGCTTTATGTGGCACGCTGCGCTTGTGGGGGCAAACCATTACTCTTGCAGGCAAGCTAATGGCCCATCCCGTAGACAAAGAAAATGAAAACATTGCTCAAGCGCCGCAAAGCAATAAACAATGCTTTCTTGTGGTTGGAAATGAGTGGGGTAAGTGGTAAAGAAGAAGGAATGCAATTGTCTTTCTGCCCTTGGTAAAAAAAATCTTTATATTAGAGCATTGCAACTTACTCTGAATTGATAGGTCTGGAGCCGGGGCAGGAGCCTGTCTCCAGCCCTACGCCCAGTTATTGATCCTACCCTTGTACGAATGAGAAGAATAATAAAGGCTATTGACATACCCGAGCTCCTTTCTCTCCGTTGGCTCCTGGGAATCCTTGGAAACCTTGAGATCCCTGAGTGAGAGAAAGCAAGTAATTCATCATTTGAGAGACAAACCTTATATATTATATCCCTTGTTTATTCCCTGATATATGAACCGCAACAGGAGGTGGGGTGCACCATAAATCACGGCAGTGTTGTATTGATGTCATATCAGGAGCAGAGCGCTGAGACCAAAAGGCATATTCAAATCCCTGTGTGTTTGATCAGAGAGCTTCAAGCCTGTCAGAATGAAGGACGAGCCGTCAACAGTGCAGCGGAGCAGACACACATGAACACGTATGAATCTTTCATTCCCTTACCGACATTCGTGTATAGTGACACTTTGGCCAATTACATTGTGTCCCTTCTCATTATTGTTTTAAAGTTACAGTTAACTCATAACAGTGAACTAATGACAATATCTTTTGAGGAATACATGTGTGTAATTACCTTTGGTCCTTGTCTTCCTGGGTATCCGGGGAGTCCGGGAACTCCGAGTTTACCCTGGGAAATGAGAAAGAAAAACATGTGATTTAGATAACTTGAAAAACATGAAGCAAGTTGTGGGATTCATTAGAAAGTCTCTCTTTCTGGTTATCTTATGAAATGGTGCAGGGTGCATTATGTTCTAATAGTTGATTCTTGTGATGCAAATAGAATGACTAAAATGTACTATTATATATTTTAATTAAATACTGCTATAATTATAATATTAAATAATGTGTTATATTTGAATTGTCTGTTTTTTTGTACATTTATATTTCTGTGGATATTTCTATATTTCAATATTTATAACACATTTTTTTTTTATAATAGTTCTCCTTTTTTTACAACTTATTTGTACTTACTGTGATCGTTTATGCAACAGTTTATACCAAAACTATTTTCTTATATGTGTAAAACTACTTGGTAATCAACCTGTTTCTGATTCTGAAACTATATATATATATATATATATATATATATATATATACTATATATACCTGTATATGACATTTGATATGAATGTGACCTTTTTCTTGAAATGTCTTTCATTTTTGATGGTGTATCAGTGATGCAAACTGAAACCATCATTAGTAGTATTTCTATTCACTGTTGTTCTGATAAGCACAGCATACTAATGCAAACAGACTGCAATATATTACAAATGCACAGCTTTGACTGTAAGTACAATAGTAGTGTTATCCTATAAACCACATTAAGATAAGAACCACCTGCTAACACAGCAGCCTGTATTAGAGGAAGCCTGCTCAGTGTTTGAATGTTGCCTGCTGTGCACAACTCCAATCAAATATGCAAATTGACTCTGCTGTGAAAACTCGTGTTCGATGCAGTGTTAGCCACCATAATGACAATTCTATTCAGATTAGGAAACAAGCACTCTAGGCTTTAAGGATAATAAACACATGATTGTAGTAACTGTTGAACCTTAAAACTTCGGCTAATGACCTTCTGAATTCAGATTGTGTAGGAGTTTGTTGGAAAGAGTCTCGTTGGTGCTCCACTGTTCAGCTCAATAACTATGTTCCTTGTTTAGCCTTGCTGTGAGAATCCTTCTAGATCAAACATGACTGATGATACAAATGACTACGTGTTTTTGATCAGGCAGTGAAACATTAAAGCATCGAGACAGGTTCTGAGGGATATCAGAGTCCTGGTTTTGGAAGTCAAACTGAAGACCTTACCTTCTCACCAGATGGGCCGAGAGGACCAGAATCTCCTAAGAGACCTGAGCGACCCTTGGGACCCTCGGGACCGTCCTCTCCTCTGGGTCCTCCTGGGCCGAGCTCTCCCTGGAAAATACAGCAAGTGCAAAGCAAATATATTACATTTACATGCCTTAAATATTCAATCACTTTCACCATAATCAGAATAGTGTATTCTTCTTGGGGAAATTGGTTTACAGGTGCTCAATTTAGGAATTAAAAAAATTCAAAATAACAATATACATAAATAAATAGATAGATAAATGAACACATAAATAAATAAAAAAATAAGATTACTTAAATGTATTAAATAAAAAATATATAATATATATTTAAAAAATAAATGTTCAAAGTACAATTATGACATTTAAAATATTTAATAATGGCATTTTTTATTTTTTCATTTTAATATTTAAATAATTGCCTTTAATAGAACCTTTTCTCTATCCTGCCTTTTGCTTCTGCACTGTCAATCAATCATGCTCAGTAACCTTTCTTCCAAAAATGAATACATATGGAGACATACTTGAGAAACCTTGTTATGTCATTAACAGTATTGTCATTTCATCACATTTGTAATATAAGGGCAACTTTTCATTTGAAAACAAACAAGTCTATCCCAGATATAACCCAGGTCTCTGGGAGAGTATAGTTGAGGATTGCCTCTAAAAGCATTTAGCCACCCTATTATCCTCACTCTATAAACCTGCTCCCCTTATAGCAGGACACCCGCTAAATAACAAAGCACAAGCTGGCTCTGACAACCAGTGGCTGCTACGGAGACCCAGTGGTGTGTGAAAGGTATCCAGTTAAAGCCTGGTGGGAAGTTGCACACACACTACTGCACTCAAGTACACATAAAACGACATCAAGCAAACTGTACTTGACTCACACTTGTAAGCTCATCAAAGAGAACACTTTGAATTGAACACACACACTTACACATGCACATACTGTAGGCATGCTTTAAAATAAGCCATTTAGATTCTGGTCCATGTGTATCTCCTCCAGAATAGAGTGCCTTCTCAAATCCTTGCTTTCATCTGGATTTGCTACATCTCCAGATTAAAACAGGCTGGAGCCCCGAGTCCCTTTTGCAGGTTTGAAGATTTAGAGTGCCATTGATTTCTCCTTCCTCTCTATGCTCAGTTATAAAGCCTGGTCAGGGATTGTGGGGGTTGATGTTTGAAGTTTGGTCGGAGGCATTCATGTTTCTCACTGTAAGAGACTGTTTTCCCGACTACTGACATTGTAAATCCCTAATGCAGTTTGGAGGAGGAAACCGTTCCTATGTACACCTTCTCTAAAAGCTGCCGAGGTGAAGACTTATTTGAAAGAGGTGATAGAAGTGGAATTGGAAACTGCTCACGTAAACACACTGGCTAACAGCTGGCAATGGGAGCAACACCTTATGTTTGCTCATTACCCACAATTCCACAGGAGTCACAGAGGCTTAGGCCGTAAGGGGCTAAAAATCCCATGGGGTGTTTTCACTCAGGTAAAGGTGACCCCAAACAAAACTAAAGCCAGGAAACAACGTAGAGTGCTGAAGTTACATTAGTGTCATTCATCTGAAGTAGCAATACACCATTTTGTACTTAAAGTAAATGTTATTTACCATTTGCTCATTTTCAGGTTGATATTTGTATGTTATGCCTCTAATTTGTCTGCTTTGATTAGTTAGCTTGCCCAGCTCTGTTGTGGTTGGTCAACCGCTTAGAGATGTCCCCGCCCCTTAGCCTATCATGTACAATGTGTTGCAGCGGCTAGCCAATAGAAGCAAGATTTACATAACGATGACACTATATTATGGAAGTAATCAAAGGAGCCCAATGGAGAGAAAACTCACTGGGATGTTAGCCATGCAGCCGATCAATACTACCGTGTGTTTTATGCTACCATTATCATATTACTTAGACATGGGATGTTCATGATTGTTTTCTTAATTTGCATGGTCCACAAACTAGTAGATCGATCTACTTGTTTATATAGAAATCAAACAGACAGCAAATATGTCATCAACGCCTGTGTTTGTAGTTTGCTTCAGTCCTAATGCAGTGTGTTCTGTTGGTTTGTAGCTAGAGGAACAACAAAAGCAATCTGATTGTCTTTGCAGTAGCGGCAACAACACAAATACCAATTGGTAACACTAGAACTGCCACTTTAATTCATTTGAATGATGCTTCCAACGCTCTAGAAGTGATTGACAGATACTGCTGAGTACATTACAAACAAGGAAGCCTTACCCTGTCGCCCTTGATTCCCAAATGTCCCTTGAAGCCGGGGAATCCATCTTCTCCCTGGGTAAGAGAAGAATGAAAGAGACCAATGGGTTAGGATGTGAAATAATGGGATAATATAGGTGTTTCAAACCATGTGTGTGAATATGCAGACACAAACTCAAAGACAAGCACACCAACACAGAGTCTTGGCAGATCCCCTGTTGCCATAGAAACCGTTGATAGCCTTTCTTTTCTTCTGTGCCAGCAACAGTTACACAGGATTTCATTGAGATTACCATTAGTATGAAACACTCCATGCAAGACTCACTGCAAATGTATTATTCAAACATTTCTCTGACATCACCGGTCTATTTCTTTCACACAGACATTTTCCAAGACGTAAAGCCAAGAAGTCTGAGCTCTCTTACCTTTCCACCCTTGTGTCCTTTCAGACCGCGGACACCGTCGGCTCCTGTGATGCAAGAACAGAAAGATGTTACAGGTGGGAAAGGTGCATGTTAGACAAAATGCAAGGGTTCAATTGATTCAGGGAATGAAAATGAGTTCTTAAGTTCTTGCCTGGTTACAGTAATGTTAAGGAAATACAATGTAGACTAGCATTTAGTCCCACCATGAGCGAGGAAGATATTCACCAATGTGATGGTAACAGTTATTTTTTCTGAATCACAGCTGCTAAGTAATTGAAGTCTGATGCAAAGGATATTTTTCTCTTTAATGTGTCAAACAAGGGTGCTATGAAGGGGGATATTATGTAATTGATGCATTGAGATGTGTTTTATGCATTACAAATACTCACACTCTTTCATTGACCCTTCATCTTATCTTCCCAGACACTTCAGACATCAGCCATGTAAACTGTGGAACTTTGAGCTAAAAGTCAAGCCACTCTTGTGGATCCCCTCTCCTCAGCGGAGGAATAAATGACTGGATCAGTCCAAGCCAAGATTTATTTGATGGGATTTCTTTTGTCTTGGTTTTATCCAGGCAGCTACTGATGAAGGGACGAGGGCCTTGAGGCCGCCATCAGCCCTGTGACTAACCCTAGCAAGCACCTTGTGCAAGCAAAGGGATGCAAGATCTGAAAAGATGACTTTCAAGTCTTACCTTTGCATTATCACGACCTGTTTGACAAAAGCAGAGGCCATTCTATTCTAGACATTGCCTGGAAGTTAAGCAGTAAACTAGGGCTTTTCATTGTTTAGCAGCTTTCTACAACATCACACTAAATGGTTGGAAAACCTTGGAAGTTATAAACGTTCTGTATTTCTCAGAAAGGTTTCTAGAAGATAATGGGCAACATTCAGACCCATAACAGTTGTTAATTGCCGGGCAGAATGAACTGATGATATTACAATTGATTTTATTAGTGGTTGAAATTCATCTCACCTTCACCCTCGGGGCCCGGGATAATCCAAGGGGTCCTTGAGGGCCAAGCAGGGCCCCTGTGGAGAGAGAGGGTTAGAAAGAGCTTGTAGCAAACATGCGCATGCAGTACACACATTAAGTTATCAACATTAATGCTGAATGTTTTATGTAATGATTCTACAATAGGATAATAGAAGGGGAAATAAAGTAAAAAACATTAACAAGATAACCAATGCAAGCTACTAAAGAAAATCACTTACCAAGTGTCCTTTCTCTCCGTTAGGCCCTTCCTTTCCAGGGTGACCCTGTGAATTATTTACAAAGCGCATTATTGCATCTCATAATTGGATAATTACCACCATAAATACTACAACACATTAGTTATCACTATAAAAGAAGGGTAACGTTGTAACACTTTGCAGGATGTATGAAACTGAAAAAAGACTTTGTTGGGAAGTGTTATTAGCACTACCGGTTATTACTGGGCACTAAAAGCCAACAATTGCCATTTTGGGATTTCAAATAATATGAAGCACATACTGTACACTCATGTGTGGATGTCCGGTCAAAAGAAGAAGAGGAAAAATGGAAGGAAATTGATTTTATTCACACGAGACAGAAAGGCTCTGCAAAGCCTCAGAAGGGTTTTTAGTGACGCTATAGAGGGCGGGGGAAGGGAATAGATACAAGAGAGGACATAAAGAAGGGGCATGGAGGGAGCATTGAAACTGAGTGAGAGAATACTGCGGTTGATTCAAGATGCAGATGAGTGTGTAAATGGCCGAGCTATTTCCACTCCAAAAAGACTCTGAAAGCCATTAAAGGGCCAGGGAACATTGTAAAGGGGCTGCAGTCCAACATCTCCTCTTACTCTCTTTCACCAAATCCCTATCTATTTGTCTTTAGTTATTCACATCTCACAGCCTCTCTTTTTGGTGCCACCGAATGCCTTTGAGACACACCTGCCATTAGTGCAGGTGTGTCCGTGCTGCCTGAGCAAAGGTGGGAAGAGAGTGAGTGTGGGCGGGTTGTATCACACACGTCTCAGAAAAATCCTTATCTCAGTGTGTTTTGAGAGCTTTTTAAACATGTACTGCTTTGAAAGCGTTGATTCTTACAGTTATGGCAAATGTAAATGTTAAAAAAAGGCTGAGATGTTTGGACTCACCGGTGGGCCGTCAGCTCCTGGCATTCCTGGCAAGCCTGGTTTTCCGAAAGGTCCCTAATAAGAAGACAGGAGAAACCTTTAGGGCAGAAAGACACCACAGAGTAACACAACACCAAGAAATCAAAATGTTAGAGGCATTATAAACGTCTGAAAAGAACCAGACTGAGTTCCACAGTCAAGCAGCTCTGTGAGGCTGTATTAGAGTGTTGTAGTGAGCTAAATGCTAATGTCAACATGGCATGCTAACAAAATGATTACTTCATAAACAACCCTTTATTCAATTCTAGTTTTGTCTCATCAAATACTACGCCTTCCAGTATTTCATTTATAATCAGAAAATTCCTACATTATTCATTTACAAAGTCCAACAGCTCAATAATAAACAGAATGCCCGCCACATAAACAGGCAAATATGATTTAG
Organism: Harpagifer antarcticus; assembly: GCA_902827135.1. NCBI lineage: Eukaryota > Metazoa > Chordata > Actinopteri > Perciformes > Harpagiferidae > Harpagifer > Harpagifer antarcticus. Next base: position 823,495 of record CADEHL010001030.1, on the reverse strand, counting down.
CTGAAATTGGATTCAAAATATATCAGGATTAAAAATCTGTGTGCGCTGTCAAATCGGCACTATTTGGTCCTACATTGGGGATTGGGGGGGGGGGTGAATTTGCATAATAGTGTGATAAGCATTTTGAAACTGAATAACTTGGCATTCAGCTCCATGTAAATGAATGACACCAATTCATGCAATTTTGTAGATTTGGATGCCGAGTTATTGACATTGTATCCAGCTGGCAGTCAATATTTCCGCTGCAGAAATGGCATGTTGCACAAAATGTGATTGTTCTATAGTGATTACGTCATACGGTATCTTACCTTGTCTCCTGGGGGTCCGATGGCTCCTTGGGGCCCTGCAAGACCCTGTGGAGAGGACACAAAGTGCTCAGAACATTTGATGTTATGAATAAGAGAAAACTCAAGTGGCAGACAACCTGTTCGTCACTAACCATGGTTCCTGGGTTTCCTTGCTGTCCAGAAGGTCCTGGTTCTCCTTGAGGTCCCTGAAGAAAACAACGGCCATTTTAGAAATCTCATTACAAACACAAAGATTGATTCAGTGATGTGTTCTCCCATGTGACGGTAGGAGTGATTTGTTGCTCCATATGGTTCATTAAAAGGGAAATGCTGCTTTCGGCTGAGATAAATCAGAAGCTGTCCAGCAGTGCATCAGAGCATTATTACCCTCTTATAGCTAAACAGCAGCTCACACCTGCATTCCCACATGACAGACACTGCTGAACACAAGACACATTCCCTCTCAGATAAATGGCAATCAGTTATGTTAGGTCTGGGAAAGCTGTGGATGCTCCATCTCCAGCTAGTTGGAACCAGGACAGACGAGCTGCTCCGCCTGGTGTTCCTCATTAAGTCTGCCGCTAAAATAAATTGACCCGGGATGATACAAGTGGTCGGGGTGGACTGCTCAAATGGATCCAAACACACCCGGCCTATTCTTCATTATCTGCTGAGTATCCTCTGATTGCACTGGTGTAGGCGCGTGTGTGTGAGTTAGTGAGAACCAAAGAGAAAAACAACTCATTTCCGAAGGTGTTTGTTTAGAGACATGTTGTAATTCGCCTTATTTGTATATGTATGTAAATACGTAAGTGTATTTGGAATAAAGAGAGAGAGGGGAACCAATAATGGGGATTTAAGGATAAAAAAAAGGGAAATATGTAAGACAAAGTGTATCACAGCTGATCGGGATACCAACATCTTTCCATTAGAGACTTAAAATTAAAATGTCAAGTCACAAAGAAGTGAGAGCGTTATTTCAATTTAAAAAAGAAGGATAGAACTAAAAAGATGTGTGTAATGATGCATTGAGAATATTTGATATGTGGGGTATGTGTGTAAGGTAAAGTGATCTCAGTATGTTTAATTGCTATTTTAAGAATGTGTTGATGATTATCAGAATGATATCATGAATTACAAATAGTTTCATGACATGCCTAATCGTGTGTGTGTTGTGTTTACTCACCTTTAGGAATGGAGACAGAGGGAGAGCAATTATTGAGAGGTACACGATTTAAAGTCCATACTGAACTCCATCGGCTGGGCAATATAACAATACCCTTCCAAATGTATATTCTATGGTCGTTTGTTTAGTAGCAGTCTATTATAGTGTTTTATACTCCATATATTAACTGTATTCTTTATATGCATATATTTACTCTTTATGTTTTTATTTTGTGCATGCTGCTGTCTCTGTTTCCCAGTTTTGGATCAATAAAGTATATCTAATTTAGTCAAATAAAATCTATTGGTTTAAATATATATATGTTCAAAACGATAGGAAAATGGATATACTAAATGTATTTCTATCGCAATATAGGCTAGACCTATTTATCATGATTTAATCATATTATTATATCTACGTTTTTTGATGGAAAAGGGAAAGCACTAGATCCTTCCAAATGAATGCTGGAACTTTGGAAAGTTTGATATTTTTACTATAAAAACAATAAATAATAATTATTTATTTTCTGCCTATTGACTTAACCCCCCTTTGTTTCCCCGACCTCTAAGTGAGGGTCATGCATTTGGAGATGTGTATTCTACTGTATTTGCAGTGTTCCATATAGATCTGGCTTGAAGCTGGACTGAGGCGTTCAGGAATACAACAGACCTCAAATGTGCTTAGCCTTTGGACAGAGCCCATTTCCTTTCATTTCTAGAGAGCTGCTGTTTGATAACGGCCGTTTCATTTCAGATTCATTAAAAACCGTGGCGAGGGAGGGGAGGACGAGACAATGGGACCTCATGCCTCATTTCAGACGTGTAATACAAACCATCGGGGAAGTCGGGGTGGCAGAGCTGCAGGTCTTTACAGGTACGCGCCGGGTTGCTCTGCGTTCCCATTGGATGCTTCATCTGCTCGATCTCCAGCTTCAGAGAGTTGAGCGAGCCAAAGATTTCCTCCATGCCGTCTTCGTAGTCCTTGTAGTTGGTATCTGCAGGCATGTCGTCCATCACCTCGCTGGCATCGATGTTCCTGCGGTTTCTGCCCTTCATGTTGGACATCATGGGGAGGGGGTGGATGACATCGCCGGGGGGGCCCTGTGATGGGGTGAGGAAAGGAGGGGAGACAAATACCAGTCAGAGATAAGGGCGGAGATTATACAAATGTCTGGAGATAATGACTCACACTGAAGGATACGTTATGAAATGATGATTGAGAACAATTCAGAAGTCCTTGACTTACAGGTTGGCCAGGAGGTCCAGATGTACCGGTCTCTCCCTTCGGTCCAGTTTGACCCTGAACAGGAACAATGAGATGAGTTTGTTGAGTGAGTGTTGTGATTAAAGATGTACAATTTTGAACAATAATACTCTCATTTATCTTAATCAACTTTGAAGACTTCTCTTTCTGCCTTGCCTTTTATTAAATCAAATAATAACTGCAATCTTACAATGCACTGTATCTTGTATTCTTGTATTTGATATCTGTATACTCTATGTTAGCTTGTTTCTTCTGGTATTGTCTGGGCTTTTAAGTGAAGTACCTATATTTAAAAAAGTCATTTCTAATTGTTGTTTTTGCACCGTATTTTAATGCTTTAAATGTTTTCATTTATTTTCTAAATCGATTTCAATTGCCTTGTGTTGATGTGCTATATAAATAAACTTGTCCCGCTTTGCCTGACAAATAAAGTAGTGTCATTATGGCCCACGAGCAAATGAGACATAGTTTTATGTGAATACATGCTCATTTCTGGCTGCTGCAGATGTTTTATTTGAAAGCTTTCATCTGCTTAGTAATTGTTACTTATTGGATGCACATTTCTGTGAAATACTTACAGATGACCCTTTAGCTCCTTTAGGACCAGATGGACCCTGAAGACAGAAATGGAAGGAGGAATCAATATTAGCTCAGGCATTACAAGCTATGCAGTTACACACACACAGTAGTACAACATGTGTGATAAGTCTTACAGGTAGTCCAGGGGGGCCGAGGGGACCGAGAGGACCTGAAGGACCGGCAATACCCTAAAGGACAAAACAGAGAGTGTGAATCCATAACTGCTTTGTGAAAACTGCTTTTTGTGAAGTTGAAACATGATGCGACTGTTTTAACTAGAATGAGGGATCGTGACAACAGTTTGCCTGTGCCCAAGTTAATCAAACACCAAAGAAGAAGAAGATTATTGGTACAAATACAGATCAAAATCAAACAATAAAACATATATCAGTCCTAAACATTATTCATTTCCCTCAATTTTGACTGTTTTATTTCACTATGTAGTTAAAATAAAATGTTTATCCTGCTGAAGTTTACTGTTAGAAAAGATAAATCAACTTTCTTTCTTCCCCTTCCTTCTATCTCTTTTTACTACAAGTTCAGTTACTCATTATTTTTGATGTAATGTGGTATCAGAAATAACTCTCTGAAAGAACATAGTGTGGGCCTTTTAACGTGACTGCAGCATAGTTTAGTTGACTCACATTGTCTCCCTTGGAGCCATGTTGTCCTGGGGGGCCGGGCAGACCACGGTCACCCTTCTCTCCCTGTTCTCCTGGGGGTCCGATAAGACCAATAAGCCCAGGATGGCCCTGAGGGTAGAGAACAACACACACACATATTATCAATACAGCAGTCAATAATACAGCAACACAAACATTAATGACACATCTCTCTGGGAGCGGCGCTGATAATTAGGGTAATGATTGGATGGCTGGAGGCGAACAACAGCTCTAATCAATCTGTTAGTAAATGGGTCCATTAGTCTTAGTGTTAAGCTTGTGCTATACAAACATTCAGCTGGACAGGCGGCTCACCTTTTCTCCTTTAACGCCAGAATCTCCTTTCATACCAGGTAAACCAGGAGGACCCTGTGGACATTGAAAAATAATACATGTTAAAGCTTCAGCTCAGATTGTACATATTATGTGAGTTCAAAGGCCAGGAGCTGCTTCTACTCACCATGGGTCCCGGAGGTCCATCTGGGCCTGGAGAACCAGGAAGACCTTGCTCTCCCTGCAAAGAAATACCAATTACAGCGTGTTCGTACTCGGCTCATGAGAAAACACCTCCCTATAAATAGCCCGGCCCCTTTACAGTTTGTTCAGCAGCATATTGAAAAGCATTTATGTGCACCTGCTCTGTAAGCTGTTTTAACAGAATCACTTTACTTACAACTGGCCCAGGGATACCCCGCAGGCCTTCAGAACCGGGCTTGCCAGGTGATCCTTGAGGACCAACGGGGCCTGTCTTTCCTTGGGGACCTTCCAAACCAGTCTCTCCCTTTAACACAAAAATAAACACAAACATTAGATTCTTGCTCATTTCCTGGAGACTAGACATCGTTGGTGGAGGTGAACTGAAAAGAGATTGTTGTTGAATGTGTTACCTTAGTTCCCTTCTCTCCTTGTCTTCCCTCAGGTCCTGATATTCCATGGGGGCCCTGGAAAAAAAAGATGAGAAATTTTAGCTTTAGTAAATTGATATTGATAACATGAAGCAACGACAAGAGAGAAGAGGACTTTACTCACTCTCTTTCCTGGGGTCCAGAGGGACCAGACTCTCCAGTGGGTCCAGGAGAACCCTATGTTTTAAGAAATGAAAATATAATTTATTTTGTGATTTAAATGGCAACTTTCTTAAAAAACGATTTTTCGGCACATTGGTGCACAGCACTCACAGCTTGACCAGCCTCTCCGTCATCTCCCTTGTCACCAGCGGGTCCATCTAATCCCTGGATAGGAGATAAAGAGCCTCAGTTCTACTGCCTTGCATCAAAAACACACTGTAAGGAGAATATTGCACTTTTTATGAACTCATACGTACAGCTGCACCGGGCTCTCCAGGGGGACCAGGGTCACCAGGGAAACCACTTGGACCCTGAAAATCAATAAAACTTACTTTTACAATTTTCAGTGAGAAAACAAAGTTTGATGACAGTGTTTTTCCTTTGTGTGAGGTTACATCTCTTATAAGAGAACAATGGTGTTTCTGAAGTAGGGTAGAAAAAGGCTTACGGGGCTTCCTTTGGGACCGTCATCTCCAGGGGGACCCTTAGGGCCGGGGGGTCCTGATGTACCAGCTGGACCACCCTCTCCCTTCTCTCCTCTCTCTCCTCTTGGACCCTGGAAAAAAAACACAGTCATTGAGTTATTCTTATTCATGAAAGATAGTGGAGACCAAATGAAAAATGGCCATGTAACTTCATAACATTTCATTTCAAACCTTTATTTAGACAGATAAATCCCATTGAGATCATTGATCTCTTTTTCAAGGGAGACCTGCTCAATAGTTCCACATAAACAACATGTTATAACATTATACTTGATGCTCTTTATAGATAAACTAATTTGATCATTTCATTAAATTGGTGGAAACAAAATGATTGGTCCTTTTATTTTTAGGGTGGACTTATTACGGCTGCAACTGATTGTTTAGTTAGTTCAAAGGATTCATCTGTTGCTCTATTCATTGTCAGAAAATAGTGAAAAATGTCAAATCAATCCAAGGCGACCACTTTCAATTTGTCAGTCCAAAACCCAACAATATTTCATTTATGAAGAGACTAAAATATATTTGACAATTCATTAATGATCAAAAAAAGTTGGCAAATGTTTTCTTTCGTGTGTGACGAATCGATAAGTTAACCAATCATTGCAGCTCTAGAACTACATCATGTAAATATGGAGGAAGAAAACCAGGTAACTCACTGGTCCTCCGAGTTCTCCCTGAAGTCCGGGCACTCCTGTTTCTCCAGCAGCTCCCTGATAAGAGAATGAAGGGGAGGATATTAGAGGGAGAGAGAGAGACACATACATTATCAGAAAGTGATTTGTTGATCCAACACGGTTCCAAAAACCCCATCATTTACAGCAGCCCCCACAAGGGCACCAGTCCCGGTGCCCTTGTCACCCCTATGGGTATGGAAAGATATGACACAAGAGATTTCAATCCATCAAGTGCAGAAAGATCGGGAGGCTGGAGCCAGGGGTGCGCTGACCTCGCTCTTCTCCCTGGACCCTGCCCATATATCTTGTCCTCGTCCCCCTGCCTTATTGGATAGTTGCTCTGTTGACTCACCAATACAGCGGGCACTATCGTTATTCACTGTCACATAAACCTAGCGTTCTCCTGCTGGGCTTTACCGCAGAATCAGCCTGAATATGAGCTCATGTCATATCTGGGAGGGGGCCAATCGATAGCAGAGCTCTGCAGGGCCAACGCCAAGCTGAGCGGCGATGCGCTGTGATAAGCATGTCCACATTTTCTCAAGCAAGAACAAGAGCTCTGTATTGTCAGCTGATACTCTGAATTAGTGTCTGCCTTCCAAAGCAGCTCTTGTTCATGTCAGGAAATCCACTCTAAGCAGTTGCTATGCCTGTTAAAAGCATGACTGATCCTCCTGTATTAGAAGCTTGTCTTTATGCAATGTTGCATCCAAGAAGCTGTGCACAGGCTTCCACAGCATCCTCACAACAGCCTGCTGACGCCAGGGAGGCCACACGCATGAGACAGCTGCTCGTCACAGACATTTCACAGGGATGTGTTTACAGAAAGAAGAAGCCTGAGCTCATTGGCTTGCCAGCTCTCTGCGTTGGCCAACAAAATGCCAGATCAGCTAAAGAGCGATTAGCCAGAAGACCGCTGTGTTTGTTTGCAGCGGGAAAGGACAGGCTATCCTCGGGAGATTATAAAGGAGCCAAAGGTGATTCTATTGACTGAACCAGATAAAACAAATCACACTATCACTACAGAGAGAAGGTGGTGAGAACAGAGCTGCAGTGCAGTGCCAATGTAGGTCTTTCATAATGAAAAAAGAGGCAACAAATAAAAAGGGCTAATTTGATTGTGTTGCGTTTAAATAATGCATTTATCTTCCTGCAAGTAAAGTGCCTTTGAGTTCTAATTCTTACTCCCTCAACCCAGCAACTGTACTGTTGGGGATGGCAGCACGTCCACTAGACTCGCTGTGCATCTGTCACTCTGCGGAAGGGAAATATAATCATGTCTTGTTTAAAAGGGTATCATATAAATAGGCATGGGAAATATGAATGGATGCAGAAGCCTTTTTAAAATTATCTTTACCACGGATCAGTCAACAAACTGCTAGCCAGTGAGTCTGTCGCTTCTTAAGTGTATTAAAAACCAGATAATAAATGGATCATATCGATCTAATGGGGGTCTACCATGAGAGATGGGTACACCACCATGAGCTTTAGTGTTCTCAGATACTAAGCCAACCTGGGGATCTTTGTTTGTTGTCTGCCTCTCTGAGATAATGGCATAGGCTTTACTTCACATCGAGAGAGACACTCAGTTATTTTGGAACAAGACCAGAGGTGCCATCTGGAACAAAAACGCTGTAGCACAATGGATATGTTGTCAATTGAAACAGTACATTTCAGCGGGCTGAGTGGACCTCCATGATGGATCATCACAGCAGCTGCTCCTATCCACTTTATACAAAATATAGATAGTTTGAGTCGGGCTGGCTTCTCAGAGCACACACTGTTCTTCTCCAGGAGGCGAGGTAGCTGAGTTACAGCACTGAAATGTGACTGCTTAGCACTCCAAATATGAACCTGAGTGGGCGAAGCTGCTTTTTGAGTTGAAACAATGTTCCAGGAGACAATTCAATTATAACTTATGTGTGTAATTATGTGCACAAAGCAGTTTTGGTAAAGAAACAAGACAACATATTTAACACAACTGAAAGGAGGTATATATGAATGTGGAGATGTCTGTGTTTACACCAAGTATAGAAGACAAATCCTGCCAAAAAAGCCATCAGAAATAGCATCATGCTACTGTACTGTAACTGATCAATCAGAAACTTTTCCATCCAACTATACACAGAATAAGAGTTTACCTTTTCTCCAACAGAGCCAGGGTTTCCAATGCCACCGGGAGGTCCCTGAGGGCCGTCAGCTCCTGGGGGTCCTGAGGGGCCTCTGGGACCAGGTGGACCGGGTGGACCCTACAAACAAAGAGAGGTTAAGGTCTAATGAGTAAAGACACTTCCCATGCAAACTGTATGTTATGTGATGTGTCTCTGCTTTATATACAGTACACTTACCATTTGACCAACGTCTCCAGTTTCACCTTTCTCACCGGGGGGACCAGGCAAGCCCTGCGGAGTGTGGGGAGAGGGTTTAATTATACTGCCTCACTCAATGTTAACAATGAGCATACATGATATGTTGCATTGCAGTCCACACCTGCAGACCAACTGGACCTGGAGGTCCGGGGAATCCTCTGGATCCTTCATCTCCCTTCTGGCCAAACAGACCCTGCTGACCTCTGGGACCGGGCTCTCCATCCGCACCCTGCACAACGAGACGGATGAAAACAGTCAGGAGGTATAAGGGTTGCAGATGCAGTAGTTGAGGCCCTTACTGATCTGAACAAGGTAATGCTGGTGTATTTTGAAGTTGCATCACTGTCCGTCACAGGGGCAATGTCTCTCTTTGGAGCCCTCTGATTTGACTCACTGCATGCAATATGGGCATATCTTCTCTCTCGCATGAATGATTCAAAGATAAGTGCTCTTGCTGAAAGTGTTCATCATAATTCAGAGATTAAGAGTGTTTCCAGTTCTCTTAAATTAAAACAGTAACTAGAGTTGTTTTCAATATACTGTCAATAATGTCACTTATTTACAATTCCATTACTTTTCCTGTTTTGTTGTGTTTTTGCCAAGCTATTAGATTGAAGTACTTACAGCTGGACCGGGTGCTCCAACAGGTCCTTGAGGGCCGGTGGGACCAGGTGGGCCCTGCCGAGGCGAAGGAACACATTAAAGACACACTCTCCACAACTAGACATGAATTCCAAGTAAAAATGGATCAGACGTAAAATCTCAGGAAGTAAATTGAATAATAAACAATGTATTTACAAGTTCTGGAACAACTTACATGCTCTCCTTTGTCACCCTTGCCTCCTTTCTGGCCGGACTCTCCAAGCTCTCCCTGTGAAATGACATGATCACAGTGTGAAACGAAGACGGATAAACTTTACCCAAGGTAATACACAAGTGACAAGAAGATTACAAAAGTGACAATTATGTTGAATTATCATCAAAAAAACAGTAGTAACAGATAAATAAAAACAACCTACACTGATTATACAACACCTGTTCATCTTTTATTTAGAAATATGTCTATGGATATTTTAAATACATCTCTGTTTCTCTCACACATATAGTTCACATCTGAAGGGGTGCTTATCACGATGGCGCCACTAGAAGCCAGAACAGAATAGATAATTAGTCCCATCTAAACCTGGAGTGAAGAACTTTACAGCACTCTTTCAAAGCCTCCACATGCTGTGGGTGTTTGGAGAAGTAATGTTAATATCTGCCAAAGTCAAAGGCATTCACTTTGGTTTGTGAGTCAGACAATGCTCTCAGTATTGGTCTTAAAACAAAGGCCTTGGAGTAGTCCGTTCCCGGTAGACAGGACTGATAATGAGACAGTGTGTAAACAGTAGCTCGCAAGATCCTATGTATCTGCATGGCAAACCCCCTCTATCTGTGTCCGTCCACTCCGTGAGGACTGGTGTAAGGCCAGTTAAGAACTGAAGCATTCTTCAAAGGATAAGAGATTATCCTCTGAGTCTCTCCGTGGCTCATTTTCCAGCAAACGTTTTTGGAGGGGATAAGGAGTCGTCCTCACTTCTGAATACTAAAGGGTCACTTTCACAAAGGCAGTCATTGCTACAAAATGCCTCCCCCCCCCCCCTCTGTCTTTGTTTTGTTTGTAGAGAAGTACAAAGCTGCAACAAGGCAGCATCGCCTTTTTAAAGATCCGCTGATCGATGCAAACCCTGTCAGACAAATTCCCATTAGAGCGTTTAAGGTCACAGCGATGGAGACAAGAAGATACCTGGCTTGTAAGGTGGTTAGGGCACACACACACACACACACAACACACACACACACACATAGCTTTCTGATGTTATCATATTTCTCTTGAAGTTGATGGCAAAACAAGTAACCCACCTTGTCTCAGTCCGTCTCCGGGGGGTCCAGGAGGTCCTCCAGGGCCGGGCAGACCCACAGGTCCCTGAATACCGTCTCTTCCAGCTGGGCCTTGAGGTCCTTTCTCTCCTAAAATATATAAGAGTGTTAAGACATGCTTCATCTGTAAAATGTAACTACTTTCGTTTTCGTAATGAGAACTAATTGGAATAAACTACTGTATCATTTTGGTCATTTCAGGACCTTGTTATGCATCTGATATGATGATAATACAACTGCCCTTTTTCAACTCATTCTTGAACTAAAGTTCCTAATTGAATGCCAAATACTCTGTACTGTAGTTCATTTATACACGCATTTATGTAAACAAACATACAGGTAAACACTATCCTATATATAAAGATAAAATGACTAAGTTCATATCTTAGTATAGTATTTAATGTTGGCCTGTATTTGGCAGGCAATCTATATGTGAGGTTCTTACGGGTCCTCCTTTCTCTCCAGAAGGCCCCGGGGGTCCCTGGGGTCCGGAACGTCCAGGCAGACCTGTAGGTCCGGCTGGGCCAGCAGGGCCGCGCTCACCAGGAGAACCCTACCAGAAAATATGAATACAATCAGAAAACATCTTAGACAACCAGGAGTCTAAGCATCAGACACGTGTAGGTGAGGACTCCATTATGTAACAAGCTGCATGGTTTGATTTATGTAAGAGCTGGAACAATGAGGGTGGGAACTTTGTCATGAAGGACAATTCCCAGAGACAGAATGTGGAAGGTGAGGGATGAGAGTGACCAAACGGAGGATGCAGATGCAGTAAATTGTACTCACTAGCGGGTCCAGGTGGGCCATGGGGTCCTTCGCTTCCTTCCTTTCAGGCCGTGAGCCCCCTGCAGAACAAAATCAAGTGAAGGCTTCAGAAAACAAACACATCTGTTGGGGAAGCACACATCCTGCCTCACACTGGACTCCCTATCTTCAAACAGGCTCAGCGTGAGGTGGAAAACCTCCTATAGTCCCCAAAGTGGAGAAGAGTTGTTTACTACAACTGCTGCACATCTTTTATATTTCACAGGAAACAGGTGGGACGCATCATTTCTTCATCCTACAAATAAAAGATGCTCGGCCATGGATTTCTTTCTAACAAGTTGGCTGTAGGAAGATTGTGTGAATTGCATAACAACCAGGGCTTTGTTGAGTTAGAATAGATATAACAAATTAAAGAAGTAAACAGCCTGGAGCACACTGTTCCTCTTCTGCAGCCCACTCAGGGATGTGATAGCATGTCTGATTCTTCAAGTTAACCACAGTCTCACGGCGACATAATAGCCCCAGAACTATTATGCAATAACCAAGCTGTGAGAGGTATTGGAATCGTGGGACGCTTTTGTGCTGAGCAGAGGAGAATACTCACCACAGGGCCGGGCAGACCTCTCTCTCCGGGGAAACCTCTGAGTCCAGGAGGGCCATCCTTACCGAGTTGGCCAGCAGGACCGGGGTCACCCTGTGGAGGAGAGCACAATGAATGTAATACTGTATTATGCAGTGTTTGAGTATTATATCAGTTTTGTTCATTACAACTCAAGACATAATGCATCTATGCAAAATGAGAATCCCTGATAAGCTATTTTAAACTTGAGAATAGAGGCCCAGATGCTAAACAGGTGGTATTTAAATGTTAATTAAAATGTTATGTTAACTAACACTCTGTCCTAATAAAGAAAATGTATATATTATACAGTCACATTTACAACCTACAAAACATCTACAGTAAGACTAACACAAGTTACCCTATCCCCCACTAACACATACTAAATACACCCAAACAATGTATTAATTATGTGATTGTCCGTTCAAAATGACATTACTATTAGTGTAGAAAAAACAAACAGATTGGTTTTGGAACCAATGACAGGTATGATTGGGTGCTGTTTCAGGATTTACCTTGGCTCCTTCCTTCTCCCGCAGATCCAGGTAGACCCTGCCTCACCAGGTGGGCCTGGGGGTCCAGGATGACCGCGATCTCCATTGGTCCAGTCTCACCTGTGGTCCCTATAATAATACAAAAAAAAGTTGTAATCAGAGGACACTACAGCTTTTAATCCTAGTTAAAGAGGAGGTGTGAAGCAGAGAAACTACAGCGAGAGGAACACTGTGAAACAATCATCAATTCAGTATAAGTATAAAGATTACAATTTCTCCCATTTATTACAAAACACGGCGTGGAGAAGCGGAGCATTTGCTGTGTGGGAGGCCTACTTGTCATTAAGGCCACATACAGCTCCGTTATATCAATGTTCTCAGCTGGCATTAGAAGAGAGGCTGGGAGGGAAAGTCTGTTCAAAGCTACTGAATAATGGATGAAGAGCCCGTTGCTAATATGAAAGAGGATAAACAACAATTAAGTTATGTGCAATAAGGACAAATGGTTGTTCTTTTGGTCTGAAAAACTGCTTAAACCTCACTGTTTAAACTCTTAGGCTTGCAAAGGAAGGCTACTTATCTGTGCAAGTCTAAAGGGTATTCCATTGTGAGGTTTAGCAAAAATGCATGTGTTAGGGAAATGCTAACCATGCGACTAAATACATCTGAGTGGAAAAAGCTGCAAGAAAAGTTTGTAAAATGATGTTTTGATATCATGTTGTGGCTGCTTTTGCATTCCGAGTTCACCGTTTCTTAAAGTTTTCTTAAAGGTCATTTTGTGGGTGAAGTATTTATTTCATTATGTTTCATAACGAGTCTCTGAACAGTTGTTTTAACATAAAAACAGATACATATTTGCATGCTTGCATATTATACATGCCACCTTACATGTAAGGAAGCAACACAATGGTTAGTGACTGTGACTCACCTGAGGTCCAACCACACCTGGGGGGCCAGGAGGGCCAGTCTTGCCTTGGAATCCCTGTTTATTATAGAAGAGAAACAGAGTTACATCCCATATGTCTGACTGGTTGAATACATATGAAGAGCTGAGTAATAGATTACTTACAGTCTCTCCTCTCTGTCCAGGATGTCCGGGCAGTCCGTCTTTTCCTGCGGGTCCCTGAGAAATACAAACAAATATATGAATGTAAATCTAAGAGAGACAAAAGTACAAGGTATGATGGGTTTGTATGCATGGTGGTGTGTGGTGTATGAGTTTGGACTTACAGGAGGGCCCTTTGGTCCTGGGAAACCTGTTGGTCCCTGAGGCCCTGGCAGACCTGAAACAGACCACAAATGACTCCTGGTCAATAATCAGTTGACTCTTCATGTTATGAGACTAAAGTTACCCTGGATTACAATGGGGAAATAGGAAATGGGAAACAACATTCACAGCACGTCTTTATTGATCTAAATATTCAGCTTTAGTCCATATCTGTTGGCGTTCAGACCTTCAAAAACAACATTTATTCTGAGGTGAAAAAACGGTTTCATTTCCTGCAGCCACACACAAAGGGAGGCATGCACCTGTAGGCGTACTAATAGACATTCAAAACTTCATGTTTTCAAGCTCAAAACAGGCTTCAAAACTATAATAAAACTGACATTCAGCACAGCCCTTTCCCACTGACAGAGACAGGGCTGTGTATGCATGTCGGATATATGCTACATTTACAATAGATGGAATATTATGAAATGTTTTAAAGGAAGTGTAGTGTGATTGAACTTACCCTCTCGCCAAGAGGTCCTGGTGGGCCGTCATTTCCTGAGGTACCCTGAAGAGACAAAATAAAAGTTAGCTGTGAACTTGTCCTACAGTGTTTGCAAGAAAGAGTCAGAGAAATATTTGACGCACCTTTGGTCCATTCTTTCCTGTTGGTCCCCTTGCTCCTCTCTCTCCTCGAGGTCCCTTGGGAACAAAACAAAGGTGATTAAAATCATAAAAGGGGTCCTACGACTTATTTGTGACATGAAATTGGTTGTTCACATTTAATGGTCCCTTATTATACCCTTTTTCAACAATATATTAAAGGTATATAGATATATACAAAACATGTCTCTGAAGTGTTTGACTGAAATACCAAACAGATCATTGTAGCATCCCATAATCCCCTCTGTTTCAGCCCTGTTTCAAAAGTGCTTATTCGGTGTCTGTAGCTTTAAATGCTAAAAAGCTGTTGCTGGCCACACCCCTCTGAGAAGTGATTGGTTAAAAGAAACACAATGGTGCTCTAGGGGGGAGATTCAGGTGATAAGGTTACCTTGGTTGGTTATAGGCTAATAGTTGCCGAACCCAAAATACAGTTGTGACATCACAAAGTGGCCAAATCTGATCAGCTCAATTTCAGGTAGGATTTAGATATAAACGGATCAGGACAAAAGAGAGAGAATCTTTTTTCCTAAAACTTTCCGTGTCTCTAAACACACTGGCTACACATATTTATTTATAAAAGACATGAAAAGTGGATTTTGCATGAATAGGTGACCTTAAAATCTGGGTGGATTTCCCTTAAGCCTGCCCAGGTTGAACTTCCCTTTTCACTGAGGTGCCAAGCCTGCCATCTGTATACAAGCAGGAGTCTGCTGAGTAAGACTTACCGTTGGTCCCCTCTGTCCGCGTGGGCCAGACTTCCCTGCCAATCCCTGTGGACACGCAGAACACACACAACGATCAAAGGAGTCCCATCATTAGGAGGCTGCATCCTCAAGAAGAATAAATCCAACACCAGCAGACGGTAACATTTGCAACAGATTTCAACAGATTTGTGCAATTTCAGAAGCTCAGATATTATCATTAAGTTTAAAAATTACCGTAGAAATTCATTTCAACCTCAGAAAAGTACATTTTATTCAACACTAATGCACAATATAATCATTGCAATGACGGCAGCTGCATAACATTTTAATGAGAAAAACAAGTGTATCTTTAAAGTTTCTATAAAGTGCTGTGAAAAATATGTTAATGGAACTATTATCCCGTTCTGTCCGGGAGCGCGGTCTCATAAACTTCACAAATGTTTGGTGAAGATGAAAAGCTTTATGTGGCACGCTGCGCTTGTGGGGGCAAACCATTACTCTTGCAGGCAAGCTAATGGCCCATCCCGTAGACAAAGAAAATGAAACATTGCTCAAGCGCCGCAAAGCAATAAACAATGCTTTCTGTGGTTGGAAATGAGTTGGGTAAGTGGTAAAGAAGAAGGAATGCAATTGTCTTTCTGCCCTTGGTAAAAAAAATCTTTATATTAGAGCATTGCAACTTACTCTGAATTGATAGGTCTGGAGCCGGGGCAGGAGCCTGTCTCCAGCCCTACGCCAGTATTGATCCTACCCTTGTACGAATGAGAAGAATAATAAAAGGCTATTTGACATACCCGAGCTCCTTTCTCTCCGTTGGCTCCTGGGAATCCTTGGAAACCTTGAGATCCCTGAGTGAGAGAAAGCAAGTAATTCATCATTTGAGAGACAAACCTTAATATTATATCCCTTGTTTATTCCCTGATATATGAACCGCAACAGGAGTGGGGTGCACCATAAATCACGGCAAGTGTTGTATTGATGTCATATCAGGAGCAGAGCGCTGAGACCAAAAGGCATATTCAAATCCCTGTGTGTTTGATCAGAGAGCTTCAAGCCTGTCAGAATGAAGGACGAGCCGTCAACAGTGCAGCGGAGCAGACACACATGAACACGTATGAATCTTTCATTCCCTTACCGACATTCGTGTATAGTGACACTTTGGCCAATTACATTGTGTCCCTTCTCATTATTGTTTTATTAAAGTACAGTTAACTCATAACAGTGAACTAATGAAATATCTTTGAGGAATACATGTGTGTAATTACCTTTGGTCCCTTGTCTTCCTGGGTATCCGGGGGAGTCCGGGAACTCCGAGTTTACCCTGGGAATGAGAAAGAAAAAACATGTTGATTTTAGATAACTTGAAAAACATGAAGCAAGTTGTGGGATTCATTAGAAAGTCTCTCTTTCTGTTATCTTATGAAATGGTTGCAGGGTGCATTATGTCTAATAGTTGATTCTTGTGATTGCAAATATGAATGACTAAATGTACTATTATATATTTTAATTAAATACTTGCTATAATTATAATATTAAATAATGTGTTATATTTGAATTGTCTGTTTTTTTGTACATTTATATTTCTGTGGATTATTTCTATATTTCAATATTTATAACACATTTTTTTTTTATAATAGTTCTCCTTTTTTACAACTTATTTGTACTTACTGTGATCGTTTATGCAACAGTTTATACCAAAACTATTTTCTTATCTGTGTAAAACTACTTGGTAATCACCTGTTTCTGATTCTGAAAACTATATAATATATATATATATATATATATATATAGATATATATATCTACCTTGTATATGACATTTGATATGAAGTGACCTTTTTCTTGAAATGTCTTTCATTTTTGATGGTGTATCAGTGATGCAAACTGAAAACCATCATTAGTAGTATTCTATTCACTGTTGTTCTGATAAGCCAGCATACTAATGCCAAACAGACTGCAATATATTACAAATGCACAGCTTTGACTGTAAGTACAATAGTAGTGTTACCTATAAACCACATTAAGATAAGAACACCTGCTAACACAGCAGCCTGTATTAGAGGAGCCTGTCAGTGTTGAATGTTGCTGCTGTGCACACTCCAATCAAATATGCAAATGACTCTGCTGTGAAAACTCGTGTTCGATGCAGTGTTAGCCACCATAATGACAATTCTATTCAGATTAGGAACAAGCACTCTAGGCTTTAAGGATAATAAACACATGATTGTAGTAACTGTTGAACCTTAAAACTTCGGCTAATGACCTTCTGAATCAGATTGTGTGAGGAGTTTGTTGGAAAGAGTCTCGTTGGTGCTCCACTGTTCAAGCTCAATAAACTATGTTCCTGTTTAGCCTTGCTGTTGAGATTCCTTCTAGATCAAACATGACTGATGATACAAATGACTACGTGTTTTTGTCAGGCAGTGAAACATTAAAGCATCGAGACAGGTTTCTGAGGGATATCAGAGTCCTGGTTTTGGAAGTCAAACTGAAGACCTTACCTTCTCACCAGATGGGCCGAGAGGACCAGATCTCCTAAGAGACCTGAGCGACCCTTGGGACCCCTCGGGACCCGTCCTCTCCTCTGGGTCCTCCTGGGCCGAGCTCTCCCTGGAAAACTACAGCAAGTGCCAAAGCAAATATATTACATTTACATGCCTTTAAATATTCAATCACTTTCACCATAATCAGAATAGTGTATTCTTCTTGGGGAAATTGGTTTACAGGTGCTCAATTTAGGAATTAAAAAAATTCAAAATAACAATATACATAAATAAATAGATAGATAAATGAACACATAAATAAATAAAAAAATAAGATTAATTAAATGTATTTAAATTAAAAAAATATATAATATATATTTAAAAAATAAATGTTAAAGTACAATTATGACATTTAAAATATTTAATAATGGCATTTTTATTTTTTTCATTTTAATATTTAAATAATTGCCTTTAATAGAACCTTTTCTCTATCCTGCCTTTTGCTTCTGCACTGTCAATCAATCATGCTCAGTAACCTTTCTTCCAAAATGAATCATATGGAGACATACTGAGAAACCTTGTTATGTCATTAACAGTATTGTCATTTCATCACATTTGTAATATAAGGGCAACTTTTCATTTGAAAACAAACAAGTCTATCCCAGATATAACCCAGGTCTCTGGAGAGTATAGTGAGGATTGCCTCTAAAAGCATTTAGCCACCCTATTATCCTCACTCTATAAACCTGCTCCCCCTTATAGCAGGACACCCGCTAAATAACCAAAGCACAAGCTGGCTCTGACAACCACGTGGCTGCTACGGGAGACCCAGTGGTGTGTGAAAGGTATCCAGTTAAAGCCTGGTGGGAAGTTGCACACACACTACTGCACTCAAGTACACATAAAACGACATCAAGCAAACTGTACTTGACTCACAATTGTAAGCTCTCAAAGAGAACACTTTGAATTGAAACACACACACTTACACATGCACATACTGTAGGCATGCTTTAAAATAAGCCAATTTAGATTCTGGTCCATGTGTATCTCCTCCAGAATAGAGTGCCTTCTCAAATCCTTGCTTTCATCTGGCTTTGCTACATCTCCAGATTAAAACAGGCTGGAGCCCCGAGTCCCTTTTGCAGGTTTGAAGATTTTAGAGTGCCATTGATTTCTCCTTCCTCTCTATGCCTCAGTTATAAAGCCTGGTCAGGGATTGTGGGGGGTTGATGTTTGAAGTTGGTCGGAGGCATTCATGTTTCTCACTGTAGAGACTGTTTCCCGACTACTTGACATTGTAAATCCCTAATGCAGTTGGAGGAGGAAACCGTTCCTATGTACACCTTCTCTAAAAGCTGCCGAGGTGAAGACTTATTTGAAAGAGGTGATAGAAGTGGAATTGGAAACTGCTCACGTAAACACACTGGCTAACAGCTGGCAATGGAGCAACACCTTATGTTTGCTCATTACCCACAATTCCACAGGAGTCACAGAGGCTTAGGCCGTAAGGGGCTAAAAATCCCATGGGGTGTTTTCACTCAGGTAAAGGTGACCCCAAAACAAAACTAAAGCCAGGAAACAACGTAGAGTGCTGAAGTTACATTAGTGTCATTCATCTGAAGTAGCAATACACCATTTTGTACTTAAAGTAAATGTTATTTACCATTTGCTCATTTTCAGGTTGATATTTGTATGTTATGCCTCTAATTTGTCTGCTTTGATTAGTTAGCTTGCCAGCTCTGTTGTGGTTGGTCAACCGCTTAGAGATGTCCCGCCCCTTAGCCTATCATGTACAATGTGTTGCAGCGCTAGCCAATAGAAGCAAGATTTACATAACGATGACACTATATTATGGAAGTAATCAAAGGAGCCCAATGGAGAGAAAACTCACTGGGATGTTAGCCATGCAGCCGATCAATACTACCGTGTGTTTTATGCTACCATTATCATATTACTTAGACATGGGATGTTCATGATTGTTTCTTAATTTGCATGGTCCACAAACTAGTAGATCGATCTACTTGTTTATATAGAAATCAACAGACAGCAAATATGTCATCAACGCCTGTGTTTGTAGTTTGCTTCAGTCCTAATGCAGTGTGTTCTGTTGGTTTGTAGCTAGAGGACAACACAAAGCAATCTGATTGTCTTTGCAGTAGCGGCAACAACACAAATACCAATTGGTAACACTAG
This sequence comes from Harpagifer antarcticus, assembly GCA_902827135.1. Classification (NCBI taxonomy): domain Eukaryota; kingdom Metazoa; phylum Chordata; class Actinopteri; order Perciformes; family Harpagiferidae; genus Harpagifer; species Harpagifer antarcticus. The sequence continues at coordinate 803,888 of CADEHL010001030.1, read as the reverse complement.
AACTGCCACTTTAATTCATTTGAATGATGCTTCCAACGCTCTAGAAGTGATTGACAGATACTGCTGAGTACATTACAAACAAGGAAGCCTTACCCTGTCGCCCTTGATTCCCAAATCTCCCTTGAAGCCGGGGAATCCATCTTCTCCCTGGGTAAGAGAATGAAAGAGACCAATGGGTTAGGATGTGAAATAATGGGATAATATAGGTGTTTCAACCATGTGTGTGAATATGCAGACACAAACTCAAAGACAAGCACACCAACACAGAGTCTTGGCAAGATCCCCTGTTGCCATAGAAACCGTGATAGCCTTTCTTTCTTCTGTGCCAGCAACAGTTTCACAGGATTTCATTGAGATTACCATTAGTATGAAACACTCCATGCAAGACTCACTGCAAATGTATTATTCAAACATTTCTCTGACATCACCGGTCTATTTCTTTCACACAGACATTTTCCAAGACGTAAAGCCAAGAAGTCTGAGCTCTCTTACCTTTCCACCCTTGTGTCCTTCAGACCGCGGACACCGTCGGCTCCCTGTGATGCAAGAACAGAAAGATGTTACAGGTGGGAAAGGTGCATGTTAGACAAAATGCAAGGGTTCAATTGATTCAGGGAATGAAAATGAGTTCTTAAGTTCTTGCCTGGTTACAGTAATGTTAAGGAAATACAATGTAGACTAGCATTTAGTCCCACCCATGAGCGAGGAAGATATTCACCAATGTGATGGTAACAGTTATTTTTCTGAATCACAGCTGCTAAGTAATTGAAGTCTGATGCAAAGGATATTTTTCTCTTTAATGTGTCAAACAAGGGTGCTATGAAGGGGGATATTATGTAATTGATGCATTGAGATGTGTTTTATGCATTACAAATACTCACTACTTTTCTTGACCCTTCATCTTATCTTCCCAGACACTTCAGACATCAGCCATGTAACTGTGGAACTTTGAGCTAAAAGTCAAGCCACTCTTGTGATCCCCTCTCTCAGCGGAGGAATAAATGACTGGATCAGTCCAAGCCAAGATTTTATTTGATGGGATTTCTTTTGTCTTGGTTTTATCAGGCAGCTACTGATGAAGGGACGAGGGCCTTGAGCCGCCATCAGCCCTGTGACTAACCCTAGCAGCACCTTGTGCAAGCAAAGGGATGCAAGATCTGAAAAGATGACTTTCAAGTCTTATCCTTTGCATTATCACGACCTGTTTGACAAAAGCAGAGGCCATTCTATTCTAGACATTGCCTGGAAGTTAAGCAGTAAACTAGGGCTTTTCATTGTTTAGCAGCTTTCTACAACATCACACTAAATGGTTGGAAAACCTTGGAAGTTATAACGTTCTGTATTTCTCAGAAAGGTTTCTAGAAGATAATGGGCAACATTAGACCCATAACAGTTGTTAATTGCCGGGCAGAATGAACTGATGATATTACAATTGATTTTATTAGTGGTTGAAATTCATCTCACCTTCACACCTCGGGGCCCGGGATATCCAAGGGGTCCTTGAGGGCCAGCAGGGCCCTGTGGAGAGAGAGGGTTAGAAAGAGCTTGTAGCAAACATGCGCATGCAGTACACACATTAAGTTATCAACATTAATGCTGAATGTTTTATGTAATGATTCTACAATAGGATAATAGAAGGGGAAATAAAGTAAAAAACATTAACAAGATAACCAATGCAAGCTACTAAAGAAAATCACTTACCAAGTGTCCTTTCTCTCCGTTAGGCCCTTCCTTTCCAGGGTGACCCTGTGAATTATTTACAAAGCGCATTATTGCATCTCATAATTGGATAATTACCACCATAAATACTACAACACATTAGTTATCACTATAAAAGAAGGGTAACGTTTGTAACACTTTGCAGGATGTATGAAACTGAAAAAGACTTTGTTGGGAAGTGTTATTAGCACTACCGGTTATTACTGGGCACTAAAAGCCAACAATTGCCATTTTGGGATTTCAAATAATATGAAGCACATACTGTACACTCATGTGTGGATGTCCGGTCAAAAGAAGAAGAGGAAAATGGAAGGAAATTGATTTTATTCACACGAGACAGAAAGGCTCTGCAAAGCCTCAGAAGGGTTTTTAGTGACGCTATAGAGGGCGGGGGAAGGGAATAGATACAAGAGAGGACATAAAGAAGGGGCATGGAGGGAGCATTGAAACTGAGTGAGAGAATACTGCGGTTGATTCAAGATGCAGATGAGTGTGTAAATGGCCGAGCTATTTCCACTCCAAAAGACTCTGAAAGCCATTAAAGGGCCAGGGAACATTGTAAAGGGGCTGCAGTCCAACATCTCCTCTTACTCTCCTTCACCAAATCCCTATCTATTTGTCTTTAGTTATTCACATCTCACAGCCTCTCTTTTTGGTGCCACCGAATGCCTTTGAGACACACCTGCCATTAGTGCAGGTGTGTCCGTGCTGCCTGAGCAAAGGTGGGAAGAGAGTGAGTGTGGGCGGGTTGTATCACACACGTCTCAGAAAATCCTTATCTCAGTGTGTTTTGAGAGCTTTTTAAACATGTACTGCTTTGAAAGCGTTGATTCTTACAGTTATGGCAAATGTAAATGTTAAAAAAAGGCTGAGATGTTTGGACTCACCGGTGGGCCGTCAGCTCCTGGCATTCCTGGCAAGCCTGGTTTTCCGAAAGGTCCCTAATAAGAAGACAGGAGAAACCTTTAGGGCAGAAAGACACCACAGAGTAACACAACACCAAGAAATCAAATGTTAGAGGCATTATAAACGTCTGAAAAGAACCAGACTGAGTTCCACAGTCAAGCAGCTCTGTGAGGCTGTATTAGAGTGTTGTAGTGAGCTAAATGCTAATGTCAACATGGCATGCTAACAAAATGATTACTTCATAAACAACCCTTTATTCAATTCTAGTTTTGTCTCATCAAATACTACCGCCTTCCAGTATTTCATTTATAATCAGAAAATTCCTACATTATTCATTTACAAAGTCCAACAGCTCAATAATAAACAGAATGCCCGCCACATAAACAGGCAAATATGATTTAGCTGAAATTGGATTCAAAATATATCAGGATTAAAAATCTGTGTGCGCTGTCAAATCGGCACTATTTGGTCCTACATTGGGGATTGGGGGGGGGGGTGAATTTGCATAATAGTGTGATAAGCATTTTGAAACTGAATAACTTGGCATTCAGCTCCATGTAAATGAATGACACCAATTCATGCAATTTTGTAGATTTGGATGCCGTGTTTATTGACATTGTATCCAGCTGGCAGTCAATATTTCCGCTGCAGAAATGGCATGTTGCACAAATGTGATTGTTCTATAGTGATTACGTCATACGGTATCTTACCTTGTCTCCTGGGGTCCGATGGCTCCTTGGGGCCCTGCAAGACCCTGTGGAGAGGACACAAAGTGCTCAGAACATTTGATGTTATGAATAAGAGAAAACTCAAGTGGCAGACAACCTGTTCGTCACTAACCATGGTTCCTGGGTTTCCTTGCTGTCCAGAAGGTCCTGGTTCTCCTTGAGGTCCCTGAAGAAAACAACGGCCATTTTAGAAATCTCATTACAAACACAAAGATTGATTCAGTGATGTGTTCTCCCATGTGACGGTAGGAGTGATTTGTTGCTCCATATGGTTCATTAAAAGGGAAATGCTGCTTTCGGCTGAGATAAATCAGAAGCTGTCCAGCAGTGCATCAGAGCATTATTACCCTCTTATAGCTAAACAGCAGCTCACACCTGCATTCCCACATGACAGACACTGCTGAACACAAGACACATTCCCTCTCAGATAAATGGCAATCAGTTATGTTAGGTCTGGGAAAGCTGTGGATGCTCCATCTCCAGCTAGTTGGAACCAGGACAGACGAGCTGCTCCGCCTGGTGTTCCTCATTAAGTCTGCCGCTAAAATAAATTGACCCGGGATGATACAAGTGGTCGGGGTGGACTGCTCAAATGGATCCAAACACACCCGGCCTATTCTTCATTATCTGCTGAGTATCCTCTGATTGCACTGGTGTAGGCGCGTGTGTGTGAGTTAGTGAGAACCAAAGAGAAAAACAACTCATTTCCGAAGGTGTTTGTTTAGAGACATGTTGTAATTCGCCTTATTTGTATATGTATGTAAATACGTAAGTGTATTTGGAATAAAGAGAGAGAGGGGAACCAATAATGGGGATTTAAGAATAAAAAAAAAGGGAAATATGTAAGACAAAGTGTATCACAGCTGATCGGGATACCAACATCTTTCCATTAGAGACTTAAAATTAAAATGTCAAGTCACAAAGAAGTGAGAGCGTTATTTCAATTTAAAAAGAAGGATAGAACTAAAAAGATGTGTGTAATGATGCATTGAGAATATTTGATATGTGGGGTATGTGTGTAAGGTAAAGTGATCTCAGTATGTTTAATTGCTATTTTAAGAATGTGTTGATGATTATCAGAATGATATCATGAATTACAAATAGTTTCATGACATGCCTAATCGCGTGTGTGTTGTGTTTTGTGGTTTTACCTGGGAAATAGAGAATGCCTGACATTAAATATTTGCAATCGATTTAATTTCACTTACGATGTTTCCTTTGGGTCCAGGTTGTCCATCCATTCCAGTTACACCCTGCAGCAGAGGAGAGGAAAACGCCATTCAGTCAAATATATGGGAAGGCCAGAACATTTGTTTTATACGGAAAAGGTTTGTATTTCGGTGCACTTCCAGCGGATAAAACCTACTTTTAAACCCCAATGCTAGCTCCAAATATAAAAAAAACACCGTAGATTTGCTTTTGCACTCTATGAATTTGAGAGTAAACTTTTAAATGTTAGATTTCTACATCCTGCACAGGCATATCACTTCCAATCAGCTACTTGATTGATGTGCACTGTCCATGCTAGATGACATCTGTTGAGACGATATAAACATTAGGTTTGCTCCGCTGTACACATGTGTCTGATACGCCGGAGTTAAACTCAATAACAGATTCTGCTCTTTGTGTTTGCTGTCTGAAATATATTGAGTTGTGTATTTCCCTGTTTGCAGTGTCTTTTGTTCTATAAGATGGTCAAATCATATATATTCTGCTTTCTCAACACTATTGTAATAGCACGAATGTGAAAAGGGTACGGGGACTCACAGGGGGTCCAGAGGGTCCCTGAGGTCCTTTTGGTCCGAGCAAACCGCGGGGCCCCTAGGAGAAAAACAAGGAAGGAAATGAGATTGAGAATATCACACCTGTGAAGGAACTCATGAATTATTAAGCACGCTGAGCTAAATCAAGTTTCAAAATCATACTTCGGGAAACAACCTGACTTCGCAAATGTCCTTGAGGATATTCTACCTCGTCAGATTGTGAGGGATGCTGAAAGCCCTTTTTTTTTTTACTTTACTACACATGTATTCCCCACAGCTCTCCTATCAAACATTGGATTTATGTGCTTTGCCTCCCAGCTACGGTTACCCAACAAGACCTATTTTCCTGTCAGTGTGAATTCAAACAAATGTAGCACACCCTGGTGGACGAAGTAAGTAATAGCAGCAGATATCAGGGGGCTTTCTGGTGTTTTCTCCTTCCCCTTCCTCCATGGGGAATATCCTGAGAGTGTGGGAGGCTAACAAGCTGGATGTGAGCTGCCTGCTTATCACACCTCCAAAGCCTCATCTACACACACTTTCCATCCAGATAGAGCTAAAGGAAATCTCCATTGATATCAATATGAACAACGGTTGCAGTCCGCAGATGACAGATGACATCATTACGTCGTTTGATTGTTCGCTAGCATAATGACATGATGAGAGCAGGCCCTCTCAGCTCTATCACGCTGTCTCTCAGTAATATGCGTGATCACTCACTGATTCGCCAGGAAGTCCCCGGGGCCCGATCTCTCCATCATCTCCCTGGGAAAGAGAGAGGAGCGGGTCAGAATGTGGAACAGACACTGAATGATAATGGGGATAAAGTGAGGGTGTGTGTGTTACGAGGAGGGAAAGATAATGGGAAGTTACAAGGAGAAAAGGCGGGAAAGAAGGGGATGATGTTGCATCAGCTGGGGATAAGAGAGATACAAATATATATATAGGAAAGTCAAAGATTTAGTGATAAAAGATGTGGGAAATTGTCATTTTGTTCTGTCTTACCCTTTCTCCATCCTCTCCAGGACCACCATGAGGTCCAGAGGGTCCAGATTCACCCTACAACAACAAACACTTAGATGTAACAGTGGCACACGTCGAAACAAATACACACACACACACGTGCACTTCTTCCAAAAACACACATTTTAATAGCACCACAAAAGAACTTACTCTGTGTCCTTTTTCACCAGGAAGTCCGGAAAGACCATCAAAGCCTCGGTCTCCCTGAAGAGCAAAGACAAGTCAGGTGCCATACGTCTTGTACAGGCTTCAAACACACACTTTGAAACTGGCATCAGGAGATACTGAAGTGTTGGCGACATAGTACCTTGGTTCCAGATTGTCCCGGCATGCCCCTGGCACCGTCGGCTCCAGAACGACCCTGTGAAAAGAACAACGGTTACATAACTGCTCTGTTGAAAGAGTATGAGGACTAGAATATGCCTTTTGAATCGGCATTAGATATTCATATGCTGCATGCTTTTCTACTTCAGCTCACCCTTCTGCCAGGCTTTCCAGAGGGTCCCGAGGATCCCAAGGGTCCACGTGGTCCCTGAAACAAACACATGTATTTATAACTCAGAAGTGTTCTAATGTAAGGACTGTCACAATATCAGACTTTGATTGCACGATACTGATACTGGCAAAACACTTTAAGAAGAAATTAAAATATAGCATTATCTATTACTCTTCAATTTGTGTTTTGTCTCCGACATTTTTTAAAAGGTGCAATTACACAATATTATATATTCGTGTATTATTAAATGGATATTTTAAGTATTAATGCCAATATGTTTCCCAATTTGGGATCAAATCTTATCTTATCTTACAAACCCCTGCTTAGAAATATCAAACTTAAAGAATAAAAGTTGCATTTGTATCTGCTTAGAACTAATGCCATACCACAACAGTTTACAAATGTGTTTAGGTTGACATGTTTTTACATGTTTACATCTCATACCTGAGGACCTGAGTCTCCAGACTCTCCCTTCAGGCCTGAGCCCCCGGGAGGACCCTGAGGAGAAAAGCAACAGACGATTTAATTGATATTAAACTCACACAAGTGTTCAACACTACAAAGCTACCCTGTTGATTACTATTCATGATTTTGAGTGTGAGTTTGTTTCTGAAACACGTACCAGAGAGCCGGACCTGCCAGTCAAACCCATGGGACCTGAAGGGCCGCGCATAGCCAGCTGAACACAGAGAGGAAAAACAATGAGATACAACAAATATATAAAAGGAATAAATAAAGATAACAGAAGGAAAGTTGAAGTGTTTGTATTTATAACGTGCAGTTACTCATTTGCATGTGTGTGGGTGTGCTGTAGTTATATTTGTGTCTGTCCCTTGTGAGCAATGTTGTATAAATGATGCATGCTTGTAAGCAACCGCAGGGTATCAAATATATCAATGGCATAACAAAAATGACAATAATGAAGGCGTAGCAAGGATTTATGCCATAACTATAGAACATATGGCTAGAAAAAAACATTATAAAATTCACAAACAATGTGAAAACAGACATATTTCAACAGGAGAAGCAATATTGGTGAATATACAATTTAGTATTGATATATTATGTGTAAACAGTTACCCTAGCCTGCTGCATGATGGCTTGCATCTGGGACTCCTGTGCTGACACAGCAGGGCCCTTCTGTCCGGAGTCACCACCAGAACTCATTCTGAACTATGGAGGGAAACAAAGATTTGTTAGAATTTGTTGCATTAAAAATATGAACCAGCACACAGTAGAATATAGTAAAACAAAAGTAAAAGCTGGTGAAAATAAGAAACAATGCAACAATATAACAATTTGATTTGTATTCGCAAAAACAACACTTTTCTTTGTCCCCATCTTAAAACTATGCAACAGATGTGAAAGTGAGCATTAGCCTCCAGCTGTCAAACCAGCACCAATAAAGGCCACAAGCCTCGAATTATACTGGCATCTGGTGGTGAAACGACGCCATTGCACCATAGTTGAATATCCAGGTTTGTGGTCCAATAATGGTTGGTTTGGGAAAGGCATCTTGTGCTGGGTTACACAGCAGAGTACGGAGGCTGTTAGTTTGCAGACGCACAGCAACACAACAGTGAATCTGTGCAGAAACATGGTAACCAAGAAGCAAGTAGAAACAGTTATTCAAAACAGCGCTGAGTCAGATGTACTGCAGCTCAGCCATCATGAACCAAATGTCTTCAGTTACTTTTCAAGTATTGAGCAAAGCCCACGGTTTATTCCTTTCTGTCAACATTTCTGCTGAGTTTGATTAAATATTGGCCCTTTCCTTCGCTATCTCAGTCACAATCATATATATGCAGCTCTTTTCCTGCCTGTCTTATATTATTTTTCTCTTCAGCTTTTTTTTGTCATTCCCCTACGTCCCCCAACATTCCTTTGCATCTTTGAGCTTTGAACAAAATGTTCTGCTACATCTAATGGTTGACTAGTGCGACCAGGGATAGAGAAAAACACTCCGATGGGAACCAAGTTATGTTTTTCACACAACACCACCTCATGCTGGAGCGGACTGTCAACAGGAAAGTAAAGAGAAGATTAATCACTATATAATGGACTGTTTAAGCAAGAACATATTGTTAGGACTTGCATCTTAAGTGTTGATTCCATGATTTGAACACGGACCCAAGCAGTTCTCTGGTGAGAAGAGGGTGAAACAACAATGCATGTTTCCCATTAGACTCGGGGCTCAGGGATCAGGTTACAAGCTCTCTGCCAGTGGTTACACCAGAACGAGTTCCTGTCCAGACAGAGCTCCCTCGGCTCTGAAGACCCCTGAAACCACAGCCTCACATCTGTACGACTCATCAGATCCAACAGCAGCAGCAGCAGCATCACAGATCTTCCAAATACAAGGAAAACAACGGGGGAAAGGTAGACAGCGCAGGAAGTTGTTAGCAGGATTTATTTGCAATGCCTTGTTTTAACATCTTACTGTTCCAAAAAATGTTCCCAATTTGGGATCAATAAAGTATATATTATCTCAATATGCAGATTTAAGTGTATTAAGCCAAAACATCTGAACGTGATCACTACAGATGATGGGAGGGGCGACATCTGTTCCTCAACCTGCCACTAGGGGCAGCTAAAGCACAGATTGCTTTACAAAATATTTGTAAGGGCCAGGCTAATCAAAGACGGTTTGGAAGGAAACACCTTTCATTCCTCTGCATGGTGTAAACCACATGTCAGGGTTATTGATCAAACAGAGAATGATACATCATACTTGGCTTTGAAGAAGGCTGAACGACTGCATAAAGCCACATGGTGAATGCTTTAAAGTGGGGGTAAACATGAAAGCGCACATCACTTCCTCTTCCTCCACGGTTATTCTACTTACAGGCAGCATCAGGACAGTACCAGGGGGTCCGGGCAGACCATCAGCACCGGAAAGGCCAGCACGACCAGGAAGACCCTTTGTCGGAAAAATGACACAAACATGAGTTCAAGCACTAAGACAGAAATATGGTTAGTTTCTGTATTGTAGAGCTTAATGTAACACACCCTCTCTCCAGAATCTCCAGAACTGCCTGGTTGGCCAGAAGAACCTGGGGGTCCGGGGAGGCCCTATGTCAAGAAAAAAAAATGAATTCCACACACATAATATACATAATGCATCACAAAGGAACAGGGACGTTTGCACTAAAAGTCCTGGCAAAGTGGTCACACATGGGGAAAGGAATGCATGAGGCAATATGGGACAGCTTGTGGAGTTGTAAATTCTTCGTGAGGAGCTCTTTATTTGTCTTAAGCTTGGCACTTGAATGGCTGGACTCCGTGGGACTCCATCTGCAGGGTGTCAAGAGCAACTGTGTCTGAAAAAACGGTCCTGGATAAATAATTGAGTTCTTCCACATCTGGGCAAGTCCACTTCTCTTCAGGGGACTTGTGTTGGCCACTTCCTTTGCATTACATCAGACAGCCAGGATCTTCTCAGCAAAGCATGAACACTTGCATTTTAGAAGAATGGATTGTGTAAGAACATATTGGTAAACTGGAGTATTCGAATTGTTTTTGTTATTTGTTGGATTCACAAAAACACTGCATTCATTTGATATTATCGTTGCAATGCTGTCTGGGTAATTTACTCAATGATTTGCCTTTGATTCCTTCAAGACATTTTTCTCACTCATTTTATTTACATGATTTAGTGCTATAATGTTGGATTTAAGGGGCTCTGATTAATGCAAATGCAATCCCACAGATTTAATAAAATAATTCTACTTGTTGACTTAGATTGTATGCATATTATGGTGTTTTCTTTATTCTATGATTTTCTTCCTAAAATGACATACAATATATGTCCTTGCTTATAGTTTTGCAATGTATTTAATTGGTTACTTGGTTCATTGGTCATGAAATGGACTGTGCCAGATTATTGCCAATACACAACGTCAGATACATTTATAAACAGAGATTACACAGACAAATGACATGAGGACAGGAATAGAAGATGAGAGGAAGTAAAGGAGAGACAGGTTGACTTACTGTTGGCCCTTCAGGCCCAGACGGGCCCTCCACTAACATTCCCTGAAACACAAGCAGAGAAATCATTAGTCAAGAGTCCCACAACAATCTCCTGTGTGTGCAGCGATCTGCAGGTGCACACACAGGCGTAATTCTGACTTCATTAACACAAAGCTGTGCTTAAAGTCTACATGAATGCATGTCCCAACATCTGCCTGTCAACGTTCTACCTCTGGAGTCAACCTTGATGCACATTCCTGCCTGTCATTTCAGTTATGCTTTCCATTAACCCATGGAGTTAGGGAGGGTGAGCGACTGCACAGCATCGGAGGCAAAGACACCCTAAGGTTCTGTCCAACGTGTTCAAGCTGAAGGAAGGACTAATGAAGAAGGCTTCATTTGTTTTCATATAATCCGATGAAATATTTGATCTTACATGCAAATGAAAGCCTGTTTGTACATGTGTCTATGCTTTGAATTTGTGCAATGTATTTATTAAAGTGGGTATTTTGCCATATATCCCCTTAGCTAAACATGCAAATCCTCATCATCGAGTCAGAGCAGGCGATGAATGAATGGTACGAACACACTACCTGTGACTATAGCAACATTTAATATTGTTGATAAAAAAGATGAGATGAAAATTAATGAAACGGATTAAAAGAAAATCACCAAAATATCTTTACATTACATGTTAGACGCTTTTATCCAAAGCGACTTACATACTCAATACTGTGGGCAATCCCCAGCAAATTGGGATGAAGTGCCCAGGGACACAACAACAAGCTGACTGCAGTGGGGTTTGAACCTGTGACCGCCTGATCCAAACACCCGCGCACTAAGCCACTGTGCCACACGCCTCCCTTTATTCTGATGCAGTAGTTTGGTGATGTATACATATTGTGGCTAGATCAGAATCTGATATCTAAAAAAGACATAAATGTCAACCATTTTCATTTAGTAAAACTAGAATAGAATAGTTACAGCTCTTGTTGACTAAGAGAAGAATTACATTTGACACAAGCATACATTAAATATAAAAGAATCTGAAAAACGAACATTAGTGTGGACAACCATAGAGCATCTGACTCACAGATGCATTGTTGCGGCTGTGTGGCTGCAGAGAAATTGTTTGTGTGTTTGCTTTTGTTTGGCTTCCTGTTTACTTTGACAGAAGAGAGAAACCCACACACTATCCAAATGTATTCCACTGTGTGATGTTTTTCATTAACCCCCAGGCTCAGCTGTAGAATTTTCATCCCAAAATGACTGCAATTGATCATCGACAATCCTCGGGTTATGTCTATGTCTCACCTGCAGTGTGTGTGTGTGTGTGTGTGTGTGTGTGTGTGTGTGTGTGTGTGTGTGTGTGTGTGTGTGTGTGTGTGTGTGTGTGTGTGTGTGTGTGTGTGTGTGTGTGTGTTGCTAGAGCTTGGGGGAAAATGTGAATGCATGTTTACAAGAGGAGAGACACACAGGGTGGTGATGTGTACACACTCAGTCACAGAGGGATGTATACTGGAGCTCAGTGACATTTGTTTAAAGTGAAACAGCTGTAGCTGAATAAGAGACATACATTCCTTCTTATGGACCTAGCTAACAGACCGAAGGATGTGTCTTCACCTGTTTTTACATATAGCATTACTATCTAAATCAGGGTTGGATGTGTTCCACCCGTTTCATTCAAACTAAGCTTATGTTTTTGGCAGAGACGCAGGAAAGGTCTTTCTAACTCCCCTTTGTTCAGCTTGTATTCCTTCCCTCCCTCTCCCGTGTTTACACACTTCCCAGACGCTGTTAGGAGATTATTGACAATCCCTACATGGCCGTTCTGCTGGTCATCTGAACCCCAGCATAAACATTTGGAAGAGCGATGTCTTGCCCGAGGACACTACGAGAAAGGCTTGGCCCTGATTAATGTTTGGCCCCAGGATCCTCCATCAGAAGAGATGGGAGGGTTGTGTTTGGACGAGGATCATACATACGTACTGGCAAATATAAACATCCACGCATACGCCCATGTGCACACAATCACAGGCAGCCTACATCTGCTGCTCAAGTATGTTGTTCAAATAGTGATACTCACAGGCTCAATAACAGCAGGCTCTCCCTTCTGTCCCTTCTCGCCACGGGCTCCGTGGACCTACACACCAAACACACACACACACACACATAGATGATCAGCAAAGGCCTCTTCAACACCCTCACCATGATCTCCTGCTCCTCTTCTAGATCAGGGAAACTCAACTTGTGAGGAAATGACTGGAAGCCCAACCAGATAATAAACAAACATTCATTATATTTATCAGATTACATTAATTAACATTAAAAAGGTCAGTAACTTGTCATAACATATCAATTGTTTACAAGACACAGGCGTGTTTATGCAATCTGAAGAACATCTGAGTAAAGACCTCTTATTCACAAATATTTATTGAGATTTTTGATAAATATTAACTAGTAATTTATATATAATGAGTTGGTAAAGGCAGATAATAGAACAGCTAGAATTGTCTGATTTAAGAAAACGCCTTATCACACTTTTTTGATATCCAAAATCTAGAACGTTATATATGTTCATATCACATCACAATACCAATATTTTAACGATTTATTGCCCAGCCCAAATTGAGTGTACCAAAAACAATTCTTATCGTGAATCTGTTTCATTTTGAAAAAGAAGATGGCCCTAAATTGAGTACCACTTGGTCTTCTTCACCTGTCCATAATCTGTCCCGGTCTCAGCAGGCAGCACTTTGCCCTCGTCTCCATAGTCGAGCCCATCGTAGGTGCCGTACGAGTCTAAATCGCCGTATTCGCTGAGGTGCTCCTCCTTGAACCCATCCAGGTCTGTGTAGTCTCCCTCTCCTTCAACACCCAGGCCTGTTCCCGTGGCGATGGAGCCCCCTGCTCCGGTGCCGGCGCTGGCTGATCCCCCTCCGGTGGTGGAAGATCCCCCCGCAGAGGAAGACCCGCCCCCGATAGTGATGGTAGAACTGCTGCTGCCTCCTCCACCTGCACTGACATGGTCTGAACTGCTGCTGCCTCCTCCACCTCCACTAACATGGACTGAACTGCTGCTGCTGTCTCCTCCACCTCCACTGACATGGACTGAACTGCTGCTGCTGCCTCCACCTCCACTGACATGGTCTGAACTGCTGCTGCCTCCTCCACCTCCACTGACATGGACTGAACTGCTGCTGCTGCCTCCTCCACCACCACTGACATGGTCTGAACTGCTGCTGCTGCCTCCTCCACCACCACTGACATGGACTGAACTGCTGCTGCTGCCTCCTCCACCACCACTGACATGGACTGAACTGCTGCTGCTGCCTCCACCTCCACCTCCAACGTGGACTGAACTGCTGCTGCTGCTGCCTCCACTGACATGGACGGTACTGGTGGTGTCACCTTCTGCACCAAGGCTATAAGCGTCGTCGGTGCCATAATCATACTCATCACCATAGTCGGAAGTTGAAACCTATAAAAACACAGATATTGTTAGTAAAATGTCCCATATTTGAAGTATGGGTAACATCCTGTGTATACAAATGACATAACAAAATCAAAAACATTGATTACATTTCTGACCTATTAAAACAAATATGTAGCGTACTGCGCTAATTATTTCCAGAATCTATAACAGTATTTGTATAATTTGTGCATTAAAATGTCAGAAAATACTGAAAAATGCTGTATCTCACGTCATGGATGCTTTCTTTAAATGTGAAGTTTTCCAAAAATATATGTCCTAAACTCAGGACATATACAAGAGATGGAACTAAACATCTAAATAGTATAGTAGTAGTAGCAGCAGTATGTCATTCCAGTAATTGTTTTATCATTCCTGTGTAACGATTGAGATTTCCTTAAAGGCATGTTTTTCTTTTCTTTGTGATGACAATGCTAGAAACATCCACATTGGCTTTGCTTCCCCCATTTGGGTTGGCTGATGATAATATGAGGGAGGGGGCCCAAATAATCTATCTATCTATCTATCATCTATTGGACCTACAGGTCATACATAAACAATGATAAAGTGAGGATGTCAGTGTAGGTAATCAACGTACTGATGTCTTATTGGCGGTCGTGGTGATTGAAGATCCTTCTCCACCGGTGACCCGCCTTTCGATGCTGGAGGCTGAACTCAAGTCAATCTTTCCCCCTGCCTCCAGGTCCACCTCGCCCCCGGTGCCGCTGCTGCTGCTGGTGATGGTGACCCGTCGGGAGGAGTCTGTATCTGGGGTTGCCGTGGCCTCGTCATAGTAGGTCTCGTAGTTTACCGTAGCCATCGTAACTTTCGTAAGGGGCTGGTCTCCTCTCCGTAGGCTTCTCCTCCGGCAGTGGCAGGTTCCTGTGGAGCTGGATGAAGAGCTGGATGAAGAGCCAGCGGATGAGCCAGCGGATGAGCCAGCGGATGAGCCAGTGGATGAGCCAGCGGATGAGCCAGTGGATGAGCCAGTGGATGAGCCAGCGGATGAACCAGCGGATGAGCTGCTGGTGATGGAGGTCACTTTTCCGCCGATGGCACCAGAACCCCTCAGAGTCTCCTCCACTTCAGACACCACTCTGTCGTCATCTGCCACCTGTAAGGCATCAACATGGTTACTTTGGAGCATTTGAAGGAGGACTGTACCCAATACTAGGAGTTCCAAGCTCCACATTTTCACCTGACTCTTCATCGTTTTAAAAGATGGTAATTCACAGTTACAGATTAATATAAGGCTAATTCAATTGATTAAGTACTGATACTATTAGAAGCATTGGATTCCAGCTGTGGCTGCATGGGACTGTTTCAGACTTGTGATACAAAACAATTGACATCAATCCATATGTGTTGCCATTTAGCATTTCAAAAACAAACAAGCTTTCAGCTTGCCTCACACAACTGAGTCAAGCAGCTGTATTAACAGGGCACACTTATTTAACCTTAACATTTAGTCTAACCTAAAACGAATAAATCCCTTTATTTAGGGGTTGTGACAAATCATCACTTTTGAAAACCTCCATATAAGCCTTGATAACATGCAGCACAACATGTGAAACAATACGACTGTATTGGCGTTAACACATGAAGTCAATATTGGCAATGATATGATGGTAGCCAACCTTGACTTCTTTGTCGTCTCAGCATCAGATGTTGATTCAAGAGGCTTTCCCTCGGTGTCCTCATAGTAAGGGTACTCGTAATAGTAGCTGTCCTCCTCTGTGTTCTGAAAGAAAGAAACATTACAAGATAAATAACAATAACTATTCATATTAAACACTTCATTATTAGTAACTTAGCATAGCATCCACTCTCTAAGGCAACATACATTTTAAAGATGTTTTTAAGATATGGAGTCCTTTAATTAGCTTATAAAAGTGTATGGATAACCCCAACCTTCTTACCTCTTTAAACTCTAGAAAATCATAAGCACATACTGTGTGTCTATGTATAGTTATTTTATAACTGCAATTCATGCATTTGGTTAGTATCATATTTTTGATTTGTAAAGTCTGTCATGAATAATATGATATCACTGAGATGATTTTCAAACATGATGCAGTGCTCTGCTGCTGGGTGTGGCTGATAGATGTGTGATGGACTGGCCATCGATCACCATCAGGAATGCTTTCTACTCGTGGAAAACTCACGTCGCACCTCCCTGTTGCAACTTGTTACGACTGAATGACAAATTACTCCTCCACTGCTTTCTTAATTAATCAGTCAGACATCTTTAGAGAGAAAGCAGGTCAAGTTCTTGTGTACCTCGCATGCATACTGACAGGCCCCTGGGGCGAGGAAAAGGTCAAGAGGAAGGACTTCCTGTCTATCTTTTAACACTCCTCTGACACACCTTTAATCAGCAAGCAGTGTATTGGTATTCAGATCAGGAAGCGGCGTGGTGCAGGGATGCAGGCTTAGGCAGGCACCACATCATTCCTGAACATTATTAACTAACTGCATAGCCTGATAAGCCCGCTCTCTCCAGTCAGCACTTTCCTTAGGAAGAGTGCAGCTTTCCTGTATCAGCCAAGAGGCTCTTTTCAGCACAGGATCCTATCCTGATCTGATTTTAGTATCACAGACAATTATGGATTAAGGGAAATGTACTTCCTGGAGAAAGGTCAGCCATTGGCACACTTGGTGAATTCTTCTGGCTGGTTTTCTACAATGTCCTGTATGCAAAACATCCACCAAAATGTCCTCTAGTAATGGCCTTCTGTTAACACATCTGCACTGTAAGCCCTAGAGTTAAAAGTAACATTAGATGATATAAACGTAAAGAACGGCCTGGTTACTCACATATTCATCGGTGTTGGGGTCCTGGTTCTGAGGCTGGTCGGGCATGGGCACTTCACAATCAGGACTGTAGTGCTCGCAGTAGTCATAGGCAGCACGATGGTCTCCTACAATCAATAGCTGCTGGATGTCTCCCTGGAAACCACAAGAAACAGGAAGTCGTGACTCACTGAAAGAAGCTAAAAGTCATGCATTTAAACAAACAAGCAAACAAATGGAAGAGGGACGGCGGTCTGACACTGGCGGACCCCCGGGGAGAAATGAAAGCGAAATAAACAATTAATGAGAAGGGAGAACATCTGTGAGCAGCATTATCACATGCAGAACAGGCAGGGCTAGAAACTAGGTCAAGCCAGGGGGGGGGGGGGGAAACGCTGGGAGAACTTCGTCCGGGGTCTAAGAGTGTCGTTTTACATCAGAGATGAGCACCAGAGTTTTAAGACAAAAAGCTCAACAGAGTTGAGTTACAAGAGAACATGGAACAAAGGACTTTGTGAGGCTGCAGACGATCACACAAACAAACACACAACCACAGGCTCACACTAACACACACACAAGGTCAGTCTTTAACAGAGGAGGGCAAGATACTAAGATATAGTAGTAATAGTTTAGTTCAAAAATCTGTTATTCCAACCAAAAGACATGCATTCAAAATGTGACTTAAGTAAAAGTAAAGTGTTAACTTCAATAAACTTATAGTACAAAGGGTTAAATTACACATTCTCCACAATGGCCCATTTGAGAATATTGAATAGTATATACTTGTTTAATTGTTAATGCAACACTGTTGTCCTAATCCCTCGGATAGCTTGTAGATTTCACCAAGGAACCAATTAAGTTTTATCTTACCCTGTAATAATACATAATACATGTTTTAATAATGTAATTTTTGATAAGCTGTATTATAAATCTGAATCTTCAAACTAAAGCTTTCAAGTCAATGTAGTAAAAAGTGAAATATCTGCCTTTAAGATGTAGAAATATAAGGTGGAAGGAAATGAAAGCACTTAAGCAAAGTAACTCAAATAAGCACAGTGAATGTACTTTGTAACTGTCAACTACTGGTCTCAAACTGAATGATGTACAGTATTATGAAAAGTGTATTTAAAAACCACCCCAGATTTGAGGACATGAGTGATTTAGCCTTTAAGCTTATCATGTAAGACGAATGGATGAACTTAGCACATGGGGTACGAGACATGAGCAGACCTGCAAGTATAGGTAGCTCACCTGATCTGATTTAAAGGGGGGTTGTGTGCATAAACTGGGTTGAGGTGAAGGGGGGGAGGAACAGTAGCAGAAGAGAGAGATTAAAGAAGAGAGGAAGAGTACAAAGATTGATAGAGAAAAGAGCAAGACAGAACAAGAGGGAAAAAAGGAAAGGCTCAGAAGGATCCCCGGGCTACACAGGGAGCCGGGTGGTGGTGTGTTTGCCAAATGTTTCTCTGGGCCACAGAATGCATATGGGCACCAAAACGCTGTACTGTGTCTATCCAAACATGTCCGATCACACTTCCAAACGCGGTGATGTCATTCCTCATCAATCAAACCAAACTCAGCTGAAATAAATAAATTTTCGAGGGGGGTGTGGGAATCATGAAGTGATGAAACCATGAGAGCGGACCACAGCGGAAGAAGTGTTTTCAATTATGACCAAATCTGAAACCTCTCAACATGTCTTTCAAACTTAAATTCTCCATGAGTATCTGTCTTGTCTGACAAACTGAAATGGATTGCATTTGTGGTGTAACCAGTGACAGTCCAACATACCACACAGAACTCCCCGTCTCAGATACTTTAATAACGCTAGCAGAACACTCTGATGCTCCATCCTTGGCTCGTAATATTAGAAGGGTTTATGCAGGTTGAAGGCAAACAAATCCCCAAACCTCCTCAGACAGAAAGCCAAAAGAAGCCATGACACAAGCCTCTGAGCTATAAGAGCTCCCAGGGAACGTTCGAATGGATTCCTCTTAGCTAAAGTCGGAAACTGTTAGGAGCCTTTACTCCGTATCAGTCTCCCTTATCCTGGCAGGACTGCGTGTAACAGCTGCACCGAAAGGGGATGATGGGAATTCAGTGTTTGAAATGAGGTCACATTCAATAAGGAATAAGACCTATGTGCAACAAAACAGCCCTGCAACTGCTTTCCTATTCATATGTCATTCTTCAACTTTCTTTTCCTCTAAACTCCTTTTTTACAGCTCCCAGAGCAGCTAGAGGAATGTTAGGATGCTGAAGGAGAGATCCTAAGACTGTACCAAGACGAGATAATTAGTCATACACCTTGGCATTAATGAGAACATCCTCGCAGCACCGAGAGCAGTTTAAAGAAGTGTGACATGTACAAAGTGGAGGAGGCGTGTGCACTGCCTAGAGAAAAGTCCGCTCCTATAAGGATCTTACTGAGGCTTGAACATCTGATGGCTGCTTTTGATTACTAACTCTATAGCCAAAGGCAAAAATGGAAGAAGGGGTGAGAAGAAGCTGGGTAGGGAATGTGGACCTGGGCTACGTGGATCATTCAGCACCAACAGTTCAAGCCAGCTGCAGTTTTATTTGTGTTAAAAAGGCCTCGACGGCCAGGAGCTGAGAATAAAACCAAATGCAGATGGATAGGCAAAGGAAAGTCAAAAACAACATTTTTCAGCATTCTTGCAACTCAAAATAACACTTCGATTGGAACATTTTGAAATAATGTCCTCACTTCTACTCCTTAGTATGAGTAAAGCTCCAAAGACTCCCATGATGCAACTTCATAGACCCTCCCTGCCTCGTAAAGCTGACACTTTCACACCAGTGTATTTCAATCTGCAGGCTCAAAGCCCAACATGAGCCCCAATAGTACATACATACAAATATTATTATTTGAAAATAGCTTTTGAAAGCATATCAAAAAAATCATGAAAAAAATAATATATTTGATCAACTACATCACAAAGAGATGAACGCTTATTTTCTTTACACAAAACAGTTTTTTGTGTAAAGTTCATAGAGTACACACGTTCCCATGAAGCTGCACCTTCACAGTAAACTATTGTCACAATCCTGATCCACCGTGACCACCACTGATCTGGTTCTGGTTTCCTTTCTTTGAGCTGCTCTTTCCCCACACATCACTCGATACATTCTCGTGCCAAACGTTATATAAGCTGCTGTTTTACAGATGTAGCGAAGCACTACATATTCCTATACTGCGCTCCAGCTGTATGATAGAGCCAAATCTCTCATTTTGTATTCTGGCGCTGATCTGTGAACTCACTCTAGCAGTACATTAAAGCATGAGAAACTTCTCCTTTACTATATATGAGGGGCTACTACTCTATATTTTGATGACAGGAACCCGAACAGCAAGTAATGCGTGTGCAGAGTCAGGGAATGTGATAACACTGATTGGTAAACCCAACACTTAAAAAGAGCTCAATTATAGCTCATTCATCAGTTTAGGTCACATCAACGGACCTCATGCGTGAGATGAACTGAAATATATTGTAAAATGATTAAATACAGCGACAGTCGCAAAAACCACTGATCCCACTCCCACACCCTGGAATTACACAATCACACCCAGACCCCTGGGGGAACCACAAAAGACATGCAATCAGCTTTCATATTTGAGAAGGGACAGCGACATGTTTCTCTCTGGGGCATCATGTGGCGCATCAGAGAGGTGCTTAAGGCAGAGTTTCAGACAATAACAGGCTTGCTGCTGTCAGCGTCTCCCAGGACTCCGCTGAAATACGACTCTTCTCCCGGCCAACGCTCTGCTGGAAAAGTCATTGCCTGTGGCTGTGAGCAACGGCTGAGCTCACTTCACATACTTTTGTGTTAAAGGCACTGTTGAAGACACAGCCCTGAATGAGTTCACGGCTGCAGATTAAATTACAGAAGCACAACAAAGACTGATCGATAACACTCTAAAAATGTGCAGATGTATCTATTCGTTCTTTGTTTCAATACTCAAATGTCACATTAAATGTTTTCCTTTCATTCCTGAACCTCACCCTGCTCGGCCCACACACACACACACACACACACACACACACACACAGAGATCCTTGCTGGGTGTTCTGGCTGTGTCCAGGTGGGGGCAGGAGAGTGCTCTAATGTGCATGAAGCCAAACATTTGTCTCAATCTGAACCTGACCCAGGTGATGCAGGGTGACAGAGTTCATCGTGTGCACTCTTGTGAATAAAAATATATGATGGATGGGACGAAAAGAAATATTAATGCGGTTTCAAAATCCCCACAAGATGGATGGTGCGATACAAGCTGCTAAAACGTATTAAAATGAACTGCTTGCCTCTTTATTATACACACACACATAGTTTAAACATGAGGTGAAAGGAACTTAACAAAGGCCTTTTTGATGAGAGGGAAGTTTTTAGGTGATGTCAGGAGACCCCCTGCTGATCCTTTTTGGGGGGGGGTCACACTTTCTTGGCCCAGAGTAGCATAGCATACACTAAACAGCACAAATCAATTCTTCATATCCCCAGAGGGACACCTGATAATGGCTCGGTTGACCTTTTACGCCGATCACAAGGCGAAGACAACAGCTTAAAAGGAGAAAAACTCAAGTTTAGTTTCTGGATCATATGTCAGCAGAGGAAAGAAGTGGGTAGGAGGGCTCCACAAAGCAGGATAAGACTCTGGGAGGTCCGAGCTCTGGCTGCGTTTTAAGGCGAGCTACTTTCACAACATATTTACACAGTCACCCCTGAGCTCTGAGCCAGGCAGCGGTCCCTCTGCCAGCCAGCTCTCGCAGTCCCAGCGACTGGGCAAACTCCAACTTGACCACAGAAACCAAACAACACATCGAGGAGGTCAGCCCGCCGCTCTGAGGCTATAAATCAGCACGGACACACAGAAAAGCACATGGACACATAAACAAAGAAGAAACACCTTTTCTACATAAGTAAAAACACACATAATATTATGCCTGCAGAGAAATTCCACTCCAACACATTTACAGAATCAAACCTTTACCAGACATCAAGCACATTCTCACCCGCATACACTTTCCTGTCCAGACTGAAGCTAAATCCCAACGCTCAGAGCAGCTGCCAAGAGAAACAGCCCGTCTGCCATCCCTTAACCTTAACCACTCCTGCACCTATTCTATGATCTGTCCTGTTTTTTTGGAGGCCTCTCCATCATTTCAATCCCAGTGTCCCATCCCCCATCACACTCCCTCCTGTATTACATCTTAAGTCCGCGTCTCAGAGGACTTTGGGCAGCCATATTCACATTTCCCCTTCATTTGGGGTGGTGGTAACCAGAGCGGGCTCGCCTCATCTAACAGACGTAGGTCCGGAGTGTTTGGCTTGGCCATTTGCTGAAATCTACATAAAAAGTGCTGAGGGCACACTTAGGGGCTTGCTGACACAGTAAAGGAACAAGAGGGAATATGGGGCGAAAGACAAACATCTGACATGAGCTAGGGAAATTCTCTTAATTATCCATGGTGGAAACTTCATCTTCCCTAGGGTGACTGAAGTCTAAGTCCAATTCCTGTCTGAAATGTATAGAGGCAGTGTTTTCTCACAGTCAAGCATGACATATACCCTGGACAAGATAATGCAGACAAATGTAACTGAAGCAATGAACATGAACACTGCATTACAATATACCATACAGACTGAAATCTGCATTCATCCATTATCATCTAGATCCCAACATCTGGATTACTGTGTGTCTAGACCAGTGTTTCTCAAAGTGGGGGGCACAGGGGCATGACAGGGGGGGCGCAAGAGACCAGGAGGAAAAATAATATAATTTGGAAAAATGTATTCGAAAATAATATGATACAGTACAGTACAATTACATCTGGGTCTCTGTGTTTCATTCAAGCTTGGCTCTGTGTGTGTGTGTTGCGGCTTTCACACCAGCGCTTTTCCCTTTCTAGCTCCGAGCTAGAGCTTTTCTGGTTCAGCTCCGGTTTCTCTTTTCTGCTCCCGCTCTGTTCACACCGCCCAGAGCCCGACTGGTGCTGCCGCTGCTGCGTCATGACGTCACCGTTTACATCGCTGATTTGCTCCCCAACGGCGTTACGGCGTTCACAACAACAACAACAACTGCGTCGGGTCGATGATCGTGTTGCTTTTAATCACACGAAGCCAGATTAAATTAAATAACGACTTCTCCAACCTTATGCTTTTCTCCAGAGTGCCATGGTTCCTTGTTTATTAATGTGTTTCTGCGGCATTTACCGACCGCTGCAGTGTTGGCTGCTCTTCCACGGGAGTTTATTCTCCCGTTAGCTCCCGGTTAGCTCACACTGCAGCGGCCGCTCTAAAGTATTCACTGTCCAACTCACACAAGCAGCTGATACATATCCCCAGTTCCCCTTAAGTGAATGTGTGTCAGTCTGAATTGACGCTGTTTGGCATCACAACGCTGTTATGAAAGTTTCTCTGGTATAAAATGGGTGATGTTAGCATAGCAACCGAAGCTAAACTGACTACTTGCTATTGCTATCCTATTGTGGCATAAACCGTTTTCTACAGTAGAAAATTCCACTGTAGCGCCCGGTGCATTAATGGGAAACCCTAAATGTTTGAGCACCCTCTATGAAACGTCAAGCTACCCCACAGCACCCCAAAATAAATCTCTGGCGCCGCCACTGAGCCTGCAACCCCGTTGTGAAGAAATGTCCTGTGCAAAACAGGCTCATTGCAGCCACCTGTGATAAGACACACGTTTTTGCCAAATATCAGCATTTTCTTTCTTTTCATTATTTTGCACAGATTGCAAAGTGACAAAGTATTATAACTTATTGTTCTAGCAAAGGGATTGCACAATTGTATTATGTATTTATGTGTTTGAGCACTTATGGAGCATTGTTTTATTATCACTTTATTTATTTTTTTGAAAGGAATGCTCATGTTCATATTGATGTATTTGAATAAATGTTAACTTGGCCCATTACGTGACTATTTGTGTTGGGGGGGCCCGACTTTTTTTTTCCGCCAAAGGGGGGGCCTGGTCTAGACCGAGCTTGGAAAGACTGAAGTTCGCAGATTCTTCACTGACTGACTGTGGGAAAACTGCAGTTTGACAGAAAAAACATACACATTTGGACTTAAAACTGCAGCAAAATAAACTTGCAGGTTTATTAGGCATGCCTAAGTAAAACTAACATAGTCAACTACAACAGTTCTGCAGTAAATACGACCAACATCAAGGTTGTAATGTTAACCCTAACCCTAAAAAATGCTTGTCAGGAGTGTCTGCTTGGGATCAGATATAATGTCCCAAGATAATTGTTAGTGCTTCATGGTAACAGGTCCTAAATACCCATTTATTTTATATTGAGACCAAAGCATGGCATCAAATATCCAGGTCTCCTCTTAAGGAGCTGTATGAGAGAAACATAACCCATCTTTTAACAATTCAATAGTTACTGTTGCTAACCCTAACCGTATCCTGAACATGAAGGAGGCCAGGCACATTTGTTCACTGATTTTAAAACGTTACTAAAGCTATTAAGTGTAGCTAAAAATAAAATAAAACAGATGCCTATTCAAGACCTTGAAACATCAATAAAACCGATTTAACCACGACCTCAGAACTGGGCCAAAATGGGCTCAAATGGGTTTCTGAATTTGTAAAATCTTCTGGAAATATGGAAAGTGCTGTTAACTTCCTTGCAAACAGTCAAGATGTGAATCAAGAGAGCATCTCCAGTTGAACACATGTAAACCTTACATGACTGAAACATGTAAACTGTAAATAAGAGGCGCTGAGTGAACGGCAGGAACATAGGAACTAAAGTCCTGAGGTGAAGACGAGGAAACAGGATGTGTAAAACTCATCATGCCATCACAGTATTAAACTCTTAACGAGCATCTAGCGCATGTTATTACTACTTTTTCCTGGCTCAGGTTGCATTATGGGAGCCACACAACCCGCTTCATCGCAGCCCTGTTAAAGGCCCCCCAGCCATTACTCTTATCTAACAGCCTTGAACACCCCCACTCATTCCATCTTCCATCCATGCTTTCTGAAACGCATCATACTTTCCTAACTATCCTTCCCGAATGACCACGACCAACCAACACACATGCACCCACCCCCACCCTTACCTCCCCCCTTGTTCAGACCCTCAGCCTATCAGCGGATACCAAGGAAACCTCTAGGTGATGTCATGCGGTACGGTTTCTGTTCCAACACTGACATCAGTGTGGAGAGAGCTCCTCATTCTTTCCAGAGTATGACCCAAAACGTTTGGCTCACCTTCCGGAACCTGCTGCTCCAGCTTCCCCGCTCCTCCACATTCACCCCGTCCTGAACATCTTGTTCTTCTCATCCTCTCTGATCCAAACTCTATCATTTGCCAAATTCTCTGACAAAAACTACACTATATGACCGCACATTAAGGGTTGGGCAATATATTGATAATAAATCAGTATTGGGATAGGGTAAAACTACATTAGTGTTTTTTTCAGTTTTTAATGAGGACAAATTCTGCTCATTTTCAGGTTCATATCAGTGTGTAGTGTCTCTCCTGGGACATGTCTCCATGCTTTAATGTTCAAAAAGCTCTTTATTTGTACTGTCTGTGCTGCAGCACCTCTTTTCACCCTCTGTCTGAAACCAGAGCCCAGTCTGCTCTGATTGGTTAGCTGGCCGGCTCTGTTGTGATTTGTCAACAGGTCAGAGATGTCACGCCCCTTAGCCTATCATGTACAATGTGTTGGAGCGCTAGCCAATAGAAGCGCAATCTGACTGTTCCAGCTATTACTGCTGATTATTTATCAAACACTTGTGAAAAGCATCACTGGAAACCATTACAATATCGTATTCGAGCAGAATTATCGTGATTATTACCATATTTCCCAGCCCTGCCCACGTTCATACTGGACTCAGATACTTTAGCTCTGCTCTGGTTGCAACAATGGAGGCCGGACAAGAAGTGCTGTGTTTGCACAGCTCCACCTCGGCAACCTCGATTCACTCCAGGTCCCCTGTGGTCCCCCCCGAGTGAGGCCAAGTGCTCCATCTGCCCCCATTTGTGTTCCCTCAAACCAGCCACAGTCATTTATTTCACTGAATGCTACTTAGAACCGAGGGATGGGCAGTAAATGATCTCAGATTTCTCTTGGCACACTCGGGGGGGAAGCAACACAGAAATCATGGGACACATTCTGCAGATGGACTGTGTAATGCACACCATAAACTCTGAACAACCATGAAAATACACTGGAAATAGACACAAGCTTTCAACATCCACCCTACAGTCATCAAGAACACAAAATACATTAGCTGACCTTTAGTAAAGATACCGGTTCTTAATGACTGATTTTAACATGCGCATTACAGTCATTATGAAGATGTAATGACTATTTGATTGGCAACTGATGTCTTATATAATCATCACCTTAATTACCTCCATAGTATTTACTGGCACACGCTACAGTACTCTTATTCAAGCTACAGAGAAAAAAATGACATTATGGTACTTATAGCGGGTAGACGCTTTCTCTGTGGCCACAATAACCATGGCAGGAACTAAACCACAAACCACCTCAGCCCACAGTAAGTACTACTTGCCTGCTGACTGCTGGATGTACAGAAAAGGCCCAGACTCCTGTAAGGAACTTAAGATGGAAAAACACACTATTTACATTTGATATATCAGATTAAGTGTCCCTCCTTCTTTCTTTTCTTTTAAATCCTTTACTTTTTTTTAGGGATATTTCTTTCTTACTTCTTGTGCATGGTTACTTTTATCACTCAAAAAGGGAAAGGTGTGAGAAATCATATCAGAATGTACTATCCAAGAGTGTTTTTGGTCTATTTGTTCCCCTTTTTCATGATGTGAGATTGAAGTCTCTTGAGTCAGCTAAATTAATTGGCGTCGTGGAGAATTGCTATATGTTTTGTTTAGTGTGTTTTCATGCTCTCCCCTTATTGGTGGTAACTGAGTCTGGCAAAAGTCAACATGGGAACTGACTAAACTACAGAGGGGAGAAGGGAGTAAGAGGAGGAAGGGAGCCTGAGCATAATTTGGAAACTATGTGGCATATTTTCCATTTTCAGCACGCACTGGAGCCTGTCCTGTCTCCCAACTGGCAGACACACAGCAGGAGGGCTTTTAACATCTCACACTAAATATATGTCTGTTCCCACGGTAACTATTAGACTGTTACCACAGTTCTAATGGCTGTCAGAAATGAAATCACGGCAGGATTTCCGGATAATTGCAACACATCTCATTAAAGAGTCAACATCTTCCCTAGAATGCCAACATAATCCATGCGTTATAAAAGAGTGCTACACTTCCTTGCTTCACTCATGAACCACATCTAACACTGTTCTGAAAGGAAACACATACAGTACAGTATATGCCGTCATTTTGTTCAATCTGGCTTTGTTTGCAGGGCTATGATTAATAGTTTTGAGAGAGAACACAAAGTGAAGTTTTAGTTTTATATCCAGTCATATATCAATCGCCCCTATGCCTTGGCAGACCGACTTTAGGGATTTTGGGGGTGGTGATGTCATATTTCATGCTTTTTGTTCGTTTTCGCAGTGCAGCAGGGAGGTTAAAGGTCAGCTGGCTCAGCATCAGTCACATCAGTCAGCCTCTGTTACTAATTATTATTGAGGGCCTCAGCCTCACAGACTAATCCCCCTTTAAACAAGCACAACTCTGACGGGACAAAGACAACACTATTCCTTGTGCCTCTCTGTGTGTGTTGTGGTGTGTGTGTGTGTGTGTGTGTGTGTGTGTGTGTGTGTGTGTGTGTGTGTGTGTGTGTGTGTGTGTGTGTGTGTGTGTGTGTGTGTGTGTGTGTGTGTGTGTGTGTGTGTGTCATGTTAGAAAGCCATAAATATCCAAACGAAAGCTATGCAAACTAACTCTTTCTCGCACTACGTTTTTCATGTTGAGATGCACATCAGTTATCTCTGGGTATTAACGCTTCCTGTCAGATTAACATTATCTTTCTTCTCCAGCCACAAAGCACACATAAAGAGAGGGGGAAAGAAGAAGGAAAGCCCTTATTCTGATAATGAAATCCTGTCATCGCTGGCTTAATCCTCTGTAAACTAAAAATGTTGCAGGGAATTCAGTGGGAAATAAAATCAGACAGAAAACCACAAACAGAAATTAAAATGTTTGACTTAAACTGCTTTGTAGCCAAAATAACGCAACACGTCTTCAACAACAGATGCACAGTGCACACTAATGCAGCACAGTTGGAAACAAAACATGATTAAGGGACATTTTTGTTTTTGTGTGGAAAATGTGGAATATGTTGCACCTTAGATTAAATATGATTTACGATTGTGTGCATGTGAATGGGTGGGAGGCAGAGTTTGGGGGATGAGGATGTGCGCCATGAGACACAGAACGTGGATTTGGGATGACCGTGATTTGCACCACAGCCACATGTGTCTGTACTGGAGTTAGAATAAAGCATGGTTTGCTTTATCTCATTCTCTTAACGACTTTAAATCAAATGAAGTTGGCCAGAGAATCGTCGAGAATAGACTTGTTAAGTACAGCCTTTGAAAATAGCCGATAGCGAGGTGAAACATTGCATCACTTCTCATAGTCTTAATTCAATTCAATCATCACAGACACGCACACACGTACCAAGTGGACACAGTTGAGTGGTAACTAGTGTGCATCTGGTACGAATAAAACATACTCATGTTACAAACAGTTCTTAATGGTGCAATCATAGAATAAGTTATAAAGTTAAACAATGAAAATAATGTAGATTTAGAGTTAAAGTATAATGCCTACCTCGAAGACTTCTTCATCAAGTATTCTAGTTCCAAAAACTACAATTCCCTTGGTATCGATGATTGGGTGGGGGCTTCGGAGCAGCTTCTGGGTGGTCTTCTTTTTACAGTCCAGAATGAGGGTGATGGTCTGCTTGTGCACACTGATGGCCACTCGATGCCATCTGAAAAGGAAAGTGAAGTTAATTCACACACTTACTGGGTTACATGCTGCCCACTCACACACTGTCAAGAGTCCCTTTTGTGTTGGGCCTCTTGTTCAAATTCAAATATATCCCTTCTGTTTTCTGAAGTGCAATTGAATCTCATTTCCCTTTGCTAAAGGGAGCTCTGCAGATTTTCTGCTGGCTTTGTATGGTGTATTGTGGGGGGTTTGTTCAAATGAAGGATGCTCGGCTTCTCTCAGGCACCCTGAGCTCCTGAAAATCGTTTTGGGATGGGATTTACAGTTTCCCTTTTTAATCCCGTTTTATAGGCGAAACTAATTCTACACTGGGCCTTCAAGGAGAATATTTGAAGGCAATGCAATCCATAAGTATAGGGTGATAAATGTACTATTTTCCAAGTAAACACTGACAATATTGCATTTTACAAATCTGTATAAAGAGGAAATAAGGCCAGGTGCTGCTTACCATCCTAACCAAAGTCTAACAAATCCACATGAACTTTGTTTGGAGAAAATACAAAATGCTGGGTTTAATATGAATATAAAAGAGTACTGTGTTTGATGTTCGTCAAGTCGGAGACGAGTGCACCTACTTTCCGTCAGCCAGGTTGACTCCTCTGAAGAGGGGGTAGTCCTCGGGGCTGGGTTTGCCTGTGTGGTCCTCGTACAGGAACACTGGAGAACGGCCCACCTCCAGCCCGAGCTGCTGGATGCCCTGCTCATTGTACACAGACAGCAGGAAGGACTGGCTGCCCTTCTTAGGCTTCACTGTGGCCAAGATGGAAAAGTCCTCCGGGAACACATCACCTGGCAGGAGGGACGCGGGGTGGAAAGAAACGTTTTGGAGAGTTATAAGTAGCAGTAACTATTCATCATCATAGGTCGAATGGAATACTACGGTTGTGTTCAGGTTGTGGTAACCCCATTGTAATTTTAAGAGACAGATTGTGCTCATCGTTGTCAAAAGGGAGTATGAAATGTATTAGTGTTACTCCCAATTACACAAAGCAGATGGTTTAGATTGGAAAAATCTGGAAGATGTGCTTTGAGCACTGTAAGGGAACACAAGCGATTTGTGGAGCGTCCAAAAAACAGGATTAATCTGAACTGGATGGCTGGCAGGCTACAGGCTGGTCAGAGGATAGAAAAACAAAAGTTAGACACAGAAGAGAAGGAGTGGAGCCTTTCCAGCACAGGATGAGAAGCATAATGACAAAAGCATGTGATCCTGGGAGACGTCGAACTATCCTTCAAACCCCTCCTCCCGCCTCCCTCTTCTCCTACAGCTGATCGATCTAACAGATACTGAGGGGCTTCAGCAAAGGTTGGGAGATGAGTCAAAAATAGTACAAAATGTACAGGAAAAGCAGAGCAGAGATTTCCAGACGGCCGGAAAAGAGAGGCTGGGTTTTGTGGCTTTGGTGGGTTTGTAGCACCTCATGCAGCCATCAAACCCCCTTACCCTGTCGCCATCAAACCCCCTTACCCTGTCGCCATCAAACCCCCTTACCCTGTCGCCATCAAACCCCCTTACCCTGTCGCCATCAAACCCCCTTACCCTGTCGCCATCAAACCCCTTACCCTGTCGCCATCAAACCCCTTACCCTGTCGCCATCTACAGAATAATAGGAGACAGACTGGAAAATGTTAAATTAGAATAACTAGCCAGTCAGAGGATGAGGAGAAAAATACATTTCAGCGAGAATGCAATGGTGGAAATGTGAAGTGTGGAAAAGGAAATTCATTTTGGCTCCATCATCTGCTCACTTTCGTCTTTCAGTTCTCATTGTCTTTGACTCAGTCAGCATCTGTCTGCTTGCCTTCCTGTCTCTAATACCACCATTTCCATTACACTGCTTTGTCTTCCTGCCTTTTCTTGTTAGGATTCCTTCGTTAATGTCAGGCATCAAATCACATCATGCGGAGAGCACATGCCTTGGTAGTGTACTCCCTTTGGAATTCAGCTTGGCATCATATGAGAAGGATTGCTTTAATTGACAGATGCTTACAGGATGCTGTAAGGCAGACATCAAGGGAGGGAGACCACAGTAAAAAGAAGATCAGAGACGGACAACCCTTCAAACACGGTGATGGAGGAGTTTGAAGACGGATGCCCCAAGTCATAACAAGGCAGAATGTTCTTCATTTGAAATGCAGAAAAAGGACAGTGGGGAATAATGAAACTAGTTTGTCGCTTATTTCCTGTTGCATGAGCAAATGTCTGTCGGAGGCAATGGCTCAGCGCTGGCTCAGGACAGGCTGTTTGTGGAGGTCAAGGGTCAGCTGGGGGTGAAAGGGACACCATGGGACAGAGGGAGTCGGGGGAGGAATGACAGAAGAACGACTAATTGGGGGACACGACTTTATTGTATCTGCCAAAGATGACATGTTTCCCGCTCAGTTTGTTTATCTCTTGATTTGTTCTGGTTTGTTTGCCCGTCTGGGCCAAGAAGAGAACATCAAATGCTGAATCCAATGAACCAGGCGCATACAAGGAATTATGTTCCGGCTGTTTTGTTTGTTTTGGTAAACATCATTGTCTGTGAATTGAATTAAAGTTGTATTTACACAGCGGGGTTTCACATTTGTGGATTGATGTCCTGGCCAGCCATCACAGGAAGACTGAGATTCCCTAAAAGAACCTCCACCTGAGAAGAGGAGGCTTAAAGAAGGGGGTTTTCAAAAAGAGGTTGAGAAAAGAGAGATAATCCTGTCTAGTGTGACCCTTCCTCTTTACTCTCTCCTCAGGACCTCATGGAAAAGTGGGCTGTGTGGGGGGGGGGGGGGGGGGGGGTTAAAAAAAGCTTGGGTTTCTCTGGAATGTGTCTCTCAACCAGGCCGCCAGATGAGAGATACTTCATTCCTCATTGAGTGTGTGTATGTGTTAGTGGGAATGGAGAGGCTGTGGAGCCAGAAGTCCTGAGAGTTTACCCTGGCAGCACCATCATCATCATCATCATCATCATCATCAGTGTCGGACTAAAAAGGCCTGGGAAAGAACACAGGCCCAGACATCTCGACCCGCCGATCAGGCATGACCCCGCAATTTCCTCCAGATTAAGTAACCAATTAAAGTTATGTTTTATTTTGATAAAGTGTCTAAATTCTGATACGGTTAGCTTCTATTTCCGTTGGACTTTTTTTGGAGGAAGAACTCAAGCTTAAGCATTGATGGAGAGATAGATTTGTACAGGCTAAATGAGACAAAGGGAGTGGTTTCCTGATTTCACACTGGAGGCCTCTGACAAGAGTCCTTACCCCAAGTGAAGGAGTTCAAGTATCTCGGGGTTTTGTTCTCGAGTGAGGGAACAATGGAGCGTGAGATGGGCCGGAGAATCGGAGCAGCGGGAGCGGTACTGCAGTCGCTTTACCGCACCGTTGTGACGAAAAGGGAGCTGAGCCAGAAGGCAAAGCTCTCTGTCTACCGGGCCATTTTGGTTCCTACCCTCACCTATGGTCATGAAGGATGGGTCATGACCGAAAGAACGAGATCGCGGATACAAGCGGCCGAGATGGGTTTTCTCCGCAGGGTGGCTGGTGTCTCCCTTAGGGATAAGGTGAGAAGTTCGGTCATCCGGGAGGGACTCGGAGTTGAGGCCGCTCCTCCTTCGCGTCGAAAGGAGCCAGTTGAGGTGGTTCGGGCACCTACTTAGGATGCCACCTGGGCGCCTCCCTAGGGAGGTGTTCCAGGCATGTCCAGCTGGGAAGAGACCAAGGGGTAGACCTAGGACCAGGTGGAGGGATTATATCTCTTCGCTGGCCTGGGAGCGCCTTGGGATCCCCCAGTCAGAGCTGGTTGATGTCGCCAGGGAAAAGGAAGTTTGGGGCTCTCTGCTGGAACTGCTACCCCCGCGACCCGACCACGGATAAGCGGAAGAAGATGGATGGATGGATGGATGGCCTCTGACATCTAAATGATTCCTCTTCATTTATCAAACTTGACATCATCTCTAAAAACGCCTGCAACGTCAGGGAGGGGCAGCACTACAGCTGATCCTCTCCCCCATCTGTCAGTGTGCATACAGGCAGGTAAATGGGGTAGAAAGTTGTGTGTCCTGTAATTGGTCAATCAGTCATCGCTGTGTCCAAATCTCTCCTTCTGTATGGAGTGGGACTGCACATTGCTGCAGAGACAACAAGTGGACCTGTTTGCGTGCGGAAAGGGAGAAACGTGGACAAAGAGAGAGGAAGATGGATGTGTGGGACCTGCATGAACGTGGGTGGTTGAAAGCTAGCGCTCAAGTTTAAGGCCAAAATACCTAAAGGTAAACTCAACATCTTCGTTCTATTGAGGTTATCGAATGCAGCTCAACATGTTTGATGACGTCATTACCTTTTTTAGCAAACTACTGGGATGTGCATTGGCTACAATAACTAAAACATTGATTGGTTATCTGGCTTAGGCAACATTTTCTTTATCATGCATCTTCTCCATCTAAATGTCATTCAGAATCCCATCATTGTAAACATATTCTTATAATTGTGTCTTCTGTAATTAAAAACTGAATTTCTAAATGATATGCATGTCATGTTTCTGGGTGTTGTGCAACATCTCTTAAATAGAAAGCCACATTTAGGCCAGGTTTCCAATGAGTTTCTACGATATCAAATACAGGCACCAATATTGCTTTTACAGCGTGTGCCAGGCCGTTTGAACCTCATAGGCGGCAGCAGAGTGCCCTCACTGAGGGTCCGCTGCCATCCAACCACAGCAGTCCAAACCACAAGTCTGAATGCCAAGTGACAGCAAACCCCATTCAGGGAACATATAAAAACCACTTATCTGTATGTACTAATTATGACATGAATAAAAACGTTCCTACTTGAATTTTCAAAGCTAGAATAGATGTTGTTTATGGTAAAGTGATTTATCATAGATATATATACAGTGGGCTTTTCTAGAAGAGAACCGTCTATTGAGACGTGGGAAGTGAGTGTTATGAAGTTAGTTCATTTCCTCACTTCTCCTTCACATCGTAAATGTAAGAAAGGACTCCTCTGTGTTCAGTGCCTCAGTAGTTTGAAATGAATCATCCCTTCCACATGCTTACCTAATGATTGCATGTCTGCACTTGCTCTTTTCCAACACATCATTGCAGACCGTCTGTGGTTACGGGGGTCACGGGCCTGTGTGTTCTCAAATCAGAGCTACTGTGGCTTTTATTACCGACATTATAGCCATAACGAAACAAGCACGTTTGCATTCCTTTGTTTTCTATATGTGGCATTTGTCTAACCTTTAGGAGGCAGGATGCTGGGATGATCATTTAGGCGAATTATACCTCCAGGCTCCGGGCCAAAGTCATAACTCAGTGCAAAGTTAAGAGGGAAAAACAGATGGATAAAATGATCTCACAAGTTGTGCTGCCCTCTGGAACATATTAGCCGTGCATGTTCTTAATGTTGAGGCGATGGAGGGATATTACAAGTAGATTGTTTCGCCGTTATTCTGTTTGCACTTAAGACTTTGTGGTGCCAGCTGAACTCCTCTTTTTAGCTTTGTTTTCTGCAGACTGTTATTTCAGATGATCCAGAGTAGCATGAGTGTAATTACAGCGTGTGTATCTAAACAGAGACTCAATATGGGCTCTGCTGTTCCACGCTTCAAAGTGAACAGTATTTGTGTGATTGGAGAGCATGATAGGACACGCAGGCCACATGAGCTCCGTGGCTCTATTTTAAGCCAAAAAGAAGAGCCATGGCACGGATCAAAGTTCCTCTGAGGCCAACGCAGCATCCCCACAGACTGTGTGGGAGATTAGCTCACAGGAAGGTTATTATTTCGTCCTCTTTTCTGCATCAAGACCACATCACTGCTCCTTTATTTGATTTCTTTATGCTGCTGGAAAACCAATCATTTCAGAAGTTGGTTGTCTGGGGTTGGGGAATTATGGTTTTGAATTGAAAGAAAAGCAAACAGAAAATGGAGCCTCATCGGACAAAAGGGAGAAAAACAGTGCGAGGAGAAATGATAGAGGGAAACATGAAGGCGCTGATGGAAAATAAAGAGAGGAGGGAGAGGAGCAGAAGAGGGAGGAGAGAGAGGAACGTTCTTCTGCTGCTCCATAAAGCAGAAACCCAGAGCCACGTCAGCACAATAGAACGAGGCAAAAGTGGAACCCTAGACTTCCCTCCCCTCTACCACCCCTCTTTTCACTGCTTTTCCATCAGCTCCTCCTACAGCTCCGAATATTACAGGGCTGGATTTCTCCTGCATCTAGTGCACATTTTCAAGGGGGGAATTATAGCGCATTATCTTTATCCATCCCTAAATTATATTCAAATTTGAATGTGTGTGACAAAGCAACTGGATTACGTTATTTACCAGAATTGTCCAGATGGTTTCCAGTAAAAGATACCGTTTTTAAAAAAGCACGTTGACAGCGGAGTAAAAAATGTAAAAGCAAACCTAGCCTTTCCATAAAGGAAGGCTAGGTTCACCAGTGATGATTGGAGAAGTAGTACAACAATGATTTGAGATGGTTGGATTGAAAAAGAAATGCTTTTAGAAACAGAACGATATATTAGTCGTATTCATTCTTCGATTTGTGTCGGACACTTACCTGGATACAGCTGTTGGGTGGGGGGCGCTCAGCTGGGCGTCTTTGGAGACTCTGTAGGCGACATCGGGTCCTTGTGTTGACCTCCGATGTGAGCAGAGACCCGTTGTTTTTAGAACACCCTCGGGTAAACTGTGAAAATCTAAAATCTTCAAGAGGTCTGCTGGTTCCACTGCAAAGAGGGGAAAGAGACAAAAAGGTTCTTAGATTTGCTATTGGGTTATCATAACACATTCCATAGCACACATTGCTAGATGTTCGGTCCATATAGAAAATAATGTTGTACACAAATATAGTTAGACAACTTTGTTTATCAAACAAGCCTATAATGATAATTTCCTCTATTTTCGGACTTTTGCTGACTCATAAGAATGCTCACTCAGCAGGAGAGCTCACTGAAAGATTTGAGTTATCCATTTAGACACTAAACAGAGATGTGCCCATTTCTAGGTCGCCATGATCACGGGTTGCAGCAGCAGCAAAACCCATCTTTCATCCATGGCTAAATCCACCGCTGCCTCCCTTTGGCCACAAGCGTGCAATTAGCACACTTTCAGGCCGGGCGTCCCGACTGAGACCGGGCCACCACAGAACTACACTGGGTCAGAACAATGTGAAATGAGGTTTGACCCTAGGACCGCACCCGCGCATGCCAAAACTACCCAGGACAAACAGCTGTTTCCGCAGCCAGACGCGCACACACCAAGCTTCACATAACAGACTGTAGCATCGAGCCTTGTCCCAGAGAGCTGCGCAGAACAGGACCCTGGGTCGGTTCTATAGGGACGTTGACATAGGGGACTGTCAGGGGTCTTTAAAGGAGGGCAACACTAAAGTGAGGAAGCAGACACAACAGCAGGATTTGATGGCACGTAAGTTTAGAGTAAAAAACAAAGCTGTCGGCTGTGGAATTCTGCTGGATGGTCAAAGGCAACCCCGTAGCAAGTCAAAAGGACATACACACACAGGTACAGAAGTCCCAGTGTCAGGCTACAAAGACCACACACACCGTTCAGAAGAGAGAAAAAAAACGTTCAATAGCCCCATCCATCTGAGAGTGAAAGGGATGCTGGGAAAAAGTGCAAAGGCGAATAGGCGGAGGGTTTGTACATTCTGCCTTACCCTGCAACAACCTCCAGCTGGATGTCATTACACATCACGTGCAGCGCAGATCAATTAAAAAAAAACTGGACATTCTTTAACAGAGTCTCCATTTAAGAGCTCTCAGGCTGCACGTGTTCACCGACAGCTGTACAGTGATGCTGGAGGAAAGACATCCTCGACAGTTGGAGTCTGATTGCATGTTGCTTCGATTATTTAATCATCAACAAGACGAATACCCAAGTAAAAGAAGTCCACTGAGTCCAGACCAAGACCAAGAGTTAGTCAAAATGATCCAAATCATTTCATATACGAAACACAAATCTCTTTAGTTTGCATTGACATTAGCCATGGAGTAAATTGTTTCAACATTACTCAACAAATGGCAATATGGTGTAGTCTATCGCAATTTGCTAAAAGCTTAATAGGTGTCAAAATATCATTGTGCATAATGTATGGTATTTCTGCAGAGATGTCCCAGCCTCCAAATCGTATTTTGGGACTAAATAAAAAAGCTTTGTTTGCTAGATATCGTCGCATAGAAAAAATCTAAATAACTCAGTTCTAATACAAACACACTTAACAACAGTTTATATCAGTTTATACACACACTATACACAGTTTGTGTAAGGTGTTTTGAGGAGAAAGTGTTTTTTTGGTCTGATAAATGATGTGTTGGGTGATTTCCCAATCAGGATGTTCTCATCTCTTCTCACTCTTTCTATCTCTCTGCTCAGCCAGCCCACACTTCCTGTCTTGGAGGGTGTCTATTATCCAATCCACAGCTCTGTAATTCTCTTTCTGCATGTGGGAAATATGTCTGGGGACAAATCAGGCAGAGGCTCACTCCTCTGGGTAAAATAATATGAAATCAAGCATCACGCCCATTGGCTTCTAAATCCACCTAGTCCAGCATTAAAGCAAAGCCCTATATTTATGTTCCTGGGAGTGCATACCACAGGATGACAGGCAGGTGAGGGTCCAAACAAAAAGACAGCTTTGTCTGTCATCAAGTCCTAATGAAGAGACAGACAGAAACCCCCCCAGACAGAAAATGTCTATCATTCACCAACAGGGTGATGAAGGACGTTCATTTAATGAGCTCGTCTCTGAGCTCAGCAACAGTGTAATAATATGGAGGACTGTCCAAGGGATGGGAAATGTAGTCCTGTTACTAATGCTTGACATGTCAATCAGAAATGTCGTCTACATGAAAACATGTGATGCCCATGATGCAAATCTCTGTAGAGTATGCCATATTGGTCGCCCTGCAACTGGGGCGTTCAAGGGCCTGAATGCCTTTAAGCTTGAGTAAAAATAATCCTTTGTAAGGTTGAGTAAAAAGACAACTACATGTCTTAGAAAACTATAGTCCTGTATTTTTCATGAATTTAGGGATTTATTTTCAAAAACAAAACTGCAACATCTCCTCTCTTGACCACAGTCCAGAAATATC
This sequence comes from Harpagifer antarcticus, assembly GCA_902827135.1. Taxonomy (NCBI): domain Eukaryota; kingdom Metazoa; phylum Chordata; class Actinopteri; order Perciformes; family Harpagiferidae; genus Harpagifer; species Harpagifer antarcticus. The sequence continues at coordinate 765,954 of CADEHL010001030.1, read as the reverse complement.
ATTTAGCATGTATCAGACACATGTCATGAAGAGATTGTAACGATCACATATCTAGCTAAAGCTTCCATAGATTTAGAACCAATTTTAATTGAGACAGACAGAGTGGATTATGGTTTCTTAGCCACTAATATATTGTCAGAGAAGGGCCTCGTAAACTGGCACATACAGCGTTTTAATGTTATACCATTTTAACAAGGGCCTTGTTTGCCCTTTTCTCAGACAGCCTCAAATGGTCCCTATAAAAGCTACAACAGTCTGCTTCAACACATCAGAAGTTCCCCCTGACCTGCCAACATCCTACAGCGCATTATTCCCATAGGAAATGCATTAATTGTTCATTGACGGGTGCACAGACGCAGTCCATATAAGGCATGGAAAAAACGTAATTGTCCAACGAATCAGCACAGCGACCATCGTGTAGAAGATGGAGCCTACATGTCACATTAAAACCGAGCTACAGTTTAAAGGTCTGCAGCGGTAAAGACTGAAACATAAGATCAGTCTTTGATTCTCAGACTGTTAGAGCCAACCAAAGCCTGCCGTCTCAGTCTCCTCTTAGCTCATGAAGTCTCTTCCTACCAACACAGTCTCCCAACTCCTTAAATGGACACCACAAAGTCCTACGGCTGCTGGAGACTCTGCTGGTGACAGCTACAAACACTTATATCTTTACTCATATACTTATATTTCTCATGTAGTTAGTGAGAGTACTACTATATCATCCTGTCCACATGACAACACAATAGTTATCATGGGTGATAATAATTCTCTTCTTACTTTTAAGCTTTTTCTGAAAAAAATCTGTATTAACGCTTAAGTGTGTTTAAAAAAGTCTGAAATTAAAGTAATTTACTTTAAATTAGAAACTTCATTATGTTTTGAAAGTCTATTAACACATTTGGACATTAATACCCCATAAAGAATCGTCTAGAAATCTTCAATTTGAAAAAAGAAAGTCTTTTGTATGATATCAACTTTAATTATTTTAACTTGTCAGTGCGTGTCATGCTTTGAATTTAAATGGTTGAACCAAAATGAATTAAAGTAAAATATGTTTTTCTAAACCATGTACATTTCAGCCACCACATAATGACAAATAGTATGAAGGCAAACACCGGTTAGATGTTTCCTACAAGCCACAAACATGTTATTGCTTTACAGATCAAACACACAATCAATGATAAAGGATTGAAATAAGTTCCTTTGGGCAACAGCATCAAACGCTCATGTCATATTAACAATACCGGCATCATAATAAGAGCCAGCTCAGCACCACGGGGAGAGGTGGAAACAGGGGGAGTCTAAGGAGCATCCAGTCGATGCTAACCGTGTCACGACCCCTGCTGAGGAGTGTTGCTTTTGCTAATCCACACTGACACAAACTAATCCCATGAAGATCAGCAGCTTTTGGGAAGGAAACAATTGTCATCGGGATGCCCCTCGTTCCACCCCTATACCTCCATCAATCAGCCTGTTTTATCGTTAACATTTCCACTTTCTCATTTCCATTTTCCAATTTCCTTTTCCCTTATGTGGGATCTGTTCAATTCATCTGTTTATTCGAGTTTTCACGTCCCTGATGGATCGAAAAGTGACCACAGGGTCTCTTCTGGGTCACCTGGAGGTGAGCCAGGTGGAGAGGGCCTATTAGCAGCTTACAGGAAGAGAGGAGGAAGGTGAAAGGATAGCATAATATAGCTCTGTCCAGAAGCCAACTGGACCATAATAGACCTATCGAAAACCCATCTGAGAACAGCAAATGTCCTATCCAATAAAACGATGCCTCACCTGATGCAAAGGGCCAGTTTCTCAGTGAGAAATGAAGGTAAGGTTAAACTAAAACATCATGAGCTCTATTTCCCGTATCCTTACACACCTTCATTCATGGCTTTCTGTCACCGGCAGTCGACCTGCCAGAGGAAGTGTTCCCGACCACATCCTAAGCCGCAGGTATGGCTCTCAGTCCCACCTTGTTAAGCTGAGATGTTTACCCACTTAACGAAAGATCCCTCAAGAGACCAACACCTCTGCCGCTAGATGCTAAAAATACTTTTTCCTGTGACCACAGCCCCTCAGGTACACAGAAAGTGTTTATATGACACGGTCTTGTGTACGTTTGCTTCTGATGCTTTAAACACTTTCATGCAATGAGGAAAAAAGCAATACTGCAAAATACAGTGCATCCTTTAGGCCTGTGGTCATAAAAAGTGTTGCATGTGTAAATAATGCATGTCTGTGGGTTAGGGTTAGGGTTAGGGTTAGGGTTAGGGTTAGGGTTAGGGTTACTTGTCTGAATAAGCCACAGGGCCTCTGCTGCATATACAAAATATATCACACATCATAAAGGAGTATTTAAAAAAGGAGAGCTTATCTATTCCTCAAATGTAAATGTGGCTAATAACTCAAAGGAATCACATATGTTTCAAGCATCTACACTTTCAAAATGTTCTTCCTGAAGCTCCACAACAACTCAAACTTGTTTCCTATAAAGACGCATTCATCTTCAATGTTTCAAAACTTTTCTGAAAGGTAAACTTATGAGTGTAAAATACCCACTTCTAACCCCAAAGAGAGGTTTTCAAAAGCCGTGGTCACACTGGCAACTTGTAAGCAAGGCGCCATTACTTTGATGCAAAGTGCTTAAAGGAGCCGTTAACTTTGTCTTCAGCTTTGTGTGGGTTTGTTGGTCAGACATGGGCTGGGTGATACCAGCATAGTAAAGGATAACGAATTCATAAAAATGTAACGCTTAAGTTTGGATTATTGTGAATTGTGTGGTGAGTCTTACTACATGACAAGCGACGTTAAGAGAAAGAAAGGGCATGGTGTCGTTTCTACTACCTCACTACACTTTCTTTCTACCTTTTCTACTCTACAAAGTAGCTTCTTAATCCAGCCCTCGGCTCAGAGCCAAGACTGTGGTGGATCCCCTTCCCCAAGCCCATACATCAACCCCGATTTTCCAAAAATGCGCAACAAGTTCGGCAACAACACTTGCAGACGGCACCATTTCATTTGACAGGAGGAGGAGTGCCGGACCTGTGAATTAGGACTTTTTCATGGGGGGGGGATTAACATTCTTCCCTCTCTCCCTGCCCCCTATCCTCCTGCAGCCCTTCCTGAAGTGAGGCCTGACTCTCCAGGCACATGCTTGACCTGGCGCTGAGGACAAGCAGTAATTAGCAGCCGTAAAGAGGACCCTGCCTCTCTTTGGAGACCGGCACAGCTGAAAACAAGAATGCCCAATCAGAGACTTCCCCCTCCTAGAGCGCATCACAGACAGGAGTGTTTTTTATTTTATTTCACCTGATTCTCTTATAAAACTTTAACTGAAGCCAACTGTTTTGAAGCTGGAGCCTCACTGTGATTACAGCAGGTTACAATTAAGACCCTGACTCTAATTACTTGAAGCAAGACTATGTTACTAAGGAAGTCATTGTTTTACAATTAAAAAGTGGAATTCTTATGCAATAAAATGCAGAAATAGCAGCTTATTTTAACAGTCACCTGGATATCAACACAAGGACTTCATAATATGAACACTCATTAAATATATAGCATTTGCAGTGTGAAATAATAATTCTTCTAACCTTTTTTTATGTTTATCTCATGAAAGTGTACTAACTTTGAATAAGTTTGCGGAAGTATCCTCCGCTAATAAAACAGCGTGAAACCTTTAAAACACTTTTTTTTCAGGTTTAAGAATACTGCTAATGCTTGCTAGATTGAACGCATTACATACACTGCAGTGCATGGACTTCCTGTGAGAGAACACACACACGGACTGCTGCACACACGCAACACATGAGTAAACTGAAGCCAGCACACAGTGAATGGGGTGTCAGGGAGCGAGATGGTGAGCAATCACACACACCTCCGCACTTTAGCTTAATGAACCACTCTGCTCGACACATAAACAGGGGGGATCAAAGTGAGGTTCAAGTTGCACCAAGGAGTAAAACACAGTGTACTCACACTAAGATCACAGCCAACAGAGAACAAATGCTAATTTGACTGGCTTTTTCCAATATATTTCAGTAAGCAGGGCAGTGGTTTGACAAAAGATGTAATCCCACTTGAAAAAAATAAGAAAAATATAGATTTATGTGAAAAGAAAATGTACGATAATTAAAATGATCCCTTTCATATGCAATCGGGCTCCTTGACAATAGGCTGTAAAGTGAGATTACGTAACTTTGACACTTTCTTTCTCTTTGAACATTTTCATTTATGACCAATAAAACACTCAATTCAATTAACAGGGGTTTTGCTGCAAAACCCTTGCTCTTGTATGATCAGTAGTCTGTGGTGTCTAATGTAAGCACATGTTAGATACTGCTGTGTAACTCACAGTAACCAACTGTTCATTGACTTTACTTTCTACATCTGCTTTCCTTCCACTTGTGGCCACAGTAGGTGCTGTTTAGCAAAACCAATGTCCGCTCACTTTAATTCAACTTTTTCAGCATTATGATTCATCCTGTTTTCAGCTGCTTTGTATTAAATCAAGATGAAAAACAAAAGCCAGCCATGTGGAAGTGTGAGACACCTCTCAAAAGGCATCTGAGGACAGTGTTTACAGCGACACGAGCGAGATTTAGTCTGTAAACGACCTCACATTCCAGCTGTTTCATTTACGTTTCATGTTATCGGACAGCTTTAATCCGGACTTCTCAGGACACTGACCCAGTGACCGGGCCGAGAGCTGCGAGAGAAGCAGCAGCAGGGAGGAAGAGGCAGGGGAAGGAAGTGAGAAGAGTGAGATATTTCTGTTTATTTAATTGAGACAGACAGACAGAGTGGATTATGGTTTCTTAGCCACTAATATATTGTCAGAGAAGTGCCTCGTAAACTGGCACATACAGCGTTTTAATGTTATACCATTTTTATTTACACCTAATGCCTTCATTTCGGGAGGGTGTAACACCAGTAAACATCAGATAATTTCGACTTAATGAGATGAACTGAACCCTTGGCCACTAATTGTTAAATAGCAGGAATGACGGAGCAGATGAATTTAGATAAACAAGTCTGACAAAAACAGACAGACAGAGAAATCCACCCAGAGTCTGCAGATATAGTCCAGGGTATTCTTCAGCCTTGGCCTCTACACACGGCGGGTGCGTTGCCGCTTGGCAGTGGGCGTGTCTTGAGCTTGGGGAGTTTACGCGAGCAACGCGACAAACAACCAATCACATGAATCTCTCCTGTCAATTGCATAAAAGGTTTTACATGTCACACTTTATATGATGAACATTTATGACATTAATGTCTATGGTGCTATGTTACGCAACATTCCATGCTGGCTAAATACTGTCTATGCTTGCTAGCTGTCCATTCAAACGAAGTACACTGGATATAAACTCCCCAAACAGGCGAAAACCTACCAGTCAACTTTCACCCACTGTCTCTGCCACCTCCCTCCATGCCTGGCTCCTCCGGTTTGTATCCCGGTAGGTGAACAGGGACTGATCATAAAGCACCGGGTGATTCCCTACCGCTACAATTATTTTCTCCTCCATATTTTGGCAGAGGAAATGAACTGAGGTCTGGCTCGCCCAGCATACACAGGGTTTGATTGGCTAGCGCTTGTACTGGCAGATTTGCATAAACGGGATTTGATTGGCTTACGCCTCCGTCGAGGCTTCAAAAGTAGAACATTGCTCTACTTTTGCCGCGAGCACCGCAAGAAAAGCTACGCTCCGCTCCCACAATGCAGTTCGGCGAAACGTGACGTCACCCCATTCAAAGTGAATGGGCAGAAGCGCTGAAGAGTCAACGCACGCCGCCGCGTGTAGGGGCCGTACCCACACAGACGTACTGACACACACTAAAGAAGCAGCACACACACACCTGGAAGACGATCCAGAGAACAGAGAGTTTTTCTGAGCAGAGCTCCTCTTGTGGACTCTGAGGCTCAGAGCTCCAGCCAGACTCTTATTGCTTTAACAGGGGGAATACCAGATGGTTTACTTCACTGTCTCCACGCTGCAGCTCAGAGCAGCGAGGATAAATCACTGTCTGCAGTCCACCGCAGACTAAGATGGAAAAACTGAGTCAAGATTCCACAGTGCACCTCCGAATGATCGTTTTACAGCAAGAAACGGCCCATGTGTGATGGCCTTTATCTCTGTCCTTTTATCTAATTCCACTCTTTTATCTCGTTTTGCACATTACGTTTTATTTTATATCCTCCATTAGCAACTTTATTTCGTTCTGCCTATTGTATTCTCATTCTGTCTCTCCCAGCTGATATGCTTTTGATGGCTGTCTGCTGAGAACTGTATGATAAAAGAGGGCCCTGCAGCACTGACATTACAGAGCCATTTCCTCACAGATCCATTATTCTTGCACCAAACACACTGACACAAAACAATGAAACTGAATCTAATAAATATTACATTTTGCACAGTAATGAAGCTTTTATTTTGTCACAGACGACCAAGCAGTGAAACGCAAGTTAGGACTTTTAAATTGAACTTTTTCCAACACGTCACTGCGTTGCTGTAAATCTTAGCTAATGATGGGAATCAATCCAAATATGAAATGTTTTCTCACAAAGAAAGTGTTTCATCATAATTAGTGAAATGTGTTTAGCCAAGTCTAAAGTATTGATATATTATGGACGCCATTATACAGGAAAAATGTTGATCAAAATACAACATTATTATGATTTATAGGAAATAAAAGCATCAACGAACCTCATTTGCATATATGGCATCACTGAATACAGAACAAAGGAAGTAAATGTAGGTAATATATTAAAAGCAGCCATGTCCTGATGTAATCATGCAAACAATGACGAAAGGGAAATACTATTATAGAGAAAGGATGGGCTACATTTATTGCAGCGCTTCGGTGTGGAAAGAGTGACACAACACGAAAATGGAAAATGAAAGGGGAACATTTAGGTTATCAATCACTGTTTTTGTGAAAGTGATAACACACACAGTAATTGCAGCCCGGGGAAAGGAAGGCTTGCCATATCATGTAGGGCCTAATGATCTGCCAGCGTTGCCGTGACGCCCAAAACAACTGTCAGCTCCTCTCCTACAGTAAAAGTAATGTTTTTGTGCATGTGTGTAGAAGAACCTACCACTGTATGAATGAGATGAAAAGTTCATTCTCAGCGTACAAAAAAACGTATTCATTCTTTGTGGTTATACACAAAATACAAATGATTGATTGATCAATGGAATATAATATTTCATTTGTTCTGCTAATAACTATTCACTGGTCCTTTGAGTAATGTTTGTTCCTCATCATTTTGATAAAGGTTTTCTTTAAATGCACTTTTGGGTTGCACATGAATGTAATTCCTATAGACCAGTGGTTCCCAACCTGGGGGGCGCCAAAGATCGCAGGGGGGGCGCCAGGCCTCAGATGATTTGAGGCCAAATATCATATTTAGACCTTTTTTTTTTTTTTACATATAATTGTAAAGCAATACATGATTGTCACTAAAAGCCTTGTCTCTACATTACAATAAAAAAAAAATTGATTAATTAATTTGAATAACAATTCTTTCTATAATAGAAATGTTTCTTCTGTGTCCAAACCGGGCTTTTCTGGATAAGCGCATTTTTAAAACATAGTCATTGTCCATGCCGGTTTCAGTTGGATTATTCGTCACAGTTGCTCCGATCAGATCGGTCTCTTTTGAATCCACATAAACACATCGGCAAAATCCGGCTTACTTTGAGCATGTGTTTTAAACAGTTTAATCCCTTTGTGAATTGTTTCCACTTCCGCACTTAACTGACGCCGTTGGGAACTGCTATAGACGACAGTGTTGCTCAAACACTTATCTCTGCTCTCTTCATTAGTCTAACTTGTGTCCTGCTTCAGCACAAACTACTGCATGCGGTCAAACTGTAGCTTGGTCCCTTGTTAAAACAAAACCAAAAATAATGAAGCCCAACGCTTAATTACTGAATGCTGCTGAATAAGCTGAAAACCCTTGATTTAATGTTGCCTTTCTGCTCCAACTCCTACTCGTTTCATCACCTAATAAAGTATGAATAGAAGTCGCCAAAAGACGGTGAAGTTTCAGGAGTGACCAGAAACTATTGTATTTCCCCTAGTAGGAAAGAAATGCTTACCCTCAGTATTCCTACTGCTCAGGCTGTGGCTAAGCTCGACTGGGGAAGGGGGGGATGAGGTTGGAAAGGATGAGTCATACATTGCTTTCCATGCTCCATGATTATAATACCCCATTACAGGGAAAAGTACTGTTTCCCAGCTGAAGTGAATACTGGGCTTGTGAGCAGGGACCAGACTAACTTTTGTACCCTACCATGCACTACATGCTGCAACAAAGCATACTGTGAAAATCAAATACAGGAGTGGGAGTTGCATCATGAGGTTGCACATCCAACTTTGACATCACTGCTGTGATCGTGGGGACATATCAAACACCACTGCCTTCATTTTGTTCCCTTTTTCCTGTCAGGGAATAAAGAATAAACGACCCATCTTTGCTGTGTTTTAGTAGATAATAGCTTTGGGCAGGCAATACCTAAAGAGAAAAGCATCTGGTCTAAAATCAAGCAAGCTGTGTCATGAGTACAGAGGTCTATTCAGCAGTACAAAACAATTATTTGACCCTTAATGAGTCTGGAAAGGAATAGACGTTATACTGTCCAGGATATGGCAAATAATGCCCTATTTGTCCTGCACAAAGGATCTCCTTAACTCAGACACAGGGTCAAAAACTTTCCCCGCATATTTTGTTTTATCTCCCGTGTTGTTATCAGGCATTAGAGCTGATTTACAGAGTCCTTTCCACAAAGCCTGCATTTACAGGGGTAAGTGGCACATGCAGTTGCAGGGTCACTGCTCTTCTCCACAGTCCAGCTAACTCAGATTCCTTCCTCAGCGCCATGGCAATAGGCACACACAAGAAGCCACTTTTTCTCACCGCTACCTATCTGATTGAGTAGGACATGACCTCAGGATTGCCACTTTAGGGTGAGTAAGAAACAACCGAGAGAAACCCCGCAGATAAATGACAATTACAAATCTGCCTGAGAGATGATTACTGAGATGATGACAGTGTTTTAAACCTCGTGCCATGTCTGCCTTTCACCTTTAAGCTGGATTGTGGTAGAATAAAACCACAACTTTTTGATGTCCTTCCATTCAGTCATACAAATGGAAAATTGAAAATTGAACATCCTCTCAAAATGTCCAAACAAATAATACCGGAAGTTAAGCAATTTGTTCAAATTTGCATGGATTCACTCACTTCTATGGGCCTCTCTAATTGGCCCCAGAAAGAACTTTGAATATTGACAAAAAGGACATTTTTACTTATCCATATAAATTCCTTTAAGAATAGCCGTCCATATATAAAGAGATTGTAATGAAAAACAGCTGCGGACCAGCTGTATCCCACCTTTAACCCTGCCATAAAGTTGGCTGCCTTAAACAAAAAGAACCTTTTAATGACCCTGGATGTGTATGTTCAAACCTGGCTGAAAGGGAACACACTGCTATTATTTTTACAAACTCAGCTATAAGGCTGCAGATGTTATTCGATTAGGAATTTTCGGTAAGAACCAGCTCAAAATGGTGTATTTTCTTTTGAATAATGCAACAGTATAATCTTTTCATGGTCCCCTGTTCCACCAAGAATGGGAAGAAAACATCTGGAAGACATTTTTTCTGGGTTTTGGGAGGGCTTAGCAGACAGCACAATGGAACTTATCGAATCCAGATGTGAAGGCGTTTAGTGAAACAGAAAGGCCTTATTCTATTTAATCCGTTAAAGTATAGTCTACATAAAAAAACAAATACCATCTCTTGATATATAACATTATTCTTGAGTCATGCCAATTCTCTGATTGTTTATTTCCACTGCTCCTTTCAACACTGTCGTCTATTAGCATCAGAAGCTTTGGACAAAATCCATCCTTGATTTCACTTCACAAGGTATGCAAAGAATGTTATTTCAGTATTGCTGATGACTAAAAGTACTCGGCAGCTCAAGTAAGTTATGATCTGGTGTGAATGTTTGCAACAGACAAAAAGCTTGTGCTTGATTCATTATAACAAACCACGGTGAAAACAGTCCAAACTGATTGTATAAGACTTGAGAAAAGAGTCCATTGATTATGGAAACTAAGTTGAAAAAGGAACTTTGCAGAAACAAAAGAAACCGTTTGAAGAAGGAAGATTTGTTCCACAGCATTTATATGCTGATCATAAAACTACAAAGCAACTGAGGTCAATCACTAGGGGGCAAGCTTGTCTATTACATTTGAATTAGGGATGCACACTTTGGATTATTTCCAGTCACTTTTTAAGTCCCTGTGTCTGTCTGTGGACAGATTCCGTCACTGCAATAGTGTCACACAAATCTACAGATGTTTAAATTAGATCAAATGTAAAAGGTTAAGTTGGAAAATGGCTGTGGTCCCAGAACAAAGGGAGCCAAGGGGCCAATGGCTCCCCTACTTTACCCCCCTGGCGAGATTTGGCATCACGAAACGTTACAGTTGTGGATTGAGATAGTAACGAAGGTTAAGTTCAGAGATGGGTTTGATTCGCGCAAGGATGATATAAATTATATAATTATAATAATGTATCAACTCAATAAATATTGTGCATCCCTAATTTGAATTTATGTTATGTAGTAACACAAACAAAAAACATAACATAACCCTAAACCTAGAAAGAAGGCAGAAAAAACTTTTTATAACCTTATTCTGTTTCGATTCTGCATCCAGGACTAAAGATGTCAAAGGATTCTCTAGACCGAAGTCCAACTAAGTGTAACTTGTGCAGATATTCTATTCTTACAAGAGCATCAACCACTGGCCAAAAATATATAATACTACACACACACTTCTAATCTTCCTTTCTGACCTCCAAAAGTCAGAGGACAATTTATTGAACAAGCAGCAGTGGAGCTTCAATAGCAAGAATTCCTTTCTTCAGGCAATGAAACTGTAAACCTAACAGCAGTGGCAAGCCTAAAGTCCTGACCTCTGAACTCTGACCCCTCTTCTCATTCTTAACCTCCATGTCTTATAAGCCTTCTGTTAGTACCACTTTTAAAGTAAGGTCTGCTTATTAATGCATGGATTAGGCCTTTGTGCCTCTTAGTGTTTGATGGTACATGCAGTGCACCTCAGGTTGCTGTTCACTTTGAACACTTTGTAGTTTGCAATAAACTCATTTCTTAGTCTTTGAGAATATAATGCAACCGCAGAGGCATATTTTAAAATGTTATCTTTCAGTAACCATAATGCTAGTGACTGTCCATGATTGTATTGCTAACAGGCTAACATGCTAAGCTACATTTAGTACACTTTTTCTTTTTCAGGGTACCAGTACAACTTTGAACTAGTCATACACTCAATAAAATGATATTAAAAAAGGACAATGAATAATGTGAAAGGGGGTGTGACAGACCAACTGAACAAGTATCAACCAACTGTGGAGATTGGCTAAGCTCTTCTGAGTATTTAGCATCTCTTTGCTAACAACCTACTACACCTTTATTGCAGAAAACTAACTGTCACTATTCTATCAACCATGTGTGCAGCAGCAGCTGATTTCAGCTCAACACACATCAGAACAAAGAAGATAGCAACAAGTAAGCTAATGTGTACTGTGTAACCCTTCGCAAGATAAAGGCTAGTGTATTTTAAGGAGTTACTGGAAACCAAGACTAATCTAAAGAAAAAGGAATATTACACTTACATTCGCCATGGAGACATAAAGGCAACTCTTATTACAGCCATGTGTGTGCTAGATGTGTAATAAGAGAAGTACAATGATTGTTTGGAGCTTGGTCTGCTGCCTCCAGGTGGTGAAGCCCCAAAATGAATGCAGTTTTGTGAGCTAAAACTCGAAATGTTACATTTTAAAATTGAGTTTTGTAGAGTTTAGATTACACTTCTAATCCATATAACCACATGTTTCTTTCTTTCTTTCTTTTTTATATGAATGATTTAATAAGGGATTTGTTTTAACAGTCCAAGATTAACTTAATACCTTGTAGAACGAGTCATTGGATTTCAACAATCCACAAATGTTGAAAGGAAAGAGTTTGAAAAATGATGTAACATCACGCCTCTTAACTGTTAACCCAATCACCTTTGATTTAATCTCAGTTGAATGTCAAAGTCCCATATAGAAATATGTCAACTATTTTTAAAAAGTGTATCAATTTAGTATGATAAAGTAGATGATTAAAGAATATGTAATGATTACAAAATAAACAATGAATATTTTTAATTTATTTTTACAGTTCAACCCATATCAATTATTTTAAACATGCATTTTAATTGGAGTACACTGTGTAGAGTTGAGCCGTGCTGGTGTGTGGGCAGGCCTCTGCAAGCTTTCAAATGAATGTATACCAAGTCCTCCCTGAGGCTAAGAGGTCATGTGGTTAGGGTCAAGATTAACTTTTACTGCTGACAACTGGCTAATCGTCAACGATTACCGTTTGCACCACACGTTGTTGGGAAAGGTGTGTATAGATGTTATATTTTACTATATTTCGACATAAAGTGAATATAAAAGCAAAGACTGAGTTTAATCCAATACTATACTGAAAGCTCAACTCATCTGAAATGTTTGAAAACTTTAAGAAAAGTGAAAATCTTCAACTTTAGAATTGGTGATTAGTTGACACAAAACATGCATGTATTTGGCATGTTGCTTTAGTCATCAAGTATTTCCCATTCGGCATGTGTCAAGTGTCAAGTGTTTCAGGAATTGTACCAGACCCCTTGAGGGTCCCTTACAAGACTCTGGTTCCTCTCTATCGGAGCTAAAGCGCTGATTAAATCCAGCTTCCAGCACCAACATGGATTCAGTCCCACTGTTTCTGGCTGCAGTAAAGTCTTTATATGTCTATACCCTATATGAACTTGAAACCACTTCAAATTCATCTGTTTTCCATTAAGCTCATTTCTAATTGTACATAGCTTTGAATCAAGCAGCTGACTCGGTGTGACATCACATTGGTGACTTTGGCACAATCTTGGAGACTTTCTTACTGTCCCTGAAGCAGACAGCAGAAAGCACCTGTTCACCTTAAAGTCCTGCAGTGTCAGAGCCTTACGGCAGACAGTAGACCACCAACCATGCCACGCAGTCTTAAGCAGCTAATAATACATGTAGGCCGGACCCCAGCCCCACCACCACAGCACTGCCTGACCTCTGGATCCCCACGGGACAACACACTGCCCCAGTGAAGGGTCTAATGATAAAAAATAACTTCTTCTTTCAAGCCTTTGGAGCCTACAGGCTGGGTTTAACTGATATTTAACTGACATGCCAAACGTTAACACTCCTATTTTCGACACTCTAAATCATGTAACTGTTATGTGGAGTATTTGTAGAATGTAATTAATAAATATATTGGGGTTTAAGCCTAAACACAGCGCCTCGAGCTATAGAATGTGTGTTCGATGTTAGTCTTTAAGGCGGCCCCACCCTACCACTTCAGATGAGCTGCAGCACCTCCCTTTAAAATGATGCTCATCCCTCATCAGTAAAAAAAAGAAAAAGGAAAAAAGCTTTGGAAAAACTCTCTTCACACTTTCTCTAACTGCAACACAGAAAAGTCATTACATTGCATTTAGCTGACGCTCTTATCCAAAGCGACTTACAATAAGTTAGAAGTTATAATTAGAAGTTCATAATAAGTTTGGAAAATGCAAGATGGAAAAATGCTTTAAGTAACATCTGAAAAACAGATGTTATTTGTGACCCCGGGACATACTATACAGTTTATTATTTCACCATCAAATGGATGCAAACCTTTTCAAAACAAGATTATTCAGGGTTATATCTATATTTAAAAACGTTTGCAAGTTTTTCCAGTGGCATTGTACAACTTCACTGCAACCCAGCTCCTCAGACCCAATAAGTGGCAAACCTCCCTGAGTTATTCTCAAAAGAAAACCCCTTCTCTCATAAACACACAGTCCATGATGCTTTGACAAGTCCCTTAGTGTAAAGGCAGCAATAAGGCACAAATATGAGTTTAGGAGGAGGGGTGGATCCACTTTACCCTGAGAGAAAAACTTTTTTTCAGCGCAGCTTCAAAATGAACCCACACATCTCACAGCTGCATCTTACCTGAACTTGCTTGCGATGTGACAAAAAGCAGAATCACCGCTAAAGTGATTTGGGCGTCCCTTATCGTCCGTTTAACTTTCCATCTTATATGGGTATCCATGACCGCCAGAAACGTCCACGGCAAGTGGATTCACTTTTCAACTTGGAGAAACTAACTCGACTTGCAACAACTTCTGGTCAGGACAATACTAAAAAGCCAAAAGTCCCAGAGAAAGAGAAAAAAGGGGGAGGGGGGGGGTGTTTGGTTATTTCTCAAGCAGCCATAAGGGATTGTTAGTGTGCGTTCCTCCAGCTAGTTAACGGATGGGCACCCGTCTCTCCGCACGGCTCCTCTCCTCTCTGCGCGTCTGAAATGTGCTGCACTGCTGCGCTCCGTTCAGAAGTGTTGCCCACTCCTCAGCCGTCACGTAGAGCCCCTTCAAGTCCAACGGGGCTACGGCGCACAGAAAGCTCTCCCCCCGGGCTGTCAGTCACTCGGCGGACAGCAGGCTCGGGCAAATCAGAGCGGTCCATACATTAGAGCCAGCCCTGTTCCTGGCCGGGGGAGGAGGAGAAGTTGGGGGAAAGTTTCACGCCTACAAGTTAGCGCTCTGAGCTCTTCTGCATGGAGTCCACTTCTTCCACAGAGAGACAGGGCGGGAAAAGCAAACTGCGACTGGGAGAAGTCATGGAGAAAGGAGGGCGATTCAATATAGTAGTGATTATTCAAACTGGTTTTAAGAGTATGGTTGTGTTGCATCAACAGGTGGGCTCCACTAAAAGCACTGACCCAGCCTGTGGAACAGTAGCCTATTTAGGTTATAGCTGACATGTATTTAAATTATGTATTACATGTAGCCAGCCAGGTTGTTCTTTAACACATAGTTTTATTTGTGTGTAAATATTGACTTGTTACAATAGTCTTAACATATATTTTTCAAGAGCTTTTATAATAGTTTTTATATATAGGCCTACATGTTTTTCTACGTATTCTTCTTTCTATGTCTTTGTATGCGCCGTATACATTCTTCGTTTGTGGATAGGCCTACTTGGGAATAAAACCGATTCTGATTCTGAACAATGTGATGCCACTATTTCCAAATGTCCAACTTGTTTTGTTCTTATTCAATAACTAGCAACTTATTATTATTATTATTATTAACTTAAATTGTAAATGTAATTGCATTTATTTATTTAAAAGCACTATATACATTTTTCTAATGCATTTATAAAGAACTGTTCCAGTATTTGCCACCCCTCAAAGTGCTTTTACACATGCAAATCAGAATTCAATCATTCACACACATTCATACGGCTGCCATACAAGCTGACACCCGCTCAGGAAAACTAACACACACACACACATTGGCCTTGCCATCGGAGCATTTTGGGGTAAAAACTACCAAGGGGACACATCAACATGTTGACTGCAGAGGATGGCGATCAAACCACCAGCCTTCCGATTTGAGACCATCTACCTCCTGATTTATCATTAGATTTTGTATATATAAATCTAAAAATAGAAATACATATGAAAAGTACCATGATGATGGGTAACTAAGTGAAAGGCCCAAGGTTTACAGCATCTCAATTATTATGTGGTGGTTCTTTTACAGGTACACAAGCTGGGGGATGAGTAAGCTTCACTCAAACAATGAAAGTTTGAGTGCTATTTTGGACACGATGGATTCATAAGTGATAAGTGACTCTCTGGCAAGATGGTCCAGCTTTTATCATTTAGCTGACGCTCTTATCCAAAGCGACTTACAGGCACAATTTTGGACACGAAGAACGACAGAAAAACAGCAGTTATTAATCAGATGGTTGCTTATCAAAACCAGACATTATTCTTTTCATTGTGGAGTGCTTAAATGGACTTGCTAAACTGTGAAATGCTTCATACAAAATGTATGTTCAAGAACAACTCAACAATCAGTTCAGATCCAGTTGAGCTTGAAGAACTATAAGTTATCTCTAGTAATGTATAAATTCATTTAAATGCAAACTTTGAATCAACCAGTCAAAGCAAACTTTTCATGGAAGCTGTGATGTACGTCAGATATCACTGTAACGTTTGAATACAGTGAGAAAATTCAGAACTGAGAAAAGGCAGCTTAAATGTAATCTAATCACTGGAAAAAAATATTGCAAAGTAGTAAATTCACCCTCATTGATGAATAATAATTTGTAAATAACTTTTTGGTGCCATGGTGAGATTCAGACACCAGCTCTTGCTGACGTTGTCTCAACTGTCATGGCTGCTGCAGTAGGGGGCAGACCTCCGTTAAGTGCCCATAAAAGTTGACACGAAAAACAAACAGCACAATGTTGTTGCGACATCTGACACTGTGTCACATTACGAGGTGAAAACCATCTTTACACACGCAAGTGACTTGTGACCGTATGTTAGACTGGACACTGAGTGATAGTACAGACTACAATATGAAATGATGAAATATTGTACAGGCGAGCGTCATTAAAGAAATACCTCTGCTTTTTCTTACTACTCAGAGACTGCCAAATGATTTTAAATAGTTTTTGTTAATAGACATGTGTTTGCGAAGTAGTGAGCATATTCATTTTTAAATGAGACTTGGATTACATGCGAGATATATGTGAAAATGTGTAAGTAGACCTAGTTGTTTTCATATTGTTTTGCTATTCAAACGCAGTCCCTAATAACTGTATTTCATCATGAACTTTTCAGTTTTTTCCATTCATTGTAAAAGGATCCAGGAACTGTTTTCTTTTGAGAGTTCACGGAAACACGTTATGAGTCATTCATATACAAATGGTTATATAGTGGGTCTTTTAGTTTGGAAAATTGTCTTAAAGCTTTTGGAGAATATAAAATTAAAGAAGTACAACTGCATCATGACTGATTTTTGTCTGCACTCACATGCTCTTTTGTAACACGAACATCATGATGTACTGACTGACAAATGCATTTAGAGAAATGAATAATGGGCTACTCACCTTTAATCTCCTGTCAGATGGCATCAGTGAACAGGTTGGAACCATACACTGGATATAGGGTTATTAATCATGTTGAAACATAGCCTTGCATACCGCCTTCACAGCCTTTTTACCTTATATGACCCCTATTTCCATATACGTTTCTTTGGTTCTGAAGGCATCACATTTTTAAATAAACTGCATCACTTGAAAAGGAGAGGATATTTATATCCAGAATACACCAGCTTTTCTAAACTGACCACTTAGACATATAATGGTTACGTGGTCAGATATATGGTACAAATTATGGGCAGAGCCCTGTGTTTAGGGTGGCTTTGTACCTATACCACATTAATGTGAAGGCTCTTTAACTGCTCCTGTGCACACACTCCCTTAAACTGTGTTCTAACCAAAAACATGGTGTTTTATCTGAGGCTGGACCATTGGTGGTTGTGCCCATCTGAGGACATTCAGAATACTCTCTCAAAATACATCCCTGCAAAATATAGGACACAGTCGGAAAAAGATAAGTGAATTGGGATTTAGTGTAATACTTTTTCAGTTTAGAGCCAATATTTCAATTCTATTTCTACTATTTTTCACATTTACATTCACCAAGATATGAAATAGAAAAAGCCAGAGGCCTGGTCAGCAGGCGGTGCTTTCACTGAGTTGATCTCTTATCCAGGGGTCTGTACTACGAAGCCGGATTTTCGCTTAGCGAGGTAACTTCAGGGTAAACAACTCTGGGTTTCCGGTCCTACAACGCTGGTTCACTTCTTACGTAGATCTCCATGGTAACTTATGCTGAACAGCAAACCTGCTCCGGTTCCGGCAAAAATCACCGACTGTGTGAGCGTGAACATTAATTGAATATCACCTACATCTTCAGAGCAATCTGACTAATATAACATTAGCGTTAAGAAAGCTTACTTAAATATCTGCCACAACATAAGTAACCGGATCAAAGTAACATTACATACAGTCCGCGGCACTGTGAGTGCAGACGTCAATTATCATTATCATTCATATAACATCATAATCATATGTTTCCTTATCTGTGTCAGCTGCGTGAGCCGTATCTGGCCGTGCAACACTTACAGTGTCACATAGCTACAATGCAGAAGTATTATTTTAAAGTGGACCTATCGTGCTATATTTCAATAATATATTGTAGGGCCATACCTATATAAAACATGTCTGTTTATTTTTTTTTCAAAATACCAAACAGATCATGCATTTTAGCCATGCCTCATTTCGCTTTATTTACAGTATTCCAGCCCGGTTTTTGCAAGGGCTGATTCTGTGGCAAATGAGTTGCAGCTGACCACGCCCCCCGACAAAGGACGAGGGTGAGGCACGAGTGTCATGTTACCATGCTGTTACCATGCCACGGCAACCTCTCATTCCCCTGATAGGTGGAGAGTTGCCCATATAGGCGGAGCTCCCCGTTTCTGATGTCAGAACAATTTCAAATCTGGATCAGTCTGTATCAGTTCCGTTGCAGCCCCGTTTTTAGAGATTTGGGTATGGAGGAAAAGAGGGAGGGTTGTGTTTTCTGACACTTGGTGAGTTCCCTGACACAATGGGGACACATACTCATGTACAAAAGTGCATTTTGCATGATAGGTCCCCTTTAAGCAACACATTAAGTTTGATGAAACACTCAAGTCAAATTTAATTAAAGTCAGATCCACTCGTGTCTTAGACGGGGCAGTGATATCATAAACCTGTTAATGTACGCATTCAAACACTTTTTTTTGACCAGCTGTATTCCTCTTGCAGGTGCAACTATGTGGCTTTTATCCTGGATAAAGTGTTTAAGTCATGGATGTTTAAAGTTTAACTTCTTCATATTTGTCTAATATTATAGTTGTCTTTTCATTCAGGAAGTATGACGCTGCGCTGTCAGTATGCTTGTCCATGTTTGTGATTGGTCAAATGTTGCTAACCCTTTCATGTGAACGCGCACTCAGCCAGACAGAGAAACCCTGGCTTGAGTTACCGAGTTGATAAACAGCGTTGTAGGACCGCTTAGGGAGATCACGTTTGTTTTAGGTTAGTTAAGCCAGATAACTCAAACATATCCAGGGTATGTTGAACTGGATTCGTAGTACAGGCCTCTGGAACAAAACCTGCTCTGAAGCAGGTTTGCCGTTCAGCATAAGTTACCATGGAGATCTACCCCGGTAAGAAGTGAACCAGCGTCGTAGGACCGGAAACCCAGAGTTAACCCTGAAGTTACCTCGCTAAGCGAAAATCCGGCTTCGTAGTACAGGCTTCAGCTGTTCCAAGTTTGAACGTTTCCAATACTTAAGTGTTAACTGAATGGAGATTTAGCCATCACTATATTAAAACAGGTTGCAGTTGCACCACACGCACATTTTAGTTCTTATATTGAGATTAATATTTACACCAAGGCTTTTACATATCAACAGTAGGCTAATTGAAGCAACTGACGAAGCAAAACAACAAAACCAAATCCTAATATCTAATTATAAAAGACCTATTTAGCTAAAATGATGTTTAAAATAAGTAGGGTAATGAGCTAGGGTTGAAAGATGTGACCTGCATGACATTGGACTAAAATGCTGGTTAATAAATATGTCAAGTGGGACGTTTTCAAACTATAGTCTAGACCGGGGGTGTGCAAACCACAGCCTGGGGGCCAACTGTGGTCCGTGGTCCATTCTAAAAGTATAATGGAATATGGCCCACACCTGAAACTTGTGCTTTTCCTACAGTATATTGTACTTCTTAAATATATTACACAGTAGTATTCATGTGTTAATAAGCTCCATTTTCCAATACATTCAGTCAATTCAATTTTCATTTTCTAACAAATCTTAGTTAAGCATATTCAAGTATCAAGAATTATTGACTTACATTTGATTGATTTTGCTAACATATAACTTAATTGATGAGGCAATATACCTTCGTGTATTGTTCTGCATGCGGCCCTCTGTGAGAAAACCCCTGTCTAGACACCCCAGGTCGAGACAGATGACTTAATAACCCCAGCTATGTGGGAGCAGAGATTTCCAAACAAGTGTAGTCAACGTTAAATGCGACTTTAAAGTCCCTACCATCTAAAAGTCTCCAATTGCATATACATTTCCATCCTACTGTGATTCCTTTCACAAAAAAATAGGGACAGAAAGACATAATACACACACTTTTAGATTATGTTTAACTTTAGCACTTCTTATCACCTGTATGTCCAATCAAACGTTACTCAGTTTAGAAGTCAGAAAAAGGCGCCAGAACCTGCCTGAGGATTTCGGCATATTTAGGGTTTCTTTAATATCAGTAGTCACATTCAGCCACTTGTTAACAACCATCGTTTTTCAGAGACGTAAACTCTTCAGAAATCACCAGTGGGGTCACTGCTGATGTATTTAATGTGAAAATCTGAAAGCATTCCGTCATTTTGACAGATTAGAACAAACTCGGAACAGCGGCAAAGTTTCCCCGCAGCAAGGCTCCGGTGTTATGCCGTGTTATGCATGCCCGCCAAAAAAGGAAATGATACAGTTTCCAAACCTACTTTGCCGTTCAAATCATTGAAATGTCTGTGAGTTTTGGCTTTACGCTGTGAGCGCTCCCGCGAAGTGCAGTGGGCATGCATAACACGGCACTAACGGCCCGTCCACACAGCGGCATGCGTTGTCGCTTGACGGCGGGCATGTCTGAAGCTAGACCAACAACCAATCACCTGAATCTCCCGCCCCGGACACACAAGCAGCGGTTTCATTGGCTAGAGCTTGTACTGGCATATGATTCGATTTGCTGACGCTTCCGTCGAAGCTTCAAAAGTTGAACATTGCTCAACTTTTGTAGCGAGAAACGCGTCACTCCCACAATGCAGTTCGAAGCTGAAGCGTTGAAGCCTTAACGCACGCCACTGTGTGGACGGGCCGTAACAGTTCACGAGCGTGCGCCCCACCCCCGTTGACAGTTCATGAGCATGCTCTCCCCCCCCCCCCCCCCCCCCCCCGGATGACGGGCAGCGAAAAACTCTAGCGCAACCTCTGACGGGGACACATATTTATCAGGGTTTCTGCTAGGATTTTTTCTCGCCGGTCAAATGTCCGGGCAGAATTTATTTTACCGGACATATTTCAATAATAATAAGCGTTGTGTAGCAGAGTTTCCGTTAGCAGGTAATTACCGGACTATGAGCAGATATGCTGATGTTTAAAACTCAGTTCATGGGGCTCATTTTTATATTGCTTCAGTTTATAATCGTAACAGATCGAAAAAAATTCAGATTCATTTTTCAATAAATTATTCCACAAACAACATAATTATTACATTCAAACAAACTACTTGTAGTAGATAGCGTACATTATTCAAAAGTTTACATCAACTTTGAATAATAACACGGGAGAAACAGAGCCTCTCTTTTCCCCTCTCCCTCCCTCTCTCTCCTGACAGCCCGTAAGTTTATTATGCATCTCCTGCAGCTCGCTAAACAGTGGGCGGGGCTTCAGGTGATTATGCAGAGCTGCGTGTCTCGGTCTGACTCAGCAGCTGATCTGATCTCTCTCTCGCGTCTGGTTATATTTGACTCGCGTTTATGTCCATATCGATCAGATCCAGCTCTCCTGATCGGCCTTTATAGAGAGCACAGATCAAACTATTAAGAGTGAATATCGGCCGATAATGACCGGCGGCCGATCTATCGGAGCATCCCTAATTATTACCAGACATTTTGACCGGCAGGTTTTGAATTTACCGGTTTTTAATATATGTTACCAGCTATAAACCGGTAATTACCGGCTAACAGAAACCCTCATATATTTATGTATAAAATACATCATAAAGTGCATTTT
The DNA here is from genome assembly GCA_902827135.1 of Harpagifer antarcticus. Classification (NCBI taxonomy): domain Eukaryota; kingdom Metazoa; phylum Chordata; class Actinopteri; order Perciformes; family Harpagiferidae; genus Harpagifer; species Harpagifer antarcticus. The sequence continues at coordinate 744,082 of CADEHL010001030.1, read as the reverse complement.
GCATGATAGGTCCCCTTTAAGTTTTGATGGTGTCACAACACAATATGTCCCAACTCATTTCTGCTCAATGTTTTGAAGTCAAACAGCAATCTGTTTTGCCTGCATTTTATAATGTTGCACCAGTTTAAATAAGATTAGAGATAAGATAAGATAAGATGGTACTTTATTGATCCCAATTTGGGAAATTGTTTTTGTTGCAGCAGCATAAAAGACAAGGCATTTTACAATAAAACAAAATAGAAATAAACAAGAATAGAAAGAAAAGAAAAGAAAATAGAAAATATACATGTAGAATTTGACAAGATATTATATATACAAATATATATGTATACATACAAATATGACATGGAATATTCCATCCATCCATCCATGGTCGGGTCGCGGGGGTAGCAGTTCCAGGAGAGAGCCCCAAACTTCCTTTTCCCTGGCGACATCAACCAGCTCTGACTGGGGGATCCCAAGGCGCTCCCAGGCCAGCGAAGAGATATAATCCCTCCACCTGGTCCTAGGTCTACCCCTTGGTCTCTTCCCAGCTGGACGTGCCTGGAACACCTCCCTAGGGAGGCGCCCAGGTGGCATCCTAACTAGGTGCCCGAACCACCTCAACTGGCTCCTTTCGACGCGAAGGAGGAGCGGTTCAACTCCGAGTCCCTCCCGGATGACTGAACTTCTCACCTTATCCCTAAGGGAGACACCAGCCACCCTGCGGAGAAAACCCATCTCGGCCGCTTGTATCCGCGATCTCGTTCTTTCGGTCATGACCCATCCTTCATGACCATAGATGAGGGTAGGAACGAAAATGGCCCGGTAGACAGAGAGCTTTGCCTTCTGGCTCAGCTCTCTTTTCGTCACAACGGTGCGGTAAAGCGACTGCAGTACCGCTCCCGCTGCTCCGATTCTCCGGCCCATCTCACGCTCCATTGTTCCCTCACTCGAGAACAAGACCCCGAGATGCTTGAACTCCTTCACTTGGGGTAAGGACTCATTCCCTACTTGGAGTGGACAGTCCATCGGTTTCCTGCTGTGAACCATGGCTTCAGATTTGGAGAGGGTCTAGGAATGATCTCACCTGCGGACTGAGATGGGCCAAGACCAGTCTCTCCAGCACCTTCATCACATGAGATGTGAGTGCTACTGGGCGATAGTCATTGAGCCCAGAAGGAGTCGTCTTTCTAGGGACAGGAACAACGCAGGGCGTCTTCCACAGCACCGGGATGGTCTCCAGGTGCAGGCTCAGGTTGAACAGGTGTTGGAGAACAGGAGACAGCTGGCGGGCACAGATCCTCAGGACAAATAGGTGTATTTGCAATTAGATAAAGGCCTTTAAAGGACTGAAGCATCCTAGAACATATGGAGGATTTTAGAAGGATATCTTTGTTGGTAAAACTGTAAAGAAGAGACTAAACAAACAGGAGCATGCAAAAACCAAACCATTTCATCTGTCAAGAACTCGTAAACGTTCCACGTGAATGACACATATTTAAACCTGCATCCTAGTCCTTTTCAATCATTTCCCAAACACACAATCCTTTTTCACAGACCCTGCATCAAAACAGTGCTCTGCAGTGTTGTGACGGGGATGAATTACAGAAAGGAGTTGATTCTGTGTTTTCACTTTAATGATATATTCTGAAGGAGCTCGGCGGACACTCAAATACAGCATACCAAAAGACCAGATAAATTGTGGATCCTGGCGCTCAGCTGCTTCTGGCAGCTTAAAATACAGATTAGACTTCTACGCAATGTCGGATGTTGTGCAAATCAAGACTTTGGGAAACCTTTCTATTTGAAATACCGGTTTTTTCTGTGTGAGTTTGTGTATTGGCACAAAGCAAGTCCCTATGGATATAAAGGAAGGGGAAACCCAGGAGCACATTTTCTCTAAAGAAAACAATAATGCTTAAACCAAAAAAGAGAAAAGGACAGTGTGAGTCAGGCACCAGTTATATATTTTCAAACCACATTTTAATTGGAATTAAATTAATTAGCCTAACAATCCAAACAGATATGTGGAAAGCCTCTAGCTTAAATTGCAGATGTTTTCTTTATTAGTTTTTGATGTTGCATGAGTGTTGCCAACACTTAGAAGATCAAAGTGTGGCAAATAAATATTTAAAATGTGTTTAAGAATGAGTGTTTTTAATCATGAAGAAAGCTGTTTAAACTTTTGACAAAAAGAGTGTAATGTGTCCTCTGCCAGATCCTCACTGGAGACGTTCTGCATTGTTAGAGCCTGGTTGGCACGCTGCACCATGGCAGAACACCATATTTTCCATTCCACAACACGTGACTCCATCCTGTGCCAGATTTTATTCTGGCACACCTCCTTATAAACACACTAGGGGAAACGTTGTAGTGTTAAAAGACTTGACTGTTAAGTCTAGAAATGAAAAAAACTCATACACAATTGGAATAATGACAACACACTGTCTGTCTTCGAAACACACCGCCAGTGTAACCTGTCTGCTCATGCTGCTCATCGACACGTTGATTTGGAAAAGATATGCATGCACAGATTCCTCTTGTAAAAATATTGATGCCAGGCAGGAATCAATCAGTGATCATTTAACAGAGGAAAGATATGCATGTATGGCCTTGCAGTGTTGCCCTAAAAAAAGGTTGTAGAGACTATGATTTTCTCAGCAACAATGTGTTTGGTGCTTGCTTAACCCATGTGGTGTATTTTCCATGATTTTTTATTTCAGTGGAGCTGGAGCTTTCCTCCTGTTTTAACAATATAGAGCTCGATCCAACCTGTGCTATTCAAGAAATGCACATCTGCCTACTCCTCGAGTGTTATGAGGACTCACCGATGCAATTGTCAGCTAGTTATTTCTCATTGTAAAGGTAGTGTCTGTATATGTGTATATATATATATATATTCTTCTAAAACTATGTGGCGCAATGATGTTCTTCGTTAAGAACGTAATACTAATGTATCGCCACAGGATGTATGAGAATCCCATTGACAGCCATCTTTATTCCCTTCATTGATAATATTACTTACTGTCCAGAATCGTTTAGTGGTTGAATTTGAGGAAAATGCCCAGTATGATTTTGTAGTGCTAATATCCAGCCAGTGAATGATATAGGAATACAAAACTGAAATGAACACTGGTGTTGCACTTACAACACACCACTTTAAAGGGCATTTTCTAGCACTGCAGAGAGATTCATATTGTTCAGATTATGTATTTCATGAAATAAACCCCTAACCCAAAAATATGATAACATTTGATAAGATAATTATTGCATGTTCAAACACTATTACCACTCCACAACAAATGAAGTGTTTCCAATCATAATCATGTGTCATTTTAACATTAATGAATGCATGTTGTGATTTTTAGATAATATTAGGTGTCAAATGCAGCCGCAATCAATATGAAATATTATATACCATTTTCCTGAGAATTATGACATACACCATCTGGTTTTGTTTGGGGTTTATGTAGCAGGAAAAGTGAACATCTAATTCAAAGTGGATAAAGCCTTAGGCGCTGCCACGTAAAGAATGATGAACAAGAAGAAACAGAGATTCTAAATCAGAAGACGCTGAGAAGAAAGAGCGAGACTGTACATGTTCCCTCTGAAGTGTGAGGGGAACACTTGCAACAAATTACACTTTGACTCATTACACTGGCTTTGATGTAGAGTTAATTAGTCAAGGGTTGTCTAGCACTGTGAATGCAATTCTGTGTGTGCATTATTTATTGGCTGACTAAATTACACTTGTTATAGCAATGTAAATAGAGCACTCTTACATAAAGATGAAAACGTTTTCCATTTTACAAACATCAGTACAACATTTCAATTTTATTGCATTTCAATTTGATTTTCTTCTTGAAAACTATCATATCTTGTCTGTTCAGATGTGGGTTCACACCGGGTTCCCCTTTACAGCAAAGTGAGCTAAAACTGAATCCGTCTCCAAAGCAGCAAGATTAAAAGTGGCAAAGTTGTCGTCTGTTGTCTCAGGAGTTAACTAACCATGTCTCCTTCCCCACCCCTGAGCCCAGCTCCGCCCTGTCGGCTGTTTGTAGTGGTGACTGTAATTATGGCAGGCAGTTCATGCCCATGTGTTTTAACAAGAGCCCTTCCTTATGTTCTTCTCGCTGCTGAAGGCGGCTCGTCGCATAATTACAGAGGTCTGAGGAGTGACACCGCGCAAACAAGATGCAGTCTGTGTCCGCTGAGGTTTGGACTGTTCACTTTGTTACAAGTGCAATATGGTATTCATGTCAAAAGAAATTGAAAATGTATTAGCTGAGCATCATTAGCCCTAACTAGCTTGCTTGAAATGCTGTATTATTTCAATGAAATACAGAAAAACATTAAAATGCACAATGACTTGGTAGAGAAACTGGTGGTTTTATGTGAGTGGAAATAAACATATTCCTGTTAGAGAAGGCCATGCTGAAAAACTCATTTCTCCAGACCATTTTCCACTTTACTCCATCAAGAAGGCTAAGGCCTGGCACGTCACCTTTTTACAATCTGTGCCTCTTGTAATCTTGCACCATAGCTCTCTTATTGCACTGAAACACCCACAATCAAAGTAACAAGTCACTGGCATGATGAATGAGGGCTCTAACAGACCTCATTATTTTCTTTCAGGTCCACTTAAGTTTCCTGTTCCTGCTTGACTGTATTACCCAGAGTCACAGCCAGAAGGAAGGCAGTACAGAGGGTCGTTTAGTCAGTCCAGCACTTTGGTCCCAAATAACATTTCTCAGCAACTTTTGAATTGATAGCCATGACATTTGGTTTAAACATCTATCTACCCCTTGGGTTTAATAGTAATTCATTTGGGCTTCTAGTGCCATTATTATAGTGAAAAAAATTGTGTGTATAGTACTGTTATCGTTTATCGCCCAATACCTGTAAAGCTAATGACATGACAGCATCACGTATATGTGTGCGGTGCTAACTATAAGCTATTTTCATGATAACACACCACCAAAGATGATTACCTAAGTGATTGTGTTTTCTATCACTGGAAAATAGAATGGATAAATAACAACTCTAAGGCTTAACAAACAACATTGGAGATTGTTGTTCCCAATTTTTTTAGAGACACCTGGCTTTATTGTGGTATCCCAGCTCAAGCTATTGCACTTGACTAAGTTGGGACAAGAGGAACCATCTCTATGTTTAAATCAATAATATTTGGACTTCAAAAATATTTGCCTACAATGAAAAATGTTCCCCTGATGTTGAATTACAGTGGTCATTTTGATTGGTAACCCTAACCCTAACCCTGCTCACCAAGGCTGTAAAGGAATCGGTCAGATGTATTCAAATGATATGGCAACAATATTACTGCAAATGCATTTCTGCATTACAGTACAGTAGACTGCTAGTCAAAATAAATCATATAACCTTTGCCGGGCCTCTTCCCAGCGGCTCCCTAAAGTGTTCTTCCAACTTGTGAGGCATTACATAACATGGCATCCCAATATGTCATTAGTTCACAAGCCTTCCACGTTTTCTGCTGACAGGATGCAGGAATGGTTCCTGAATTCAAAAGAAACAGCTGAGGGTCAGGGTCATCTTTTATGGGGCCGGTTGCCTCTCCAACCAGCCAGCAGCCATTGTGTGCAGCACACACAGTTTCATCCCCGTGGAAGGACAGATCCACAGTGATGCAACGTATTTGTTGAACGGAAAAGATAACTTGGCCAAACCAACTGACTTAATAATTACAACTTAAGTTTCTGCTGACAGCATTGACAGCATTGACAGCATTGACAGCATTGACAGCATTGACAGCATTGACAGCATTGACGTTTTAAAAAAACAAAACAAGAAGCCCTTGTACGATACCCTGTGCCCCCAACAGACTCGTCATGGTTGAGTCCACACAGTCTGCATTTCACCACGTATTCTCAACCGGGATGCAGGCAGCTCTGTTGGTGGAGATACGGCTCCTTTACTGGCAAGTCATGTAAAGAAAATAAGAAAAACCTTTGAGCCACATTAAAACATTTCACAGCAATTATTTGGCATTTCCCTTCCAGACTTCTTTATTTTGACTTATTTGGTTTGTTAATGATGGAACCTTAAGTTAGCATACTTTATAAGTAAGCTATATGAGTCTGCTTCCTCTCCAAAATGAGGTTTCGAAATAATGACTGTTTAGTGTGGTCATTTTAGGTCCCGCCTCTTGTCAATCACACCTACAGACTAACCAAATGTAGATGCCTTTTCAGCTGGAAAAAAAAGTACAATTTTATGTTAGAGTGTTAAAATTGGAAGCTTCTTCTTTATAATTAGACGTCATTGGGTGTATTTGAAAATATTTACTTTGTATTTAAATAAAAGGAAGGGGGAATAGCAAGTGTCAGTGCAGGATGCTAAAACTGTTTTTTTTCTGTTTCCATGCAGACAGACAGTTTTGATGGTTGCTTATGCATTTTACTATAAAGGCACAGACAAAGAGTAAACTGACAGAAAACACCCCTTTCTTGTGGTGTTTGTTTTGAAGATGATAATACGAGTGCCTGGGACACAGAGAGTTTCCATTGGCCTTTAGTTGGAACGGAGCACATATAAATATTATCATGAGAGCACAATACTTATGCACATGTGAAAGTGTTCAGCAGCTGCTCGCCAGAGAGTAATACATCAGATCAGACCATAAAAGCATGGATACACACCAACGCAATCACGTTAGGACACACACACACACACACACACACACACACACACACACACACACACACACACACACACACACACTGACACGTTGTCATGAAGTCAACAGCTGCCAGTTATCAATTGAGAGCACATCTCCAATTGGCAGGGATCCTGGCCTGCATGTTTGCACTCTTGAGTGTAATCCCTCTGAGCATGTTCAACACTTGTTAGTACAACATGATGCTTTCTAAATTCTTCACTGTTAGTGTATTACCTTTACCTGCTAGATGAACACAGTGACTGCCATCTGTGTTTTCTGCTTGCCAACCATGTATACTTTTATTTATGTTGATTGAGTTGTTGTATACAGTTAACAGTAAATGAATTATTCTTGTAAATGCAACTCATAAAATGTTTCCAATCAAAGTGAAGAAAGAAATAGGGAGAAAATGAGCTGGAAAATACTAATAAGTTATTAGAGCAATAAGAAGTTGCTATGAGTAGGACATAAGGAAAGGTCTTAACCGTGGAAAACAACCCATTATAAACAGGGTTGTTGCTTTGTCATAAATATTGGTGTACATCCTTATGTGAAAGATACAACTATACAATCTTAATATGCACTTATATGTTCAGATGTATAATGTTATTAATATGTTCATTGCATGATAATTCACAAAAAGTTCAGAAAATGTCTTTCATTTCTGACAATTTGTTCTGGTAGTATTCCTGTGACAGAATTGTACAGCTCATGAGAAAAAGCTGCTTTTTGGTTATATATTTTATTTAGGGTATTAGGTTCACAAATTATTTACATTTGGTGTCTTACACTACGCCCATGTGGGCTAATAGTGTTATATGTTCATGAAAAAAACTGGAAAATAATTTAATTTAGAACAAAACACACTTTATTGAGTGAAATTAAAGAGTTTGTGCCTGTAACTGTGAAGGGTACGTGTTTTGCATCACTTGTATGTCATTTGAATGACCCCAATGTCTCTGTCAGCAGCTGAGAAAACGCTCGGCCTGCTCCTTGCCTATGGGCTGTAAACTCAACCAACCACTCAAACAAACCACCTTGCTCTCACATGTGGCCCCCAGCCCTGCTCTTGGCTAACATTGGTCCTGCTGTTCTCTGTCCCAAACTTTATTTTGTTTTTACTCTTTGGAGAGTTGGTGTCATAAATGAAACATCCCGTACAGGCTGTAATGATTAAGAGTGAGCAGGATATGCTAATCAGAGACTCCATGATGAAGTGGAGTTGAACAGTGGATTACAGGCCAGCTGGAGTATGGGTGCATATTCTCAGTTCTGAGCAAAATGCCCACATACATGTGTGAAGTGGTGGGCTTTAAAAAGTACCAGTGTCACTAGGGGTAGGAAGGGGTTGCATCAAAAATCTGGATCAAATCTTTTTTACACCATCTTAGCTTCTTTTTTGTTAGTTGTAGTTTTGATGATTCCTCTATATTCTGAGAGATCTTGTAACCTGCTGGCCTGCCAGATGAGGCAGTGCAATTAAAATCCCTCATAAATGCTATATTGCCAGGAAATAGCCACATTTTAACTAACATAGAATGCATAGTGGGAGATGTGCTTGAATCAAGGAAACAGTCCATTGGACGGTTGCATGCATAAGTTCTTACAGATAACATTTCTAAATTCAAAAACCTTGTAATCGAGTACCAACAAAGAGAGAGAGGTTAGACTTGTTCCTAGCTTTGTGATCAATAAGTCAATACCAACAATTACTGTGGCACAATCCTTTGTGACTTTTGTGATCCCTGACTTTCCCCTAGCAACACAAGGACATTTCACTTCACTTTTTGTAGTGAAATCTACTGAAGGCTAATGGATGCCATCAGATTTGGTAGAGCCATTCATTGTCCCCAGAGGATGAATTCTAACTTAATTAAGACTCTGACTTTCTCCTTTCCACAAAAATGTGGAATATACATTCATGGTTTCATGAGGTTTTATCGCGTTGACTGATTATCCCAGTACTTTTTTATTTGAGACACCATTAGGACAATTGTGATTTTAGGAGTATTTGTAATAAATTGATAATCCCTGAATGTTTAATCTAATTACCATCATCAGATACATTTGAATTGTTTCACTACAATTCATATTTATGACCAAATTCCTGCAAATGTAATGACTTTCGGATCAGACTCAACTGTGTTCTCTTTAGTCCTAATAAGCAAAGTTTAGTATTCTAGCTTAACAAACTAATCTGGAGAGAAATGCCTGGTATAATACCGGTTACATCAACGTGTTAGCATTGTCAGAGTGAATGTGTTACCATGCTTTCTGTAGCATTTAGCTCAAACCACCCCTTTGCCTAGGTACAGCCTTTCAGAACTGCCAGCATGGCTGTAGACATCTGGCTGAGATTGGATCACAATGCGAGCCTGACCATCTCCAAATGTGGTCTGGCTGATGCAATTGTGTTTTGATACCAATGTGTTCTGCATTCATTTATAACTGGCATCAATGTTCATGTTTCGTCACCCGTATAGATCACATTTCAGTGCAAGGCAAAAAGTATTAGCTTTGATTGTCATTCCAAACTTCTCTTGGTCTTCAAACTTTTACCCAGAGTTTCATTAGATGTTTTATGTATGAGGCATTGTGAGCTATTGGGAAAAACCTGGAAACATTGAGATGTGCTGAGTCAAGCAGTCTGTGGTCTTCTTTTTTCCCTTAACTGGTCATGCTGACATTGACTCCGTTACGTTTCTTACTGGTAAAACCAATTTGAGGGTTTGGATTCAATCCCACACAGAAATACAGCAATCCACTCTTTGAAAAGAGACACATTGTCTCTTTCTAATAAATCCTTAGTCTGTTCCTATATATCATAAGGTTCAACCAGAGAAGCAATTCCTCCTAAAGGTACAAAGGTCAGAGAGGTCAAGTACTGATGGACCTTATCCTTCATCCCGTCTAAAGCCCATCCCCAGATGTTCTGACATACAAAAAGACCGGCCCTATGTAAAACGGTTATGTACTGCTGAAGTTAATGGGACTTTCTGAATTCCAGGAGCACCCGTCTCAGACATTCAAACTATTTCCCTTTGGTGTTTTAAGCCTTAGGAACAAATCCTTCTCACCTCATTCCTTCTTTCTGCTGGCTAAGAAAATCCAATGTTTATTTTATGCATGGATGGGCATAAGCTGTTAACAGCCAGGTGGACCAGTCCTGCATACAGGCAGGAGAACCTGAACCATGAAGACTTGATTTCATTCCAAAAATCCTCCCCTCCCCCTGCTTTGCTTCGAGGCTTTACACAAAAAGATTAATGGATTTCTGGGGATAACACATGTTTATACAAGCATCCTGGCTTCTTTGTGAATTGTGGGATCCACGTACACCACCACACACATATACAATGTATACATGCACACAACTGTTCCATTCCCCATTATTTTATTGGTAAGCCATGTTTAATACACTTTCCATCGAACGCTATTCATCACCAACATCTCATTGAGGTTTGGCAGGACTCCTGTGGAAAATCTTAACACTGCAATCCATGCCAAAGTGCTCATTGGTCTTGATAAACACAATGTCTGGAAAGGGCACTCGCAGAACAGTTGTTATTTTACATTTATTGCTGTCGTAGGTTCAAAAATCTACTTTTTCTTTAGCTAAGCTCAGATGAAAGAAACATAAGGGCACAATTTGCCCATGCAGTGCTTGCCTGTTACAGTAATACCACTCTTTGGATGTCTGTCATTTTATGGCTGCTACTTGCCACTTCTCTCCGTTAGATCATAAAAGCTGGAGCTGTTACCATGTAATGGTCTGCAGTTGAAATCCAGATGTCAGCTGGTGAATGCACAGTTGGAAAAAGATAGAGGAGGTTTGGGGGGTCTTGTTGAAACATTTGGTGACGATGGAAGATAGGGAAACCCACATGGTTTAAAACTGTTTCAGCGTCTTTATTTATATACACATGGGCACAGACAATGTAAAACATATGCAGACAGCCACAGGTCATGACGGTCTGAAGGAAGAGAAACCAGGGGGCATGTCAGAGATCCTTGAATGCTAGCTGTTTCATGTGGCTGATGACACATTCACACGCCCAGAAAAAACTCTGAATGAACAAGAAAATATCTGTAAAGACTTTCCTCTAGTATAAACTCCAGACTACAACACACTGGCACAGAAAGTAGTCATTTACTCCATCAACAAGACATAAACAGTGTTTTTGGATACAAATGGATACAAAAAGGAGACAAAACATCCTGTCTTCTCAGTGTCTACCTTGATTCAGTCCAGTGTATCCAGTCAGACCTCGTCCCTAAGGAACCCCTGGGGAGGGAGGGGGAGAGGGGGAGCAGATGTAGGGAGGAAGGGGGGACTTTCCCACTATTACTGGGAGCTGCTCATCCACTCTGTACTGTACAATATATTTTTATCCTGCTCTACTAACACCCTCATGTCTTGTTCTGTGTTCTTAATTCATGCTAAGCGTGGCTCTGGCTCTGGGGATGGTGATGCCATGTTGGGTCAGTCCACCACTTGGACATCAGTATCAGTATAACAACTATTGGACAGACCTCAATTTGTACAGACAACCACGGTCCCTGGGGGACGCATCCAATTGACTTTGGTGTCAACATTGAAAGAAAATCTTTGTTGTTTATGATCAAATATATATGATTGACCTTGTTTCAAGTTAGGCACATTACCGTTTTTACCTTTAAATATATCCATTGTGCGACAAGCAGGTTAGAGTTTTTACTTATCCAGCAAAGCTTTGTACATGAAGATAAATGGTATGATATTTGTATTGCCCCTAGCCCCACACAATGTTAACAATTGTGGTTTTGAGCAAAATATTGATGATCAATTCGACAACAATTGGTTGAAATTCTATGAAACTGAAACACCAAAATACCCAACTATTTCCCAAACTAATTTCATTCCTTTTAGCCTTGACTGTACTTTTTGTTTAGTGCTAATTAGCACATTTTAGCATGATAAGATCTAAGATGGGAACATGGTGAAAGTGATGCATGCTTAAAATCAGCATGATAGCATTTAGCTGAAAGCACAGGGGTTTGTAAGGACAGTCTCATAGAGCCGCTAGCATGGCTGTACAGTCTTTTCTTTACCAGTTCAGGCATGTGAGCCCTAAGAAAAGTATATGGATATGATTTATATCCTTCCCTGTTGTCAAAAAGCAGTAACTCGGTCCAAAGTGGTATAGATGGGAAAAAATTGAGAGAGTCCAAAAGGAACAGGATGGGAAGAGCGTGTCTAGACTGTTCCTGGCCTGCCTGAGCTCTGCTCTTTGAAGTGTGCGTTACTGATGCGTGCTGCTGTCCCAGGGCATGTGTGCAGGGCTCTGATGAGGCTTATTCCAGATCTTCAGTTTTTAGACCATCATCTCCAGGTTTACAGTCTTTGTGCCCATCGCCCTGCGCTCTCTTTCCCCCCCCCCTTTCCATTCATATGTGTTTCACTGATCTCTTTCCCCTTCGTATCCCCCCCTCTCTTCTCCTTCCCTTGCCTTCCCTCACACCATTTTCCATCGTCTTTGCAGCGCTGGCCCCCACCACATTCCAAGCAGATGTTAGATGTGTGTGTATGTGTGTGTGGAAGAAAGAAACAGATTGTACTTTTCATCAGATAAAAAGACGGGACACGTACCTGGATGCTCTAATTGATTTTCTGTCTGACCTCCCTGGGGGCAAGTAACTATAAAGTCAGCCACTTCCTCTCAAAAATAAAACATGGACTCTACCAAAGCGCAAAAAATAAGTTTAGGGTATCGTACTGTAGCTTAGCACATGAACGGGGTCTTAAATAATCTAGTTTTAGCAAGGATGGAAACATTTTTAGAGAGTCACTTGTAAAGTATTGCAATGTTAAAAGGAGGGTTTATAGAAAGAGTGAGGTAGCGCTTTCCAGAATCTCCAGAACAATTACAAGAAAGCAGGGAGGCCAAATGGAATGGGGGGGGGAGGGACCAAGAAGGTTTGTCTTCTCAACTGGGAGCTTCTGGCAGTTATTAAGCTCTACAACCCACTGAGAAAAAGGGGTCTCTGTAATGTGCCCTTTGAGATAGAACGGGAAGAAATAATGAGCTAAGTGAATTAACAAGATGACTTAACACTTTCTGTGGTAAACGTTGTTGTAGTTTGGCGCCTTTTCGTCGTTTTATCTCACTGGTGAGGAGGATTGATGTGATGTCAGAACACACTGGTGAACTTTTGAAAAAGAATAAAGGAATACATGAGCAGTATCGTGTATAGCACTGTCAAAATGAGTGGCAGATAACTCATACAGAAGTGAAAAACATATGTTTAGTCAAAGACTAAAGTGATTCACTCAAACATAACGACAACTAGTTTCATATTAGAAATACAATGGGAGGGCATGTTTTAGATAGATAGACAGACAGTAAGACTATTCATCTTTTCTGGGACAAATCAGTGCCTCAAGTGCTTCTTGGCACACCTCAGTGGAATTAGCTGGTAACCCCATGAGCTTCATTACATTGACAGCATGGCATTAAGGAAAGAGGTCATTGAGTCTAATATGGCAAGTAGTTTTGCTGACATCCTTTTCCACACCACTATCTCTAGTGGGTCCAAGCTCAGCCCAGCAATATGACATCTTCCTGACCAACGTTTTCATCAGCATGTCAAACTCCTTTATTAGAGTAGGATGAAAAACTGTCTTTGCTTTAGAATGAGCATATTGAAATGCATTAATCATCCATATTACAAAGAACAGCATCCAGAGCCAAAATGTACGTCATCCAGTGCTAACATTTAAGCAGAAACACACACAGGAAATAGTCTTCCTTCCACAGTATGCAGAGAGATGGAAAGCACAGCTCTTGGGATGTCTGCTTGATGGCTGTACACCTTGGACTAACTGTACTGTAACCATTCCCTACTTTTGCAAAGTCATTTGGAATCATTTTGGCATTAAGGTTGAACATTGATATTAACAGTTAAAAACGAACTAGCCGCGGCATCTTCCATAAAGATCAAATGTACAGACATGCCAATGTTGTCATGTGGAGGTAGAGAAGGGTGGACACAAATGTAAGATGTACAATAGTTTAACAGAAAACCGGCATTTAATCAGGAACAAAACTCTCGAACACACAACAAACAAGATCTGACAAAAAAAATTGAACTTAAATACATGCAGAACTATTCACAAGGACAAGACACAGCTTGGCAGGGCAGGAAAAACACAAAAGCAGCAGGTGAAAATAATCTGGAAATCAAGCAGGTGCAAACACGTACAGGAAGTTAAATCAGAGATAGCAAAGGGGGTGAAAAACGTTCAAAAATAAAACAGGAAACGGACATAGAAAGTTTCACAGAAGAGTATCTCTAAGAATACATGTGTCACAAACTGCCATCATTATCCAAAGGACGTGAATAAGTAAATGTTCTATTCCATTGGGGAAAAGTGGAGGTAGTGTAACTGTCCACAGCAGGTTCAGTTTATTTTCATGACCACAGCATCGTCCTGAAAAGAATTGCTGCTCCAGTGGGATTTCTTCTAATATATGTGGTCTTGACCTTCAACCCTATTTATGGTCGAGTTCAACACACTGTGCTCGTGGGACTAGATGACCTTGGGGCTGCCCTTTGGATGATAAATATGTTCTAATAACCTTGTCTCATCAGACAATAATCACCAATTGTGGGCTGGATGATATTGACATTTCTGCAGAAATATAAAATTATAATTCTCACCTGTGATGTAATGATGGAAGATGACCATTCAGACCCTGCAAAGGTTAACTGTTTGAGTGGCCAATATTGTCATGTTAAATTAACATCAAGCACTCGCTGGATTACGTCCCCTCTGTTCTTTTGCAAAAATTAGGAGGTTAAGATTCTTCAAAGAAATCTGATCATAGGTGAACAATATAGTTTGAATTCATGATTCAAGTTGGACACTTGTACTTTTGTGCTTCAATTAGAGATAAGTATTGCTCCAATTATTTTTGTTTCAATATTAGACAAGGTTATTGATTCCTGTGGTGTAATGCAATGACTGACCCACAAACAAACTATGAAATTCCACTGTGGCGTGTGCATCTTTCTAAGGAACCATTGGAACAGGTCAATGGTGATGCAATATTGAGCTAAGCTTGAACTCAGTGAACTGTGTTTCTCTACCATATTGTCTCAAGGCAGCTAGCCATGAAAAAACATGAAGCCACACAATGAAAAGTGTGCCAATAACACTGTAAGCCACCAGGACTGCCAGAAACCTGCAGCAAACGCTGGCGTTGACACTGCAACCATCTGGACCTCTAGTAGAGGAATACGGCCCAATTCTTTAGAAGGATATGGCAGCATATGTTATGATGGGAACACATACTCCTGGATCAATTGCATTCCAATAGAGCTGATTTGAAGGTGTACAAACACACAGAAATAGCCATCAGTCCTGCAAATTTCAAAGCAAAGCGAAAAACTAGAGCTGAGGCAGATGGAAACAGCAGGAAATATCATAAAGATATCAAGATTGTTCCTTTAAGAGCAGAGAGGAATTACAAAGCAATGGCCAACTGGCTTATACTATGTATCCTTGTCCAAAATGTGTATGCACAAAACCATATGTCTGGCATTACAATCTTAAACACAAAATTGGAGACTTTTTTTAAATCGAACTAGCTTTCAGTAAGCCCCAAGCCTGTTTTTCAGGTCTCAGGCTCGAAAATGACATTCCCAGAACAAATAACAATATCATCACTTCTAAAAGGGCTACATTCATAATCTTTTTTCTCAAAGAAATGATAAACCTGTGAGTTAGATGTAGAAAAGTCAGAATCAATATAGAATCAATTAAAACATTTAAAATAAATTCAGATTGAACATAGTAAAAAAATTTAAATTATAGTGTCCGCCCAAAACAAAAAACATTACTTATAGTGAAAACCACCCTTGAATGAAGGGATAGTAGACTAAAAGCTTTAGGAATCCAAACTATAACATATAATAAGTACCCTGTATCAAGATTGATGCAAAACAAGTGACATTTGACCTTTTTAGAGAGGTTTAGCAACAAAAAAAACCACGTCTGGGGTCATGTGGGTGGATATGCCATATCTCTGGCCCCCCTCGGTCGATTTTCATGATTGACACCTGTTTTGAACTGTTAGAGCCAATAAAATTGAGGGGAGGTTCCTAAATCCATCCAAACATTTCCATTGAAGAGTGAGAGTGATGCGCATGCAGTTTGCCCAAAACCGGAAGCTGGGTTGTAGCTCAAATAGCAGCTAATAGCAGCTAATATGAAATCTCAGTTTTTTACAAAAATGGAAGGATGGATTATCAGTAATCATTTCAAAGTGACACAGACCCATTGGATTAACATTCAGCAGCGTTGTTCTCGTTTTAATGCCATTGAACACAACTTTTGATCAGAAAAACAGCGAAGGTAAGACTATTTGCTGTTTTGGCTCAGTAAAGCTACACTGTGTGTTTTCTGGGTTTGCCTGAGCTGCCGCGAGTTTTGGTTGTGATGGTACTTATACCGCTAGAATCTGTGGAATCTTAGCTTTCTATATATATCTTGTTTGTGCAGATCCGATAAAGTATTTACCGTGAGTTCTGTGCTAAGTGCGTTTGCATTTTTTCGCTCATTTAGACGCTTCTTGTGAGACTTGTGTTTTGTTTCGGTAAAAATGGTTCATACCGTCAGTTAGCTGAGTTTCTTCCCGTTAGGTGGGTATGACACATTCATAGTTTGTTAAAAGTTAAGAAGCCGTCAGACGTTGTTTCTTCCAAATGTTGCGTTTTTGTCCCCGTCTGTGGGGATCAACAGGTTAAAGTTTTTTTTATTTTTAGACTCTTCTGACTTTTAACAATATATCATTGCAGAATAAAAATATTATTTGCTGTAGCTAGAAAGGCTGGGTGTGTCCTTTAAAAAAATTGCTCAAGTGTGCTGCTGGTAGCCAAGATGACATTATGTAAAACACAGTGGCGAGCCGTCAGGGCCCTCTAGGCCCTCTGTGAGGGCCTAAGATATTCTACAAAATAATATTTAAAAACATTAAAAAAATATATATTTTTTTTAATATATTTTTATATTTTTACCAAAATAACTTGATTTAATTGTATTTAAAATAACATTTCTAAAGAAATAAATCCTTCAAATCTGCCTATTCAGTTTCTGTTGGAATGTGAAGGGTTAAATGAAAGAAGCTCGTCTCTGCAAGTCTGTGAAGAGAGGAGCTGTTGGACGTCCAGGCGGTCCAGCTATGAATTCCATGGATGTATAATAAGAACTGGATACAGCGTGGGAGGCGGGGCCTCATTCATTCCTATGAGAGTTGCTCCGCATGATGACAAAATGGCCCAACTTTTGAGAGAGCGAAACGTCACAGATTACCCGGCATGCCTGAGAAGTACCCGTATGTGCACTCATAGAGCATGCGCAACTTTAACCACGCCGCCCAAAAGGCTCGTTCACATTAAGCACGTGAATTTGCGTACACGTAACAGCACCGCGCGTTCATGACAGCATGGTACTGGATTTATATTAAAGGTGACCTATCATGCTATATTTAAATGATATAGTGTATGACCATACCTATATAAGGTATATTTATACATTTTATTTTCCAAAATACCAAACAGATCATTTTTTAGCCATGCCTCGTTTCGCTCATTTTCGCTTTATTCCAAACCTGCCTCTGAAAATTCTGAGCAGCAGCTGACCACGCCCCCTGCAGAAGAGCCGGCGAGAGTCACGTTACCATGCTTGCTGTGTTTACGAGTGTGGAATACACATGTCATCTCAGAGCAATGCATGTGTTCAAGCATATTATCAATTTGATCCAGAAACTGAAGCAGCGGAGGTTTTGGTGGAGGTGCAAACATCTCAGTTGTCAGCAATGTGTGTTTCATGTGTTTTAAAAGCTCAGTTATTGACTTCTTTCTAAAGGGGTACATGTGCAACTTGCGCCACGATGCCTTCTGAACCGGAGCATGTGCTGCATGGAGATACCACACGTAACATTAGCTTCACTAAGTTGTCTGTTTAGAGAATACATTTTTCACATGTCATTCAATATATGTTTATCACACTAGGTGTAAAGACGGATGCAGGAACTTGAGGACTCTAACCTGTGTGGTGGATCATCCTGGATTGTGTGCCTAAATGTGTTTTCCCTGCAGAATGCATTGAATATTTACAGAGCTGAACACAGTTGGACTACAGTTGAGGCAAATTGAGCACTGAGTGGTTTGTTTTGACTGAAATTGTAAAACGAATGCTAATATTGTTCATGGAAATAAATACTGGTGTATATGGCTTTATGCAATCTTTCATTCTGTCATTGTACTATTATATACTACACAGCAATGGCATAACGCACCCATGTGTATGACAAAAAAAGTCCACACACAACCTTATGCTTTTGAAATCAGAATATTCTTTACCCATCCAAACATGAATAATCACGACACATTTGATATCAACTCGGAACTTTATTGTCAAAATCAACGGTTATTTGAACCCATGGAGAGAGGATCAGAGTGGTGATTCCGGCCTGCGTTGTCCTCTGATCCGTGAAATGTCTATGTTAGGTTCAGACAGCAGCCAAATTGAACCGTGTGGCATACCCGGCGATGACCTCCTCCCTGTCAGGTTGCTCATAATGGTGCAGGGTCCACAAAGACTTGGTCGAAGATGAGGTCCATCAAGTTGGCCACGTAGCCTGTGCAATGTTAAAAAAAGCACAACAAAAAAAGTGGTTGAGATTAGTAAATGCATGTCGTCAACAACAACATACCAGGGCTTTAGCTCCGTTTTACTCGTGGTGTGTGTCCCCTCGCATACATACATACAGTGTTGTATCCTAACACACCCCCATTTATATTCATGTGCGCAAACAAGTAAACATGCAAAAGCTTTTACATATAACGCTGCAAAAAACGGCATGTCTCATTAGCGTAGCGAAGCTTAGCGTAGCTTAGCGTAGCGTAGCTTAGCTTACAGGTCGATGATATATGATCGTTCTTACAGACTACAATCACAAAAGCTTTTACATAACGCTGGAAAAAACGGCACTTACCTCCAGAAGATTACGTTTGTTATTATAACTTACTCAATATGATTTTTTAGAGGATACAAAATACTAATACATAGGAGAATAAATACTTGTGTTATCGGCTAGGCCAGGCGTGGCTTTACAGCCTTCACACAGATCGCCATTACGGCAGTCTGAACATGTTCGCAAATGCCTGATAATTAAAATAAAAGACAAAGCAAATACTGCGGAGCGTACAAAATAAAATGTTACAAGAACATATAAACACCTAACCGATTACTAGTTGGGGTTGAGGCGACATTGATACGGCTAAGCTACATGCTACCAGCTAGAGATAGCTTTATCAGGAAAAACACCGCTAAATAAAAACTTACAGCTTCAGAATTGGATGTGTCCTCACTGGCCTGGTCCCGGATGGTTGGTATTGATCCCGGGTGTAGCATTAGTTTGGAGGCATATCCGTGTTGGACTTGAGAGAAGTTCATAAACATGTCCGTGGTTTAACTGGCTTAGACATCCTGGCAATAGCAGGAAAAAACACAGATGTGACTGGGGTAGCCTGCCGATAGCCTATATGCGAATGAGAGGTTTGGCAATGCACGTGGCCGTGGCTCATTCCCCTGATAGGTGGAGAGTTGACCAATAAGCGGAGTACGTCTTTGTGACGTAGAAAAGTGTCGGAATGTGGATCCATTTTTTTCAGATCCGTTGCAGCCCCTTTTTTAGAGATTTGGCGAAGGAGGAAAATAGAGAGGGTTGTGTTTTCTGACACTTGGTGAGTTCCCCGGAACACCGGGGACACATAATCATGTATAAAAGACGTACAAAGGTGCATTTTGCATGATAGGTGCCCTTTAACGAGGCGGCAGTTAGCAGCTAGCAGCTAGCTAGTAAATTATGCTAAGTTACACATCAATCGTTATGTACTTTTATATTACGCTGACATCAGGATCTAGTGATATCCAAGCAACAGAGCTTCATGTAGCATGATACTTGTGTGGGTTGTACATGAAACCACTTGGTAATATATAAAAATGTATATGTTGAAACCTGTTATGATCAATTGTGAGTTAAAACTTTATCTAAAAAGTAAAGCTGATGATGGATTACTGTGGTGGAGTTAAAATAACAATAGCCTATTTCTTTTTGAAATGTGATGGAGTAAAAGGATAGTAACTATGATTATTCATGTTAAGTAGCCCACAAGTAACTAAAACAATTGCACGTGCAATAAGACGCTACAGGAACGTTAATCTACGTCGGTAATATTAACTTTATTTAATAAAACATTTACGGTACAAGATTTACATCATACAGCCCATGTAGTATAATATTTTACAAATGATGAATTACAGCAAACATGTGCAATATATCCATTATTACAGCTCCGTGGGCTGGCAGTAAGCATAGACTGTATATATAAAGCGATATGGTTCGTTGTTCATCCAAGGGTAAAGAGAAACTCATGTAGTACTGAACACGTAACATGAAGGTGCCAGGCGGCGCGGTCCCGTGGGTTAGATGCGCGTTCATAATGCAGAGGGAAATAACTCTTAGAATAACGTTATTAGCACATTTTTACAACTTGAGGAACGAATGTTTTTAATAAGGGCTATACAAGTGTTCATACTGGGTTGTTTATTTAGTTTAAAAAAAACTTTTCTTGTTTCCATAGCAACAACAACTTCCTGTCAACAGCGTTAACTCGCCTTCAAAATAAAAGCATGCCAAATTACACTTAAGACATACAACTGCAACGAAATTAACAAACACAATGCAATATCCTTTTCAATTTCAAAGAACACAAATAGGGTTACTTACAGGTGTTGTTTTGTGTGGTAGAGGGTCGCTATCATTGATGCGTTTTGCACCCCGGGCCGTTGTTTTGATATTCCGCTGAAGTATACGCTGTGACGTAATATCTCGAGGGAAGGGGTGGGGGTCAGAGGGCCTAGGTATAAAAGTCACGGCTGGCCACTGGTAAAACACCAGTTACAACATTATTCTGGATGGCCATGATTTATTTGGCATTGGTGATTGCATCCACGTGCCAATACTGCTTTACATTGACATCAATTAATATATTTGTCAGGTGATATGGGTAGCCCCATGTGGAATGCAGAGCCGACATTGTTGTTTCAAACAGTGACGCTTTGTATTGGAAATACACCTGTCAATGCTAATTCACAGGTGAGTGAGCAGGAAATAAATGGTATTCTGCACATCATTAAGCAACATTTAAATAGATAGAAATGGTTTAGAAAAACCTTAAATAACCATTTTAGATTCCCTCTTGCTTGACAAGAAGATTGATACTTATCTGACCTGTGCACTAAATATGTAAGTTCAGCAGCCAGTTAGCTTAGGTTAGCTTAGCTTAGTTCAAAAGACTGGAATCAGGTGGAAACAACTCGCCATATCCATCTAAAACTAAAACTAAAAACAATCTGCCTACCAGTAAAGTTATGATACTGATCTTGTTATTTAACCCTTGGCACAAAAGCAAGTATTTCTAAAAATGACAAACTGGTCCTTAATATAATGAGTAATTAATTAAATGAATCACATTGGAATGTGTGGGTGAAAAGGTCAGGAAAGGAAATCATTTTAATACTTTCTGGTACATTTTGGAAAATAGCTGTGTATCTTGGTCTTAACTCTGTCTAAGCAGCTGTCTTTTTGGCCGACTAACTGTGCTATGGTCAGTCTGTACTTTCTGCTTCACCAGCTAAATCACCTTGTGATTATGTCTGCCACTTATGGCTGCATTTCTTTACATACTGAGGATGTACTTACAGGACAGAACAGCCATGCAAAGCTAGTGTGAATAGTTCTGTCTTGTCAAATAGCATTACAGTTTTAACTTGGACAACAGGTGACATGCACTAAAAAAACACCTGGACCTGTCTGTATTTCTATATTATTTGTTTTGTGTCACAGTAGCTGCATGGCTGTAGAGATGGCAATGTTGCTCAGCCCATCACTGTGGCGCTGAATGTTATATCTTACACAATCTGTTGGATGATTCGCCATTTGATACAAGCACTAACCTTTGCACACGGATCAAGCCAACAAACATTATTAAGAACGTGAAGTTTCCTCTTGCGTGACTGTGACTTTTGTTTTGTTTTTAGTCAAATATTTTGGAAACAAATATTAAGTGACACCACCAGTAGGTCGACATTTTACATTGACTTTGATTTTTGACAAAATACCTTTGGAAATAATGAAATACTGTAGGGATCAGGCCAGGGCCGGACTGGGACAATAAGTCAGGCCGGGAATTATACACTCAGCCAGGCCACTACCAGTTTTTTTTGTGCCATTTTGCTGGATTTATTTGTCAATATTTACATTGACCATATACCAGCATTGCTGCCCATAGTGATAGCCCTATAGTTTAAATCTACAACCCAAACATAAACATATGGACAAAGGTTACTATTTAAAAAAAAAGTGCAAATCTATTTAGGAACCTATACATTTGAACATATTTTATGTTGTGGGGTTGGACCTCAAATCATCTAGGGGGTCCGGGGGCATGCTCCCCCGGTAAGATTTTTATTTTGGAGTTAAATGCATCAATCTGGTGCACTTTGAGGAGAAAATAAAGAGACTAGATCTATGGAAACAGAACTGTACACATTTAAATAATCATAAAATCATAAGAAAATGGCCATAACCAATAACATACCATATCCAATATGAAAAAACATTGAAACTTGTTTATTTATTTATTTTTGGTTCATTTATAGTTGTGAGTGTGTCTGGGCTCCTCGCGATTAATGGCATGATGTCCATAGTTAATCACGATTTCGCAAATTAATCGCACATTTTTTATCTGTTCTAAATGTACCTTAGAGGAATATTTTTTAAGTTGTAATACTCTTATCAACATATGAGTGGACAAATATGCTTTATGCAAACGTTTGTTTATTATCATTGGAACAATGACAAATATTCTCCTGAATATTCTCAACACAACAACCTGGAACCTCTCTCTCTCTTACACTCTCTCCCAACCCTGTCTACTTCTTTGCACTGAGCCAGTTGCTCAAACAGACAAGCCTGTTTACAGTTGTCGGCGAAATGCCGGTGAAATGCTGCTCATCTTCAGTAAAAGCATGAGACTGAAGTTCCCACTGTGGGTCAAAATAATGCGCTGTGTAATGCGCTGTGATGTGCAGTCGACAGGTTGGATGCGATCCGAATTATCTCACACAGTCCCTTGTCCTCCACAATGTTAATTGTCCTGCAAGCTGTAGCCACCACCATCCATTTAGCTATCGCTGTTGAAAGCTTGCTGCTCGTAGACGCCGTGTCCATCTCCCCGGCACACTTTCAAGCGTGGTCTGCCGCAAGCGAGCGGCAGGAGCCGGCTGTCAGCATCAGCTGTGTGCTTGGCTTGCTGTTTAAAACACCTTTTTTGTATCCATATCTCTCGCTAGAATCTGCCACCATCCAACTAACAACAACAACGTCAAGCCTTTGCGCTCTGAAACTACGGGGCGGGCTGAGGACAAATATACATGCGTTAATCGCACGTTAAAATAATTAGTGGCGTTAAAAATAAATTGCGTTAACGCGTTATTAACGGCGTGTTAACTTGACAGCCCTAATAAACATACATATAAATAAAATACCAAAAAGACCTAGAAACAACTCCATCACGACCATGTTACCCTGATAAAGTTATAATATTCAAACACAGAGAACCCACTGCCATTACATCCCTGGTCACATTAAGCCAGACAAGCCATGCATGCTGTGTGACTTGAATGAAAACAGTGCCACCTGTGCATGCTGCTCCTCTGATGAGAGACAGAGATAGATAAAGAGAGAAAGAGGGGTCAGACCAGATTTATCCAGGATGGTCTGTCTATATATACAAAGCACTAGCTACATTTAAAGTCTGTTGACATGGGACACATATAAACTGTCTCTCCTTTTACTGTCCGTCTGTCACTTTACCCACCCCCCTCCCAAATATATACACAAACGCACACACACAGAAATGTTTGGTATGTTTATAGTCCATGAATTCTTCAGGCACAGTCTTTAAGACAAGTTCTCTTTGTGTCTATGCATTCACTTACATATTGTATTAACATTTGCAAAATAATGCTTAGGCGTGACAATATAAACTCATTAGAATTTCTCCCCTTTTCTCCATTCCTTTACTTTTTTGTGTTTCTCTCTTTCACATACATTCAGTCCCACACACAGTTTGTTTGACAGGCCCATCTGCCACGAGTAGATGTAACAAAGTGTTTCCTCTTCTCTGCCTCTGGGTAATTCAAACATAAAAGGATGTACATCCCCAGTTTAAAGTTCAATCAATCAATCATTCTTGTGCCTTGAGGGTACCTCTCAGTGCTGGCCTGGTGTACCTGGTGAATTCTTCCCAACCTCAACAGAGACACAAGGCATTTAACCAGGTGGTTAGGATACTTAATGATTATGCTCATTTTGCCTGGTGTATATACCCTTTTGGCAGGGTAAAGCACCGCCTTTTGTATGTTCAGCTAAACAAACCAGTCTTTCCAGGGCCTTGCGTTCCTGTTCCATTTGTCTCCGTATCAGGCAGTGATGGTCCCCCTCAGGACACTCTTGATGATGAAGGAGTTGAAATTCTTCAGTTGAGGTGAAAAAAGTTTCTGTCATGCCTTGAGTCAGTATACAGTACACAGGTCAGGCCGTAAGTAAGTAGACACCAAGGTAATTGTAACTATCCACCGTCCCCACCCAGGACCTGTTCTTCTCTGCTTCTTCCTTAGGTCGACTTTCAGTCTTTGCGACGTTAAGGAGCAGGTAGCTGACATGACACAGGTGGGTAGGTCCTCTAATTCTCTCAGGTAGGACTTTTCATACAGATTTCCAAACTAGAGAATGCTGTTGGGAGTCGATAGGTTCTAAAGTTGTATGTGGATGGGGAGAAAAGTAGAGGCCCTGAAACGTAGCCCGGGGGTGCTCCCTTGTTGAAAAATAAGCTGTGTTTGCCCACCCTTTACCATCTGGTGTATGTCCGTCAAGAAATCAGGGATGCATATGGGAAATTACGTGTTTATTCCAAGGTCAGTGAGCATTGTGACCAGCATGGAAAGAGTTACGGTAAGCGCCAACAAAAGTCTACTAACGCGGGTAAGATAGCATGGAGGATGTGTGCTATTGTGTCTTATGTTGATCAGTTGGGACAGAGTAAGCACATTTAGCACATTTGTCCTCTTCCTTGGTGTAGTATGATCTAGATCACGGGTTTTCAAAGTGTGGGAAGGTGAGCCTCCCCTCAGAGAACATAAGAACAGTTGCGCCCCCCCTCCCAATTATTATTGCTATTATTATTATTATTAATTATTGTTGTTGTTGCTATAATGCAGGGGTGTTATTATCCAGTGGAATACCCTTACCTAGTTAAATCAAAGTGGTTACTTTTTTTTGGCTGGGTAGTGTAGTTTTACACACCGTCTTATTTGACTTTATCAGGACTTAAAAATGTTTTTTGGGGGCAGACCCCACAAAGAAAAAAATATATTTACACACGTGAATGCTGCGATTACATGCAGGTCTCCCATGAAAAGAGATCTATGATCTCAATGGGACCAATCTGGTTAAATAAAGGTTTGAAATGAAATGAAATGATTACCATCTTGTTCAGCAAAACGCCTCACAAACGTATTAAGACCTAAAGTTTTAGTGCGTTTTGATTCAATGCTGAGTACAGCCAAACTTGACAGTCTCTTCTCTGTCATTGTAGACCGCAAATACCTAATTCCTTCCGTCTACTTGGGTCCGAATGCGCCGTCCCGTTCAAATGAAATCGCCAGGGCCGGGGGAGGGGTTACAAGGCTTGCGTCTTGTGCTGCATTCACTTGCACTCGGACATTAGGGATTTTCTCTCATAAATGTCCGATGAGCCACAACTTTTATTTCAAACAAAGCTGCCAACTGGGTTGGCGAGGTGGGGGAACTCGGTCTCCACAGACATCCAAAAGTGTGCAAGTGACGTTTTCTGCCAGACGCTGTCTCCTCTTTCACTTTAGGTAACTTCACTAAAAATCGATCCATGTTGCCGCTCGCATAAAGTTAGCTGAAGTTAACTAGCTAGATTTCACTGCTTCTCGTTATTTTTTTCTCACACTGCGCCTCCCCTGAAGCTGTCTGGCGCCCCCCAGGGGAGGCCCGCCTCACACTTTGAAAACTGCTGATGTAGAAGTTGATGGTTAATGGCAGTGAACGTTAGCAAACCTTCTATACATACTGTTTAGTACTGAGTGGGTTTACTGACTGTGGCTTTTTTCTGCTTGTGCTACTGTTACACCATCTGAGCATTTGTTCCATAATTACTAATTGTGTCTACAGTGACTGCTGTTCGGCAAAAAATGACATGGTCTTGCTGAAACATAATTAATATGCCATGACATATCTTGCCTTTTATGTGACAGTTTAAAGATGGGAAATAAGGATAAAGAGAGAGATTTTTCAATTACTGTATATGTTATGCATGCACTTTAACCACCCCATAACGTAACTGTTAAACCTCAAAGATGATCTCATGGGGTGACATCACAGCAACACCTTGGTGAGCCCCTCTCTTTTCAGCTACCACAACATACTTTAACAAACCCGGCTGTAACAACGCTCTGCCAAACATCATCATCATGGGACTAACATGCAGACGACACGGCGGCAACATACCAGACAGCCTTTCATGTCATGACATCACCATGCTGTCTTCACCCCAGGACCACACTGTTAATGTGTAATGAAGTGTAAATGGTGATAGTCACGCATGTTTGACTTGACCTCAGTGACATTTGAAACTACCACATTTAAGTTGAATGCTCAAATTTAGTCAAAAATAGACATATTCCTTCAATTACATACTTCTGGACAGGGGGAACACAACTGTCATTGTTTAAAGGGCACCTATCATGCAAAATGCACCTTTGTACGTCTTTTATACATGATTATGTGTCCCCGGTGTTCCAGGGAACTCGCCAAGTGTCAGAAAACACAACCCTCTCTATTTTCCTCCTTCGCCAAATCTCTAAAAAAGGGGCTGCAACGGATCTGAAAAAAATGGATCCACATTCCGACACTTTTCTACGTCACAAAGACGTACTCCGCTTATTGGTCAACTCTCCACCTATCAGGGGAATGAGCCACGGCCACGTGCATTGCCAAACCTCTCATTCGCATATAGGCTATCGGCAGGCTAAATCAACCCCAGGCACATCTGTGTTTCTGCCTGCTCTTGCTAGGATGTCTAAGCCAGTTAAACGTTGTGCTGTTGTTGGCTGCAAGACTCGGAACAGGGGACTGCATGCAATGCCATCAGTGCAAAAAGAAAATAATCTGTGGCTAGACTTCATTTTCAAGGGACATGTGCCAGAAGACCCCGGCAGATTTCTGTGTGTGTGTTCCAAACATTTTACCACGGACATGTTTATGAACTTCTCTCAAGTCCAACACGGATATGCCTCCAAACTAATGCTACACCCGGGATCAATACCAACCATCCGGGACCAGGCCAGTGAGGACACATCCAATTCTGAAGCTGTAAGTTTTTATTTAGCGGTGTTTTTCCTGATAAAGCTATCTCTAGCTTGTAGTATGTAGCATGTAGCTTCGCCGTATCAATGTCGCCTCAACCCCAACTAGTAATCGGTTAGGTGTTTATATGTTCTTGTAACATTTTATTTTGTACGCTCCGCAGTCTTTGCTTTGTCTTTTATTTTAATTATCAGGCATTTGCGAACATGTTCAGACTGCCGTAATGGCGATCTGTGTGAAGGCTGTAAAGCCACGCCTAGCCTAGCCGATAACACAAGTATTTATTCTCCTATGTATTAGTATTTTGTATCCTCTAAAATCATATTGAGTAAGTTATAATAACAAACGTAATCTTCTGGAGGTAAGTGCCGTTTTTTCCAGCGTTATGTAAAAGCTTTTGTGATTGTAGTCTGTAAGAACGATCATATATCATCGATCTGTAAGCTAAGCTACGCTAAGCTAATGAGACATGCCGTTTTTTGCAGCGTTATATGGAAAAGCTTTTGCATGTTTACTTGTTTGCGCACATGAATATAAATGGGGTGTGTTAGGATACAACACTGTATGTATGTATGCGAGGGGACACACACCACGAGTAAAACGGAGCTAAAGCCCTGGTATGTTGTTGTTGACGACATGCATATACTAATCTAAACCACTTTTTTTGTTGTGCTTTTTTTAACCTTGCACAGGCTACGTGGCCAACTTGATGGACCTCATCTTCGACCAAGTCTTTGTGGACCCTGCACCATTATGAGCAACCTGACAGGGAGGAGGTCATCGCCGGGTATGCCACACGGTTCAATTTGGCTGCTGTCTGAACCTAACAGACATTTCACAGATCAGAGGACAACGCAGGCCGGAATCACCACTCTGATCCTGATTCAAATAACCGTTGATTTTGACAATAAAGTTCCGAGTTGATATCAAGTGTGTCGTGATTATTCATGTTTGGATGGGTAAAGAATATTCTGATTTCAAAAGCATAAGGTTGTGTGTGGACTTGTTGTCGTACACATGGGTGTGTAGTATATAATAGTACATGTACAATGACAGAATGAAAGATTGCATAAAGCCATATACACCAGTATTTATTTCCATGAACAATATTAGCATTCGTTTTACAATTTCAGTCAAAACAAACAAACCACTCAGTGCTCTATTTGCCTCAACTGTAGTCCAACTGTGTTCAGCTCTGTAAATATTCAATGCATTCAGAACACATTCAGACACACAGGCTCCAATCCAGGATGGTCCACCACACAGGTTACAGAGTCCTCATGTTCCTGCATCCGTCTTTACACCTAGTGTGATAAACATATATTGAATGACATGTGAAAAATGTATTCTCTAAACAGACAACTTAGTGAAGCTAATGTTACGTGTGGTATCTCCATGCAGCACATGCTCCGGTTCAGAAGGCATCGTGGCGCAAGTTGCACATGTACCCCTTTAAAAAGAAGTCAATAACTGAGCTTTTAAAACACATGAAACACACATTGCTGACAACTGAGTGTAAGGTTTCAACGTTAGAATCTGTGAGTTTATTGTTTTTGTGTTTATTCTGGTGGCCTTGCATGTTATGTTGGTGTTTAATCTGTCCTCTCGTTTCAGGTGTTATCACTTACTGTTGATGTGGTCACCTGCCAGCTTGATTGGGATCACCTGCTCTTGATTGTTTTCACCTGTGCCCCATTAAGTGTTGTGTATAAGTAGCCCAGTCCCCCTGTTGTCCTTTGTCGGTTCGTCTTGTCTCCACGTCAAGCCATGTCTGTAAGCCTTGTAAACTGTTCAGCAAAACTAGTAGAACCTAGCGATCATTGTTTTTCACTCATCTTTTATTAATAAAAGATACTTTTTGAAGTCAACGGAATCGTGCATCTGAGTTCTTATGAGTCCCTCGTGTCAGAACGAACCGACCTAACAAGATGGACTCAGCCGATTCCACCGTGTTCAAGACGGCTTTGCAAGTGCAAGGAACACGCTTGCGTCAGCAGGAGGAGCAGCTGACAACAATGATACAGGGGGTTCAAGACGTAAATGCCCGTCAGCACAACTTCCAGGTAACAGTGACAACAGAAGTAAATCACCTGGCAGAGAAAATGCGGGACATACTTACGCACCTCGAGGGACGTCCTGCTAATCCTGCGGCAGAGTTTTCCGGTCCCGCAGAGGCCGGGTTTGCCCCTCCGTTGATCCCCGTGCAAGTATCCATGTCATCGTCTTCACTCCGCCTCGCTTCACCGGAGAAGTTCTCCGGGGATTCGGGAAACTGTCGTCCATTCCTGATTCAGTGCGACCTCCACTTCAAACATCAGCCCGCAGCATTTCCCACCGATCAAGCTAAGGTAGCTTTCATGATATCTCACTTGACGGGAAGGGCAGGAGCCTGGGCAACAGCGGAATGGGCCCGAGACTCGCCTGTTTGCCAGTCGGTAAAATGTTTTATGGACTCAATGAAGAACATTTTTGACCAGACAGCACCTGGGAGAGAGTCAGCGAGAGCCCTGGTAAACATCAGGCAACGGCAGAGGAGGGTGGCGGATTACGCGATCGAATTCCGGACCCTGGCAGCGGAGAGCGGATGGAACTCCGCGGCTCTTTTTGATGCGTTTCTGCATGGATTAGCGGATCCCATAAAGGATCAGTTAGCTCCGTTAGAGTTGCCTGTAGAGTTGGACTCACTCATTGCCATGGCTATCCGGGTGGACCAACGTCTAGCTGAGAGACGTCGGGAGAGGGAGGAGGGAGCAGCTTCCACTACACTCTTCGGACGGGGATTACAGAAGGAGCACTACGGTTGGCGGAGAAATACCCGGACTTCGTCTCCAGAGCGACCATCGCCCCCTAGCGCCGCGGAGGAACCGATGCAGCTCGGAAGAGCCAAACTCACCCCGGAGGAGCGACAGCGCCGCCTACGGGAGCGGCGGTGTTTCTACTGCGGCCAGCAGGGTCATGTTCTGGCAGCCTGTCCAGCTAAAGGATCAGGCTCATCAGTGGGAAGGGGGACGCTGGTGAGCCGAATGACTTCTTTCGACCCTTCTTCGAGAAGACTGACTCAGGTACAAATAAAACTGAAGGATAAAACTGTAACTCAGGATGCATTAATTGACTCTGGGGCTGATGAGAGCTTGTTGGACTGGGAGCTGGCTAAAGAGTTGAACTTAAACATTGTCCTCTTAGATCAGCCATTAGAAGCTAGTGCGTTGGATGGCCGCCTTTTTATGTACAGTTACTCATCGCACGGAACCCATAGAAATTGTCATAGACCAGGAGCACCGTGAACATATTAGCTTTCATTTATTTAACTCAGCTCAACAGCCGCTCATTTTGGGTTACCCTTGGCTTGTTAAACATAACCCTCACATGGACTGGTTTACAGGAAAGGTTAAGGGGTGGGGGAGTGAGTGCTCTCGTTCTTGTTTAGCCTCTCATACAGGTTCGAGTAGACCACACAGATCTGGGAGCGTTAAACAGGCGTCAGATAGGGACAGTGTCACGTCTGATAAACCATCTGACTTTCCGGACTTATCCAAAGTGCCAGAGTGTTACCTTGACATTAAGGAGGTGTTTAACAAGACACGAGCTACTTCCTTGCCTCCCCATAGACCGTATGATTGCCCTATAGACCTTCTCTCGGGCTCTACTATCCCCAAAGGACGGTTGTATTCTCTTTCTGGTCCGGAAAGGAAGGCCATGGAAGAGTATATCGGATCTTCACTCAAAGCTGGCTTGATTCGGCCATCATCATCCCCAGCAGCAGCAGGTTTCTTTTTTGTAGGGAAAAAGGACGGTTCATTAAGGCCCTGTATTGATTACAGTCCACTTAATCAGATCACAGTTAAGAACAGATATCCCCTTCCACTCATCTCTACGGCATTCGAACTGTTACAGGGAGCCAAGGTATTTACCAAGCTGGACCTAAGGAATGCATATCACCTTGTGCGCATCCGGGAGGGGGATGAGTGGAAAACAGGTTTCAATACACCTACGGGACATTATGAATATTTGGTGATGCCTTTTGGACTTTGTAATGCACCTGCTGTTTTCCAAGCCCTCATTAATGATGTGTTAAGAGATTTCCTGAATGTTTTCTGTTTTGTGTATCTCAATGATATTCTCATCTTTTCTCCAGATGAGAATACTCATGTTAACCATGTTCACCTTGTTCTTCAGAGACTCCTGGCTAACCATTTGTTTGTGAAAGCCGAAAAATGCGAGTTTCATGTGAACTCTGTGGCATTTTTGGGCTTTGTGATTTCCCCTAACAAGGTGGAAATGGACCCAGCTAAGGTCAGTGACGTGGAGAACTGGCCCACGCCAGACTCGAGAAAGAAAGTTCAGCAATTCTTGGGGTTTGCTAACTTTTACAGACGGTTCATACGCAATTTCAGTGCTATTGCCTCTCCTCTCCATGCCCTTACCTCTCCCCATGTTCAGTTTGTGTGGAATCCACAGGCAGAGAAATCTTTCCTGGAACTGAAGAGGAGGTTCACCACAGCTCCCATCCTGACTGTACCTGATCGCCACCGACAGTTTGTGGTGGAAGTGGATGCCTCCAACGACGGCGTTGGAGCTATACTGTCCCAGAGGTCAGCAGGGGACAACAAGCTTCATCCGTGTGCCTACCTCTCCCGTAAGCTATCGTCTGCTGAGAGGAATTACGACGTGGGAAATCGGGAACTGTTGGCGGTGAAGATTGCTTTGGAGGAGTGGCGGCACTGGCTGGAGGGAGCGGAGCAGGATTTCCTGGTCTGGACGGATCATAAAAACCTGCAATACATCAGGAAGGTTAAACGTCTGAACTCTAGGCAGGCCAGATGGTCATTGTTCTTCAACCGATTTAGGTTCACTCTGTCATATCGACCTGGTTCACAGAATGGAAAGCCTGATGCACTCTCCAGAATGTATGATCCTGAGCCAGTCCCCAAGAGTCCTGATCCCATTCTGCGGCCAGACCGAGTGATAGGGAGTGTGACCTGGCCCATTGAAGCCAAGGTCAAACAGGCTAACGTTGGGAATCCTGTCCCAAGAGGGTGTCCTCAGAATCGCTTGTTTGTGCCAGAGCAACTTCGAGGGCAAGTTGTTCATTGGGCCCATACGTCGGTACTTACCTGTCATCCTGGAAACAAAAGGACCCTTTTCATGGTGAGACACAGATTCTGGTGGCCGGGGATGTGGAAGGATGTTGCGGAATATGTAGCAGCGTGTCCTGTGTGCGCCAGGAACAAAACTTCTCGGCAAGCTGCGGCAGGTCTTCTCCAACCTCTGCCCATTCCCAACAGACCATGGTCTCACATCGCATTGGATTTCGTGACAGGATTACCAACATCGGCAGGTAATACCACCATACTCACTGTGGTTGATCGTTTTTTCCAAAATGGCACACTTTGTCGCCATGCCCAAGTTACCTAACGCCAAGGAAACAGCAGAGGCCATGTTGTCCCATGTGTTCAGGATCCATGGTTTTCCTAGTGATGTCGTTTCAGACCGAGGCCCACAGTTCGTATCACGCTTTTGGAAGGAGTTTTGTCGCCTAATCCAAGCCACTGTTAGTCTGACCTCCGGATACCACCCACAGTCAAATGGACAAGCAGAGAGGATGAATCAGGATTTGGAGACCTGTTTGAGATGCCTAGCGTCCGAGAAACCCACCACCTGGAGTAAGAGTCTGATTTGGGTGGAGTATGCACACAACACCTTACCCACATCAGCCACTGGTATCTCCCCGTTTCAATGTGTCCATGGGTACCAACCTCCTTTGTTTCCGGAGCTCGAGAAGGAGGTCACGGTACCATCAGCCCATGCTCTGATTCGACGCTGCCGTCGGGTCTGGGCGGGAGTTCGCCATATGCTGCAGAGGAGTGCCGTTCGCATGAAGGCATTGGCCGACCGGAAACGACGTCCAGCCCCCAAGTACCAGGCCGGACAACGAGTGTGGCTATCCACCAAGGATCTTCCTCTCCATGTCGCCTCCAGGAAGCTGGCTCCCCGGTTCGTTGGTCCTTTTCCCATAGCCAAAGTTATTAACCCTGTTGCTGTCCGTTTATGTCTTCCAAAATCCATCAAGGTCCACCCCACGTTCCATGTCAGCAAGCTAAAACCAGCCAAAGAAAGCAGACTGGTTCCTGCCTCCACGTCCCCTCCACCTCCCCGGGTTGTCGACGGGGGTCAAGTGTACACAGTGGACAAAATACTGTCGGAAAGGAAGAGGGGCAGAGGTAGACAATTCCTGGTCGACTGGGTGGGGTATGGATTAGAGGAGAGGTGTTGGATCCCAGGCAGCTTTATTGTAGACAAGACCCTTATATCAGACTTCGATAGAGGTCGGTCTCAGCTTCCAGGGACGTCTGGAGCCGTCCGTAAGAGGGGGGGTACTGTAAGGTTTCAACGTTAGAATCTGTGAGTTTATTGTTTTTGTGTTTATTCTGGTGGCCTTGCATGTTATGTTGGTGTTTAATCTGTCCTCTCGTTTCAGGTGTTATCACTTACTGTTGATGTGGTCACCTGCCAGCTTGATTGGGATCACCTGCTCTTGATTGTTTTCACCTGTGCCCCATTAAGTGTTGTGTATAAGTAGCCCAGTCCCCCTGTTGTCCTTTGTCGGTTCGTCTTGTCTCCACGTCAAGCCATGTCTGTAAGCCTTGTAAACTGTTCAGCAAAACTAGTAGAACCTAGCGATCATTGTTTTTCACTCATCTTTTATTAATAAAAGATACTTTTTGAAGTCAACGGAATCGTGCATCTGAGTTCTTATGAGTCCCTCGTGTCACTGAGGTGTTGGAGTTATACTTTTTATCACCCTAAGTTATTGAACTTTCCAACGGTTGTTGCACGATGTTGGAAGAAAAGGACTGTAAACTATTAA
Organism: Harpagifer antarcticus; assembly: GCA_902827135.1. Classification (NCBI taxonomy): domain Eukaryota; kingdom Metazoa; phylum Chordata; class Actinopteri; order Perciformes; family Harpagiferidae; genus Harpagifer; species Harpagifer antarcticus. The sequence goes on along the minus strand of CADEHL010001030.1, from coordinate 709,965 downwards.
ACGCAATGAGGCCATTGTATATATGCTGAAAATATGAATGTCTCCCTTTATAAATATATATATGTATCGCTGTGTTTGCGTTACAAACTCTAAGTTACAAACTGTACACATTGCATTCTTGCTAATTAGCCAAAATATGAATGGAATAAGTAGCAAGCATCGTAACAGAGTAAAAATAAATCGGGACAACAGCTTGTCAACTAACCATTCAGAAACGTCCTGCTGCAACCGAGATGTTTGCACCTCCACCAAAACCTCCGCTGCTTCAGTTTCTGGATCAAATTGATAATATGCTTGAACACATGCATTGCTCTGAGATGACATGTGTATTCCACACTCGTAATCACAGCAAGCATGGTAACGTGACTCTCGCCGGCTCTTCTGCAGGGGGGCGTGGTCAGCTGCTGCTCAGAATTTTCAAAGACAGGTTTGGAATAAAGCGAAAATGAGCGAAACGAGGCATGGCTAAAAAATGATCTGTTTGGTATTTTGAAAAATAAAATGTATAAATATACCTTATATAGGTATGGTCATACACTATATCATTTAAATATAGCATGATAGGTCACCTTTAAAAGAGAAAAGAAATATAAGATATTGCTGTGTCTGACTACTCTGAGGTTATACCGTCATTGTTCAATACGAGAAAATGAATATGGAGGGAGGAGGTGGGTTAGGGCGGTGCTTCTGAGCCATGACTGGAAACTTCAGCTTACATACACACTAGACGAAGGTGGAGCTCATTGTTGGAAAGGCAGCTTTGTCAGAATAACTCCACCTCCTTCTCTGCTCTCTACCCCCTCCCAATGCACGCACAGATACTGTTTTCCTATATTTTCTCCACAGCCTATCATGTAATAGTAGAAACATATGTGCAGTGGTGTGCTGACATGTGCACTGGCCCTGGGTCCACAGGGAGGGTGAGGGATACATGGTGCACTGAAGAAATACTATTAATTCTTCTACTTCTTCCCTTCTTTCTTACTGTTTTCCCATTAGTTTCCTCTCTTCTGTGCTGTTCTTTTCCCCTTTGACTTGGTGCATAATATCCCCCACATTACTCTCCCAAGTTCGAACTTGTTCCATATGCAACTGAACTTTACGATCACCACTTCGGGGTCTAATTTCTTCTGGCCTGTCTTTTTCTGTTTGGTCATTTTCCTTTTTAGCAGTGTTGATCGATCTTCTCGATCTCCCTTCTCCTTTTTCTTTTCCTATTCAAATGTTCGACCATTGCCTTGTGTATTGAGACAAGTCACACTAAGACTAAGACAGAAAGATCTTTTTAAAGAGAACAAAAGTCCTTGACAGCTGCACACTTTCCTTGGCTCTTACTTTTGAGCAAATTCCATCCCACCCTTTTGCATCACTGACTGCTCCCACGTTTTCTCCTCCCTCCCCCTTTCTCCTCTTAAGAAGCTTCTCTCATTTCTCCCCTCCCTTATTTTCCCTACTTTATGACCCTTCCTTCCATACCCCTCTTCCTAACTTCTCTCACCTCTCTTTTGTAACGTCTCTGCCCTTTATTTTCCATCCCTATCGTTGCTCTGTAACCCTCCCTGAAGGTTGGTTTTGCTTCCATTTCTGTCTTGGATGAAAACATCGTCATTTACTGTGACCATGGTTCCAATATCCTGCCATCAGCTTGATTTGAACCACTCAGGGTGAAGCGTGGTGTGACGGTTACTAACGAAAAACAAGAAGGGAACGGATATCAACAATCAAGAAAGGGGTTAGACATACTTTAAGAGGTCTTCAATCAGCTAGAGTAGGGCCTGTCACAGGTTTGTCTGACATAGCGAGGTTGTGGCTCATTTTCTTCTTCATTCATGTATACTATGGCTGGGTGGGTGTGTACTTAAAAAGGGAGGATGACTCTGGTCTCAGGGATAAGAAACAGACCTAGCCTCTGCTCGTTCCGTGGGGGAATGTAAACAGCATTATTTTACAAGTCTATTATTTTCTCAAGACTTCCTCCTAATGAAGCTTAATGTGGTAGTAATGAGAAAGATTCACACAACCCTGATGCGTTTAAAAAGAATACAGCTACAATAGGATGAAACCATTTGTTTGTATGTGCATGTATGTAGGTCCTTTGATTTTCTCAAGAACCATTCATCTAATGGCCTTCAAAGTTGGCGGGTGATTTGTGAAGGTCCCAAGGAGGTGCAGCATTAGGGTTAGGGTTCTTTTGAGATCCATCAATCAATCAATCAATGTTTATTTATATAGCCCAATATCACAAATGTTACATTTGTCTCAGTGGACTTCACAGTTTGTACAGAATATCAGTATGACAATACGACACCCTCTGTCCTTAGACCCTCACATCGTACAAGGAAACACTTCCGAAGAAACCCCACAGTTAATGGGGAAAAATGGGAGAAACCTCAGGGAGAGCAACAGAGGAGGGATCCCTCTCCCAGGACGGACAGACGTGCAATAGATGGCGTGTGTAAATTGAAAAGATAATACATTTGCAACATAGGTAGTCCAAATGTTTGGAAATATGTCTATAATAAGAAGATGAATGAACATGAATTCCTACCAACTGTAACACAGGATTAGGGCTAGGGTTACAATTTGTATCTGGCAGGCTGACCCCCGGCAAGGGAACAAGAGCCATACCTATTCAATAATATAATAGATTTGTGAAATAAAAAATACATGTTGGAGCTGAATTTAATTATTATAAGCGCTCATTCTGATTCGTATACAGATATTCTGATAACTAGCAAAAGGATTTGTTTGACTTAAGAACCACTATGCTTTAGTAATTATTAATTATATGCAGTGTTGTGCTAGTTACTGAAAACCAGTAACTAGTTACAATTACTAGTTACTTCATTTCAAAAGTAACTCAGTTACTTTACTGATTACTTACACCAAAAAGTAACTTTTTAGTTACTTAAAAAAAAGGCTCCCATTAATGCCCTTATAGCCTTCATTTCAGTTTGTTATTGCATTGGAGAATAATACAATCTGTTGATCAACTTGACATGCATTATATGCAATCTGGATTGCATCGATATTAGCTGGCTTTCCATTTTTCTATATTCTTTCTCCAGGTAGTTGGAAAAAGTTTTCCATCCCATATGCCGTGTGCCGCCCGGACATGGCATCATGCTAACTAGCTCCCTGAAAGCGGGTGACTCCACTGTAGCAATAGCCTGCATGTGTTCTACAACATACCGTGCAATGGCTTTATCGACTTTTTCCTGGCCAGCAGTCCCTTGGTTAAAATCCAGCCGCTGCTGCTTAGGTGGAGGTGGAGTGGCGTTGGCTGAGTCTCTGTGGTCTTAGCTACTAGCTTCGTCCCAGCATGTTGTTTTTGCAGATGTTTTAAGAGATCTGAATTACTGGTTTGTGCAGTAGATAGGCTCTTTGACCCGCCAGGACACAACTTACATTTAACAGAAACTTTATTTTCTTTGTGCTCGACAAAAGTGAAATAGTGAGAATATCTCCAGGTGGAGAAACTAGACTTGAGCTCCGCGGCCACCATTCGATAGTCTTGTTAGTAAACAACACAAACACGCCCACAGCCCGTCTCCGCAAGTGACACAGGAAGTATCTAAGTACATTTACTCAAGTACTGTACTTAAGTACAGTTCTCATCTCTGTTCGCCTGGCTGTTGACTATATAAAAAAACTAACGCAGTAACGGAGTAACGCACCATGTAGTAACGGTAACTGAGTTACTGAATTTAAAAAGTAATGCGTTAGAGTACTAGTTACTGCCAAAAATAACGGCGTTACAGTAACGCGTTACTTAGAATTTAAAATGTGTTCAGGGGCTTTAAATTATATTCTCCATCTCAGAGAGAAGAACCATCCTCCATCCATAGGGACAGTTTTAAAATGCAGAAAATAACAAGGGAACACCACAACCATGTGAGGTTGAAACGTCCTTACTATACAACTAGCTTATGGAGTCAAAACTAAACTCTAAATCACGGTCTTGTGGATGCTCATCTTTAACACTGTTCTGGAGCTGTGGTCAGACTAGATGGATGCGGTCAGGATTTGGCCTGTTTTGTTTTGAGCCACAGCTTTTGGTAGGTGACTCTCAATTTAGGTGTCAGGTGATATCAAATTAAAGTTGTCTTATGGAAACACCAGGGCATTTATTTGTAGGTGGGTCTAACCAAAGCTTTAAAAATATAATGTGAAAGTCTCTTCACTCACACTGCAGAAGCCATGAGATAAATCCTTATCATGTGTCATTTTGTCTGAATTGACGGGGATGTTTGTTATGAGATCTAGTCCGGCCCCATAAAAGCCTAATGTCACGGCAGAGCACAACAGGTCTGCCCCCCTTCTCCTGCAAGATACCAATGTCTAAGAGGACTTTAAGGCAGTTCAGCAAAAAGTGTCAGGTACCCCATCAAAATTCAAAGCAATTGCCTTGCATAAAAATAAAAATGTTCCATATTTTTCATACACTGCTGACAAAAGTACATATTAGGTTTCTCTAAGTTTTAAACCTTTTGAAAACTGAGGTTTTTTCGGGAAACCATGCTGTGTTTAGTAGAAACTCTCTTAAAGTGGTGTGATGAACTTGCAAAAAATGTCTCCCATGATTCAGCAAGTTGGTACTTTTCCATTAACAAACCAGTTTTAGTGCTCAGATGCAATCTTTCAATAAAATAAACTGGAAGACATATCAGCGAACCATGGCTCCAGCGAACATGCTCTCACTTTAATTACCGAAATTCTGTCGAACGTTCAAAATCTGTGCAATCTTGTCCCTAATTCACCCCTCTTGCAACCTCTGACGTGAGGTGATAGGCATCTCTTGGCTGCATTTCCTCCACATTGGTTTTCTGTGATGTGGGTTGTAACAGGCATGTTTTGCCCTGACTGTGATTTCTCCCAAGCTCCAGGAAATGGTCTTTCCCTTAATGAGCCTCAACTTCAGCTGCCTTTTTTACAGCAAGCCGTAAAGCCAAACAATTCATCATTAGTGTATTTTCTTGTGAAATAAATAGGCCTCAATGCATAGTGGTCAAAGAAGAGGCAACGTTGGAAAGAAAGGGGGATACTAATGATGGAGGGTCCCACAGGAGGACAGGAAGCTGGTAGTGGGGTTCAGGGCTGAGAGGGTCAGGGGGCTGAAAGGCCTTGTTTACAGACTCCACAGTCTGCTAAAGACATCAGGGCCCTCTCCCCTCAGCTATCAACACTTCCAGGAACTCTCATGCATAATCTCATTCATGCCAAATCAGATTAATGCTCTGACACACACTCACAGACAAGAACAAGTAATGTAATGTAGCAGAGAATGAGACTCTCTTACAAATATCCACAAACTGTAAAGTATTAGGATTGGATAAGGTCTTGCAGATACGGAACGTCAGTCCAAAATGTCATTAAAATACCCAATCGGCTTATGGGAGAGTGCTGACGTGGATGTTTTGCCTGGAAAGAGATGCTTTGCAGTTGAGTCATCCCAGGCAGAAGGAGCCGTATCATGGGCAGGCTGGGCCCCTCTGGTTCTCCCCCGAGCGTCCTCCTTTCTATCTGATTCACACCATGTTTCCAGAGGGACCATGTTTCTATGTGGAACTCGAGAGGGTCTTGGTTCTGAGAGGAGGCTGACCGTTGGTTGATTCTTGAAACAGCAGACAGGTGTGGGTCTGTTCCATATAAACTCCTTAAAGCAGGGCTCGAGACCCCCAGAGGAGCCCTGACACCCTCACATGTGTGTGACTGCATGCACACACAGACACATACAGGCCAGTTGGGTGGGCCTGCTGTTTACTAAAACAACAGGAAACATCACGGCTGTCAACATTTTCAGCATTCTGTTTGTTTGTTTCTGTGTTTCTCTGCTTTCTGTTTTTTTTTCTTTTTGCACTAACCTAACGAGACAGTTCACCAAAAGAAGAAGAAGACATTATTGCTCACTTACAATGCAGAGTTTGAGCTGATCAGAGCATTCCAAGTGCTTTTCCAGCAATAGTGGCCTCATTAATTGGAATGCACCCTTTAAAGCCTTAGTGATCCTTTAAAGTATTGGCAGGCGGACGGTTTTCCATCTCCAAGAGGCCCCTAAAGTTCTCCATGCAGCAGGCGTTCACCAGCCTGCGCCATTTTTTCATTTAGATTTTCAGCAAGTCTCGCATAAGATCCTAAAATCTTGAAGAATGTATGCTTTGCTTGCATGTATAGGTGCATGTGTATAAACAATATGTATGTAAAGAATGTGATTTGGGTGCTTAAGTAACATACTGCAGAGCGATTAAAACATGTGATTCAAAGGACCAGTTACTTTGGAGGATTTAGCCCATTTACAATTCAGGGCTACAAATTGAGAACACACTGTTATTGTCTTTCAACAAAAGAGTCTTGGAATATTTAGCATTTATAATTGTCAACAAATCTAAAAAACAACAACAATTAATTGATCCTATTAACAAGTATCGCATGTGCGTGCATCTCCACGAAATTCCATTGCAGTCCCAAAACTATTACAAATACATCAATGAGTCACATCATTAAACTGAGTCGACCATTATGCTGCAATATCCAAATTAGAAGCTGAAAATAGTCCTAAAAAATACTCTTGTTAGCATAAACTAAATGTGTCTGTTTTCTGTCGGTTAGCACCTGACACGCTAAGTTGTACCTACGAAAGATCCTAGCAAAACCAGAACTTTTAAAACAATGCTTAATTTGATTGTGAACATTAATAAAGAAGTTGGTATCACTAATGAATTATATTTACTGAGAACACATCTCTGGCTAACCTATTTTGACAGATCACACTTATTTCTTTTTTTACCTTTGGACAAAGCCAGGTGAGCTGTTTCAACTGTGCTGTTAAACTAAGCTTAGTGTATGCCAGCACGAAGGTATTTAACTGGTATTGATATCTTGGTATTAAAATAAACAAGTGTATATCTCAAAATATTAACATTTTTAACACAGGCCACATAGCCCTCATTCCCACCTTCTTCCATATCACTTGTGCATCAAAAACCAAAGCTGTCTTCCAAGTTGTGGTATCTTAGCTTGTGTTATTATTACATGTTATTGCATTTGTCCAGCAGGGGGAAAACTCACTGAAATGTTTAGAATGTTCATCTTTGAAAGTGAAATGATTTATGTCAGTACCTCAAAATGTTATGTAACGGGAGTATGTTGTACCCCCACCTTCGGGAAGTATTGTTAGCTTAAAGGGGGGGAAATGTGGTATCTTAGCTTGTGTTATTATTACATGTTATTGCATTTGTCCAGCAGGGGGCAAACTCACTCTTGGTATTAAAAGAGCCTAGTGTACATGTTCCCACGAGGAAGTCCCGGAAGCATGTTACCAAAGTAAACCGGTTAAATCTACCCCTACGTTGTGGACATACAATTATTGATCACAAGATACAACATATTATTGGCGACGAGGATTAAGGAGAGGATTAAGACAAGGATCAAGACGGGATCAAAGAGGACATGACGAACGGACTGGTTAGCACCTTACATGTAGGTTTTGGTCGTTCGCGGCAGCTAGCTCAAATTGTTAGTAAAGTCTGCGGGTGTAGGAGAAGATTCATTGACACACAATGGCAATGAATGGCACGCCGGCACCTTTTGATGCAAAAAATCAGAAGTGGGAAGAATACTGTGAGGTATTGGAACAGTTTTTTGAGGCTAATGAAATTGATAATGGAGACAGACAAAGGGCCATATTAATAAGTGTTGTAGGATCATCAACATACAGCCTTATGAAAAACCTCCTCAGTCCGGATATGCCCAAGGATAAAACTTACACACAACTTGTGGAGCTGCTAAAAAATCACTTTGACCCAAAGCCTAGTGAAATTGTGCAAAGGTACAAGTTTGACTCCTGCAACCGTGAGCCCAATGAGTCAGTAATGGAATACGTGGCTGAGCTGCGTCGGTTAGCGCAGGATTGCAACTATGGTAACACTTTGCAGCAGAGGTTGAGCGACAGGATCGTCTGTGGAATAAATGAAGATCGGATTCAGAGACGACTTATCAGAAGCGGATTTAACATTTGAAAAAAAGCATTGTCAATTGCTGTGGCGTCAGAGACTGCAAATAAAAATGCACAGGAGATACAAAACCAAGGGGCCACAGCTAAATGCTTCAAAATGGATAAAAAGCCACAGGAGGCTTATGCACACAGAGAACCTACCAAAGAGTGTTACAGATGCAAGGGAACCAAGCACGAAGCAGCAGACTGTAAGTTTAAACAAGAGAAATGTCATGCATGTGGTCAAATAGGACACATTGCCAGAGCTTGTCGTAGTAGATCTACACAGAATGGAAACAGCAACAAAAATGCAGACCCAAAGAGGGAAAGGAGGCAAACCACATATCACCGTTCTCATAAAGTACAAGAGCAACAGAGCCAACGTGATAGCTCAGAAGAAGATACATTCTTTCTGAATAAGATGAGGTTCAGATTGGGACGAATGAGTGAAGTGCACCTGAGACGAGTAGACCTATACATGGTTGAAGTGAAGCTGGATAGTAAGTTGTTAACTTTGAGATAGACACTGGCTGTAGTCTCACAATAATGAATGAACAGACATTTCAAAGACTATGGAAAGACACACAAAGTCCATGTTTGAGACCAACCAAAATCCACATCGAGTCTTATACAGGTGACCCTGTTAATGTGGTCGGAGCTGCCATTGTTAAAGTGAAATACAAACATCAAAGGCGGTACCTGCCCCTCATTGTGGGTAAAGGGGACGGCCCCAGCCTGCTGGGAAGGGGCTGGCTGGAGGAAATACATCTGAGTTGGAAAGAAATCAAGCTCAGACACAAATCCCGAGTCCTGAAACACCTGAAGACAGAGGACACATCGCTGCAGCAAGTACTGAGCATACATGAAAAAGTCTTCAAAGAGGAGCTTGGTGCATTGAAAGGTATGAAAGCTACCATCCATGTACAGGCTGATGCAGTCCCTCGTTTCTTCCATCCAAGGTCTGTCCCGTACGCCATGCGCACCAAAGTAGATGAAGAAATAGACAGATTGTTGAAAGAAGGAGTAATCTCACCTGTTAAACATGCAGAATGGGCAGCACCAGGTTCCAATACTGAAGCCTGTTGGGACAGTAAGGCTATGTGGAGACTACAAGCTCACTGTAAATACGGTTTCCTCACTTGAACAATACCCCATACCCCGAATGGAAGATCTGTTTGCAGGAGGAAAACAGTTCATAAAGTTGGTTATGAGTTATGCATACCAGCAAATACTCATGGATGATGAATCAAAGAAATACTTAACAGTGAACACGCAGGCTTATTCACATAAAACAGACTGCCTTTTGGAGTAGCATCAGCCCCAGCTATATTTCAGAGGACAATGGAAGGTCTCCTGCGAGGCATTCCTTTCGTGGCAGTGTATTTAGATGACATCCTGGTGAGCGGTGTGGCTGAGGAAGACCATCTGCAGAACCTCGAGACAGTGTTGGCAAAGCTGGAGGAGGCAGGATTGCGTCTGAGAAGGAGCAAGTGCACTTTCCTGGACGAGGAAGTGGAATATCTGGGACATCGAGTGGACGCACAGGGACTTCACCCTGTGGAAAGGACAGTCAAAGCCATGAGGCTCCCAACCCCACCAATGTTACTCAAGTCGTACTTAGGTTTGCTAAATTACTATAACAAATTTCTGCCAAACTTAGCTACACTATTGGCACCACTGCATGAGCTCCTGCGACAAGATGTGCGATGGACATGGCAAAAGAAACAGGAAGAGGCTTTTAAAAAATCAAAGGCCCTGTTAAACTCAGCAGAAGTGTTGGTGCATTACTCTGCTGACCGAGAGTTAATTATGTCATGTGATGCGTCACCTTACGGGGTGGGTGCTGTTTTATCACACGTAATGGACGATGGAACTGAATGTCCTTTGGGGTTCATGTCGCGTACCCTAGCGCCTGCTGAAAAGAATTACTCACAGCTAGACAAAGAAGGCTTAGCAGTTATATTTGGAATCAAGAAATTCCACAAGTGCTTGTATGGTCGAAGTTTCACCATCTATACAGATCACAAGCCACTGATCTCTCTCTTCCATGTAAAGAAACCCATTCCACAGATGGGTTCCCCTAGAGTTCGGAGATGGGCGGTGCACCTGAGTGCCTATGAGTATCACATTGTGAACAAACCAGGAAAGAACAACGCTAATGCGGACGCATTAAGCAAACTGCCGCTGTCGGAAGATGTGCGAGAGAGTGAGACCGCAGAACAAGTGCTCATGATTGATCTTCTTGATGACACACTCGTGGACACAGCCAAAATAAAACACTGGACAGCTAAGGATGTAATATTGTCTCAAGTTCATGGTTATGTCCTGTCGGGATGGCCTTCAGTGACTGAGGCTCCTCTCAAGCCGTATCATCAGAAGAGAGAGGAACTGAGTGTGAGGGATGGCTGCGTGCTCTAGGGAGCCAGAGTCATCATACCAAACAAAGGCAGGGAAAAGATATTGAAAGTACTGCACCAAACACATTCCCGCATGTCAAGGATGAAAGGTCTGGCTAGATCTTATGAATGGTGGCCGGGGATGGACCAGGATGTAGAAAAGGAAGTGCAGTCTTGTGAGGAGTGCCAAAAGCACCACAAGTCACCACCATCAGCACCATTACATCCCTGGGAGTGGCCGGAGTCTCTCTGGACGAGAATTCATGTGGACTATGCAGGTCCTTTCCTGGGAGAGATGTTTCTACTGATAGTGGATGCTCACTGAAAATGGATGGATATTTATCCAGTGAAGTCAGCTACATCACAGGTGACCATTGAAAAGCTGCGTCAGAGTTTCAGTGTTTTTGGACTGCCAAAATGTTGGTGTCAGACAACGGAACCTGTTTTACTTTGCTGAATTTGAGACTTTCATGAAACAAAATGGCATCTGCCATGTGAGGTCAGCACCGTTTCACCCATCGTCTGATGGGCTGGCAGAGAGGGCGGTCCAAACCTTCAAAGGGGGGATGAAAAAGATGAAAGGTGAAACAATGCAAACTAGACTGTCAAGGTTTCTGTTCAGTTACCGCATCACACTGCACGCGACCATAGGCCTGTCGCCTGCAGAGTTGATGATGTCAAGGAGACTCAGATCTGCACTTGACCTGCTCCTGCCAGATGTGAAAACAAGAGTGCAGCAAAAACAACTAAAACAGAAACAGTCCCATGACACAAACAGGAAACTGAGAAGTTTCTAATCAGAAACTACTCTTATAGACCTAAATGGATCCCTGCAGTCATCGAGAGCTCATCAGGTCCAGTGTCATATACAGTGATCATTGGAAGTGGACAAGTCGTGAAGCGGCATGTGGATCAAGTAAGAGCCAGATTGACAGACACCGTGCCTTTAGAGCCGGTGCTGGACAGAGACACTGTGGTTCCAGTGACAATCAAGCAAGAAGGACCTCCTGCAAGTGAGCCAGTGATTCTGTGTACTCCGGTCCCGCCGGACTTGCCTGCTACATCCGTGGTGAGACGATCTGAGCGCGAGAGACAGCCACCTGTATACCTGAAAGACTTTGTTGAATAGATCAAGAGATGTTCCATTAATAGAGCAGCATAGTTCTCTGTTCTCACTTTAAGGAAATGTTTAGAATGTTAATCTTTGAAAGTGAAATGATTTATGTCAGTACCTCAAAATGTTGTGTAACGGGAGTATGTTATACCCCCACCTTCGGGAAGTATTGTTAGCTTAAAGGGGGGGAAATGTGGTATCTTACCTTGTGTTATTATTACATGTTATTGCATTTGTCCAGCAGTGGGGAAACTCACTCTTCATATTAAAAGAGCCTGTTGTACATGTTCTCATGAGGATTCCCGGAAGCATGTTACCAAAGTAAACCATTTAAATCTACTCCTACATTGTGGACATACAATTATTGATCACAAGATACAACACAAGTTTTCATGTCTATTTAAATTCAAGCGATGAATCCTGTCTGCTGCATTCGACACGGTGAACCATCAGAGTTTCAGGCTCTGCACATTCCCTCCTCACCTCATACCTCAAAGACCGCACCTACAGGGTAACTTGGAGAGGGTCCGAGTCCGACCCTTGTCAATTAACTACAGGGGTCCCTCAGGGCTCTGTTCTTGGTCCCCTCCTCTTCTCTCTGTACACAAACTCGCTCGGATCGGTCATTAGTCCGCATGGTTTTTCATATCACTGCTACGCTGACGACACCCGTTTTTTTCACCATTCATTCCAATGGCTGGCGTCTATGCGTCTATGGACTCCCACTCGAGGCATCCCACGGATGACACGGCGAGGACAGGAGAGGACGCTGCGCTTGTTTGTTCGCCGCTTTCTCCTACGCCTCAGAGTTTTTATCTGCTTTTAAGCTATTTTATCTGCTTTTAGCTATTTTATCTGCTTTTAAGTTATACGTTGAGTCTGTTTAAGTGCTTTTACATCTTAAACCTCATGATTATCGACGGTTTTGGACCTGACGACTGTCGGGACTCACCTGCTGTATCGCCCAAATTCGCCGACTATCTCCGGCTGACTGCTTGCCTCTCTCCCATCCTCTGTTTCACTCCCAGACGTGAGGTATACTATCGGGATAGCCTTCCAGCTGTCTCGTTCCTGTTAGCCCTCGCTGCTAAGCACCGCTACCAAATTACTTCGGCGCCCGACCTGTTGACATGTTGAGGTTTTCTATTCCCCAACTCCTGAGTTTCAACCACTCCAACGCTCCAACCAGCACCTCAGTCATTAAACAACTTGGACTTCTTCGTCGGCCTCGCTATATCCACCGAAGCCAAAGAAGAAGACAAACTGTATATTCCCAGCACGCAGTTGCAGATATTCCATCCATCCACTCTGTCTGCCGTCGTGTCGCACATCTGACGAGTCATCAGAGCCCGTTCATGGCGGGGTCAAATCGCGCCAGAAACATCGCGAGACCGCTGCATGAATACACGGAGAGCATCGCGAGACCGCCACACACGAAGGAGTCTGGAAAACGTGGAGTGGATTACAGCCTACTCCGGCCCCTACAGAGATTCACCACATCTTGCAAAGCCAAAATAGAACTTCTGAATACACAATCCCTCAGTAATAAAGCATCCTTCATTCATGACCACATCACCGATGAGAAAATGGACCTCATGTGCCTCACGGAAACCTGGCATCAGCCAGAGGTTTACTCTACCCTCAATGAAGCTTGCCCTCCTGGCTACAGCTACTTGGAGAAAGCCCGCAGCACTGGTCGTGGTGGAGGCCTAGCTGTCATCTACCGAAAGGAATTGGAACTGTCACTCCTGCCCCTGCCTGTATTGTCCTCTTTTGAATGCCATGCATTTAAATGTAAACCCCCCTTCGCCCTGACAATACTTCTGATCTCCCGGCCACCCAAACCCAACTCAGCTTTCATCCCAGAGATACAAGACCTTCTCACTACGCTATGCACAACCTCTGCCAATATTATCATACTTGGAGATTTTAATATTCACATCGACTCCCCCTCCTGCCACTTTGCCACTGAGTTTCTGCTACTTCTGGACAGCCTCAATCTGACACAGCATGTTAATGTCCCCACACACGCCAAGGGCCACACGCTCGACCTGGTCATCACAAACTCCGCCCCCATCAGCAATCTGCTAGTGTATGACTTGGGGGTGTCTGACCACAAGACCATCTCTATGGAGCTCTCTTTCCAATCCCCACTCAGCATGCCCAAACGCCAAATCCGCTTCAGGAACCTGAGGAACATCAACCCGGACACCATGACCCTGGACCTCCAGCATCTATCTTCCGCCAACTTCTCATCAGTAAATGAGTCAGTTGCATATTACAACCAGTCCCTTAACAGTCTCCTTGATCTGCACGCCCCCCTCAAAACCAGGATGGTCACCTTCTCGCGCTCAGCCCCTTGGTACACCGGCGAACTGCGGAGAATGAAGACATCTGGGCGTGTCCTTGAGCGGCGGCTCAAGGCCTCAGGACTCACTGTTCACCGGTTAGCCTATCGTGAACACCAGAAGGCCTATGCACAGTCCCTCAGAGATGCACGGTCCCAATACTACTCCTCCCTCATCAACAACAGTACTGGAAACTCCAAGCAACTCTTCTCTACCATAAACCACCTCCTCAAACCCCAAAGTCCTCTACACTCCGACTCCACTGACAAGCAGTGTAGCAACTTCGCCGCCTTCTTCACTAACAAAGTTAATACCATCCACTCCCTCCTCTCTAGCCCCTCTGCACCTCCAGTTACAACTGCTGACCCACAGCCTGGGACAACCCAGCCTCTTCGCTGTTTCACGGACATCTCCCAGCGAGAGGTTGAGGGCATCGTTAGGAGGATGAAGCCCTCCACCTGTGTCCTGGACCCCCTTCCGTCAGCACTTGTAAAATCGTACATCTGTACCATGAGCCCCATGATCACTAAGATCGTAAACCTCTCACTCCAGGCTGGCCATGTCCCCTCTGCCCTAAAAACCGCTGTCATCAAACCTCGTCTCAAAAAACCCTCCCTTGACCCGGGAGTCCTGGCCAACTACAGACCCATTTCCAACCTTCCTTTTCTATCAAAGGTGCTGGAAAAACTAGTTGCTGCTCAGCTCCATGACCACCTAAACTCCAACAACCTATTTGAGAAGTTCCAGTCTGGTTTCCGCTCAGGCCACAGCACAGAAACTGCCCTGGTCAGGGTCACCAACGACCTGCTGATGACGGCTGATGCTGGCTCTCCCTCTCTCCTCATCCTCCTCGATCTCACTGCAGCTTTCGACACCGTCGATCACGGCATCCTCCTCCATCGTCTGCACTCCACCATCGGACTCTCTGACTCTCCCCTTGACTGGTTCAGATCATACCTCACCGGGAGAACAGAGTACGTCTCGTTGGGCGAGGCAGAGTCGGGTACCCACAACGTCACCTGTGGTGTCCCTCAAGGATCAGTTCTCGGCCCCACCCTCTTCACACTCTACATGCTCCCCCTTGGCTCTATCATCAGCCGACATGGAGTATCATTCCATTGCTACGCTGATGACACCCAACTGTACCTCAGGATCAACCCCACCTCCTCTGCAGCCCTGCCTTCACCCACACTCACTGCCTGCCTGGAGGAGATACAGGCGTGGATGAAGCAAAACTTCCTGAAACTCAACAGCACCAAGACCGAAGCAATTATAGTTGGCACCCCACACCAGGTTCGGTCATCCACCATCACCACCATCACCTTCTCCGGCCAGGACATTACCCTCTCCTCAATAGTCACCAACCTGGGTGTTAAAATGGACGCCCATCTGACCTTTGAGGCCCACATTAAACAGCTGTGCAAGAACTCCTTTTATCACCTCAGGAACATCGCCAAACTCCGCCCCACACTCACTCTGTCTGACGCCGAAAAGCTGGTCCATGCCTTTGTCTCCTCCAGGCTGGACTACTGCAATGCACTCCTCATCGGGATCCCTAACAAAAGCACCCAGAAGCTCCAATACATTCAGAACAGCACTGCTAGGATCCTGATGAGGGTGCGCAAATATGATCACATCACCCACATCCTTAAAGCACTACACTGGCTACCCGTGAAACTAAGGATCGAATTCAAGGTCTCCGTCCTCACCCACCAGTGTGTCCATGGAACTGCCCCTCCCTACCTCAAGGAACTCCTCACCCCCCATACCTCCTTGCGGACCACCCGCTCCAGCAACTCCAACTTCCTCAAACCCCCCAGGACTAAGCTCCGTACTATGGGAGACCGGGCCTTCTGCTCGGCTGCTCCCAGTCTGTGGAATGCTCTCCCCGAACAAATGAGAGCACCACAGACCGTGGAGGCTTTTAAAAAAGGCCTCAAAACCCATCTCTTCAAAAGAGCCTTTGCCTAGACCTTTTTATCACCCTTTTATTTATTTTTTATTTTTGTATTGCTTTTTATTAATTCTACCGTGTTGTGTAATGTTTATTTATACTGTTCATGCTCACTACTTGTAGCACTTTGGGATTTGAAATCAAATATGAAGTGCTTTATAAATGGAACCCATTATTATTATTATTATTATAATTATGTCCTTTCCCCGCTCAGTAGGGATGCTCCGATCGATAGGTCACCGATCGAGATCGGCCGATACTCACTCTCTACCGATCGATCGGTGCTCTCTAAACATGCCGATCGCGAGAGCCGATCGCATGACGTAAAATACATGACACTTTTCTCTGTGTGCGGCAAAACAAGCTCGCCAAAATGGCTTCACCGGTCTGGCATTATTTGAAGGTGTCCGAAAAAGACAGTAAAATAGCAGAATGCAACGTGAAGCAGAAATCCTGCAGCTCCGCCCGCCGGACCGGTAAGCGGAGCAAAACACACAAGAGTTAGACCTAACACACTTTGCTATTTTATCTACCTCTGGAACAAGCTAAACTAGTTATTATAAATATATTTATTCTTCACTGTCGGGTCACTCATTACTGGATCAGTGAGCTGCATGAGATACTGACAGGCTGAGAGGGGGAGAGAGGGGGGAGAGAGAGAAGGAGAGAGGAAAAGAGAGCTCTTCCGCTCATTTCTCCCGTGTTATTATCCAAAGTAAATGTAAACTTGAATAATGTACATCATTTGAATGTAATAATTAAGTTGATTGTTGTTTGTGGAAGCTCTAGTGAATGAGCCCCATTAACTGAGTTTTAAACATCACTTTAAATGGAACATTTAAAGTGATGTTTAAATCTTCCATTTAGGCCCCGCCCACTCGATCGGATCGGCGATCGGCGATCGGTATCAGCCGATACTGATTCCGGCGATAGGTGATCGGCCCCGAAATTGGCGATCAGAGCATCCCTACCGCTCAGAGACCCAGTTCGTCTCACGCATCTCTGCTTGTCTAGCTGACATCTCTCAGTGGATGTCTGCTCATCACCTCAAGCTCAACCTTACAAGACTGAACTGCTTTTCCTTCCGGGAAAAGATTGTCCCACTCTTGACCTAACAATCAACATCGGCCCCTCTGTTGTTTCCCCGACTCAGACTGCAAGGAATCTGGGTGTGACCCTAGATAACAAACTGTCCTTCACTGCAAACATCGCTGCTACAACCCGTTGCTGCAGATACACGCTTTACAACATCAGGAGGATACGGCCCAGGCTCTCATCATCTCACGCCTAGACTACTGCAACTCCCTCCTGGCTGGTCTACCTGCATGTGCTATCCGACCTCTGCAGCTCATCCAGAATGCAGCGGCTCGTCTGGTCTTCAAACTTCCAACATTTTTCCACACCACACCGCTCCTCCGCTCCCTTCACTGGCTCCCGGTAACTGCTAGAATCCACTTCAAGACACTAGTACTTGCATACCATGCTGCGAATGGATCTGGCCCTTCCTACATCCAGGACATGGTTAAACTGTACACCCCAGCGCGTGCACTCCGCTCTGCATCAGCCAAACAGCTCACTGCACCCGCACTGCGAGGGGGACCCAAGTTCCCATCGGCAAAAACACGTGGGTTTGCTATCCTGGCTCCAAAATTGTGGAATGAGCTCCCCATTGACATCAGGACAGCAGAAAGCTCACACATCTTCCGGCGCAGACGGAAAACTCATCTCTTTCGACTCCACTTCGAGCGATAGAATTACTAACAAGGCACTTATATACTAATAAAGGACTGGCTTATCTAAAGCCAGTTGAGTAGCACTTGAAATGTTTTAGCTCTATGAAACCTGATGTACTTATATGATTCTGTTTTCTTCAAGTGTGTATCTTCTTGGTTGAATGCACTTATTGTAAGTCGCTTTGGATAAAAGCGTCAGCTAAATGCAATGCAATGTAATGTAAATGCATCTTTCACATTTGTTCTCAATTCTTCTGGCCACCCACATTCTTCCTCCCTTTCTGCCATTCAATACCTTTTCCATCCCTCTGCAGTTTTCATTCCACTCCTCCCCATCCGCTTTACTCCTCCTCCTCTCTCCCTTCCTCTGTTCCTCCATGTGTAGATGGCGGGTGTGAGGGGGTTTGGGATGGTGGGAAAGCTGCTTGTAGGAAGTTTTTTTCCCCCTCTATGTTAACGTGTTCACCGGCTGGACAGCACATTCTTTCCACCTCTGTCGGCCTCGCGGGTCATGCAGAACCATACCACCTCCTCCTCCTCCTCCTCCTCTTCTTCCTCTCTCTCTGTCTCCCCCCTTCTCTCCCGTGGTTCATACACTGATCTGACTCTGCTGGAGTGGGAGCCTCAGATGTAGTGGAGGGGGGCAGACATTTTCACATTGGATCACACTTTCCAGCGGTTTCCCCCTTCTGTGTTTTTCAGGTGCTCTCTCTTCGAAAGAGTTAAAAAAAGAAAGAGGAAAGAGCTTTAAATATAAACATATGTGGCACACCAGTAACGTGAGTGTTTCCATTCCAGACACTTGATTTATGTCTGCCAGCTAAAACACAAGACACAGGATAAAGAGGAGTGGGTGGAAGAGATAGACGTGGTCCGAATGGAAAGACTGAGGTTGGAGGAGAAGATGGAGAATGCTCAGATTGGATCAGTCTCTTTTTCTATCACTCACATGCTCAAATAGTGAGACATGACGACAAATGAGCGTCTCACAGCTGAGCAGTCATTAAGAAAGGATCTGGAGAGTGTTGACCTTCTCCGTTGTTAACATCTTTGAACATCTGTGGAGTCTGCGCTGCCAGTTTGTTTACTTGATGATTAGTAGGATATATCCTTGTGTTTCTCTTCACCACCAAACAAACTGCAGGACTAAAGCCATCTTAAGACAATGAATAGAACCGTACTGTACAGTATGACCGGAGTGAAGTGCTACAGGAGTGACTCATGGGGTACTTAGGGAGACATTTCCCTCATTGTGGGTTGTAAATATCCCTCAGTTCCAGAAATCACCAAAATGTACTCAAGCACAGACACTGACTAATCCTGAAGTGAGACGATCCAACAGCTGCAGCGTAGAAACAAATGAGAACAAATCTGGACTCTAACTAGAATGGGAGTGGACATTAGAACCGCCTCTTGTTCTATGGTGCGTTCAACATCTTCATGAAATGGTTTAGATTATGTTTTTGGAAAGGGGCTGAGCTAGTTATGAATCTGTGATGTGGCAACAAAGTGAGGTCAACATTTGAGGAAATGGATACATCAACCTGGAGGAGCGTATGATCCCCAGGGAGGCCTGTGAAGAAATTACACCTCAGTCAAGAACAAGTTGATTTAATGTAATGTACAGTGGGTTATATAGACTTTGAGGAGCCGGGAGGAAGAGCTCTGGGGCATAAATGTCAACACAGGCTTGAAGATGGTGTTTTTTGTAGGTTAAAGGGTCAGGGAGTGTGGAGAAGATTGCCTGGCTGATATCTGTGGTAACTTCAAACTCTCTGCACACACATGGCCTAAACCTAAAGGTATACGAGGGGAAAGGAGTGAGCTCATTTGTTTTGGTCCTGGATGGCGAGGGGTCAGGGACCTCTGCTGTGAAGTGAAACGGGGATGGCTTGGGGTGAAGTCAGGAGGGGGTGAATGACAAGCATTTAACAAAATCAGCAGGTAATGAGAAAGCGCTGAGTTCCTGTCTCTGCCTTTTATCTCATCACCATGCTTATTCTCTCTACCTTCTCTCCTGCTTTGATGTCTTTATAATCTCAGACATAAACCCACTCAAACAAACACACTCTTCATCGTTTGTAATAACACATACGAGTTGAATGACAAAGTAACACAAGTGACCTGTGATTGTAGGATGACGAGACAACTAAAACAGTAGTTCTCCTTTAAGAGTATAGGTATACCGTGCTTTTGTTTATTTTCAAAAGGAATGGAATCCAACAGAAAAGCTTGAACAAAAGTGGTCCTTGAAAGGCCCAAAACATTGGTTCAGATGACTCCAAGAGGTCCCACAGATCTGCGGGGGTTAGGGTATAGAAAAGAAAAACAAAAGTCGCGGGAAACCCATGAGAAGGGTAATTTTATGAAACTTTGGCTGCCTACAGGATTCTGATCCCTCCACATGTTTGTTGATGATAATTGCTGCCATCTGTATTGCTAAGGCAAAAAGAGTACAAAACAGGGGTGGCTGAGAAATATGTATCCAAATTGTGCTGTATGCAAAGAGCATTAAAACAATCATCTATCATCCATCTTCCCAGCTTGCACTTATAATGTGTCCCCTTTGTTTTATTCTAAAATAAACCCCATCATAGTAAGAGCTTTTACATTCCAGACAGTTCATTTAAGGCCCTTGCACATGTCGACTTGATGACTGCACAACAACATCTGTTATTAGGAATAACAATGTACACAGGACATCTTGTAAAAGTGTCAATGAGCATGAGGTCACCATGGATTTACATACTGACTGCCAAATCAGAGACAATTATTGTTTAGGAAAACCCCTGCATGTTCTCCTCTGGCATCGATATAAAAGGGATACTGATTAAACCATTAGTCAAAAAATACGCCTCCAATTTCAAATGTTCTTTTCATTTTTAAAGTCCTTTAAAGATGTTGGTCTATTTGAACTGTGGAAATCTGGCTACAGGTCCTTCCATATCAGTGATACTGCACTTTTAAGTAGTAAATCAATGATTCCTTCACCTACACATTCCTGTTGTTCTGGACTTTTTTAAATCACATAGAGGAAGACTTTTGGGTATCTTTTTTATCTAACAATTGTCTCAGGTGTTTATTTAGACGTGAAAACATGTTACATTGTTATCACATTTTTGTAAAGAGTTTTATCTCTGAAAGGGGCTAAGCTTTAGTGCAAGACCCTTCTCATACTTTCCATAACCTTGCTACCACATACCAGAACCCCTCCAATGTATACTGTAACATCAATTTGACTTCTCTGCTGATGACACCCACATCTACATTAACACAACTAATGAGGTATTTTCTTCTACGTTCAAAATGTGTATATATGTTTATTATACAAACAAAACAATAAGGTGCGTTTTGGACTCTACAAACACGGATGAAGTCAGATGTGTGTTCCCCAATTGCCGAGACTAAAAGAATCTGCATAACAGATCCTAATTTCAATCCTGGCAACACTTTTTAATGAAACAGAGAATACTGATGTTTTCTGTCCTTATAATGTCCCAAGTCTAAATCAGTCCCTGATGTGATGTGTGTGATAAAATCCATGGCAGTTTTGGCCTGGTCTGAAAATCAACGGTCTGTCCACAGACTGTTCCTGCTGACTGCTGAATCTGACTCAATCTGTAGGAAACAATGACAGTGTAAGGAGAACAAGACATGTGTGCTGCTTTAGAACAGCATCTGTTTAGATGATTAAAGAGAGAGGATTAAACCCTCTCTCTTTTCCTCCTTGCCCACATCTCTAAAAACGGGTCTACAATGGAGCTGATCCAGATTTGCTGTGGTCATGACGGCATTACTAAAATGTGGGCTGGCTTTACGCCCATGGCCCTATCAGAAACGTTGCTATCAGAAACGTTGCTATCGGAAACAATGCGACGTGTTTTGGAAGTAATATGGTCTATGTTTACATTAGCAAGCATCACTAACACTTAGAATATGTGTTAAGAAGCAGGAAATAAAAAGGGACTCACCTTGAGATGAAGCGTTTGAGCTCCATACTGTTTCAGATTTTTGTTTACAGCTACGGACGCAGAATCAGCACTTCTCTAACAGGGCTGAAATAGAGGGGTATGAGGCATGGCTATAACGTGTGATCTGTTGGTATTTTGAGCAAAACACTTCATAGACATGTTTTTTTATATATCTGAGACCATAATATATGCCTAAAAATAGTATAATAGGAGACCTTTAAAGACTCTATGTTTTACTTTGTCATTTGATCATGACTTTGCATGTAAGGAGGCACAACAATCAGATTTGATTCACCAACGTAGTGAGGAAGTCATTGCTGACAAATACTCAGCTCGATTTCAGCCACATGTTTAATTTAAACGTAGACATATGGCAACAGGACTTCATGACTATCAGATGATAAGATCTAAAGAATACCAGAGAGAAAGATGATCGTTTCAGAAATCTATCTCTCTGATTCTGTGGTTCTGGTATTGGTCAAAGCACCAGTGACAAACCATCATACCAAGAGCCCCTTTTTCCAAACCTGATGGCGTCACCTTTTGAGTCATAGCAGATCCCCCCCCCCCCCCCCACTGGTTATACTGAATCTGGGCAGTGGGCATTACTCAACATCAACACGAGACAGTCTCTGCACATTTTCTCCCTCCATCAACGAGTAAATACTATTTGTACAACTCACAATCCCCCCATATGAATGGAGGAGTGGAAAAAAGCAGGAAATAGCACAAAGGCGGAGGCAAACTACGGATTGTGTTATTTGATTGAAAACAGCCTGTTGGTCTTCGTTACCATGATGTTTTGAGGATAGATGAAGGCAAGGCTTACTCAGGACTACAGCTGGAAATTATTTAGTTTCTTGGTCTTTGCCGATATTCTCAAGGGTGATTTATAAGCTCACTGCTGTGTGTATAATTTGCTTGCCATTGGACATGTTACTTTTTGGATGGACGGAGCGCTGGTGTGTTCAAGAGTTCAATATGTTATATCAACAAAAAAAAGGTAACTTACAAAAAAAACATTTAATGTGCATAAATAATGAAAAATAAAGTTATCAGTGCTATTCAGTCGCCATCATTTGCAAGTGCAAGCCAAGAACATGAAGAGTATTGCCCAAGCAGCATGACACACTGTGTAAAGCCTCTGCAGGAGCCAAGCTGTGACACAAGTTTTTAAAGCCTACAACACCGACTGAAGAGTAATACATCAACTGGAATAAAAATCTAATAACATGAAAATATGAAACTGTTTTGAAATCTTAAACATGAGAGAAACAAAGCATGATTACATGTCTCAGTGTCAAATTACATCTCATTCTCAACGATTGTGCACTTAAACTAAGGAGTGTAATGCTCAAAACTTTGAAAGAAAAGGTATTATTGAAAAGCATTTGCTGACTGTTTGAATTGACCTGAAGCATTAAATCCTTAACTACTACTTGAGTTAACTCATTAACTCAAGTAACTTGTGGCAACTCATGCTAGTAATGGTTTCCTTGGGGAATCCCTCGACATAGGAAAGGAATTTATCACCCTGTGAGTCAGACCTTTTTCCACTTTTCCAGACTGGAGGAAGGATACCCCACGGGGGTGGATGTCTTGTTCTGACTGTTAGAGAGGGGGCGAGTTGGCTCACCAATACACCCCCGGCTTTAAACTACTTTCCTCTACCCCCACCCCACCCCAGGAGAGATTCATGACCATGTGGGGTGGATGATAGTCATGGAAAAAACGTGATAATCAGAAGTGGATTGCTGCTGCAGAGGAACATTGTAGACACGTTTGGTAATGATGGTCAGTAGAGCAATTATCTGATGTAATGGTACCTCAAACGAGACAGGAAGCAGGAGGAGAGGGAGCAGGAGGGAGTGACGGACTGGTAATGTGGCATGCCAGTGTCTGTGGTAGACATGAAGAATATGTCAGCATAAATCAGGCCACTCCACCCAGCCATATCAATACTCATATTGCCCGAGGTGTGGGCCGAGGAGGTGGAGTTGCAGATCTCGTTTGAATATTTGCTACTACCACCAAGATCTGTCCCTAACTCAGCAGAGTTCATGGACCAGGGTTCTGCTGGGTCCGCTGTGCTCCGCGGGCCCTGCTGGAGACAGCCTCCCTCCGGCTCTCTGGCTGGAGAGAGGCGGTCTCTGGCTCTCTGGCTCTCTGGCTCTCTGGCTGTTAGATGGTTAGATGGTTAGATGGTTAGATGGTCAGCTGCACTCAGTTTCAGAGGGAAAGGACCTCCATCATCTCATGACCTTACAGTAAACGTAAGCTCTGGAGACTGCCGTGTATAAAACTCTCACTCCTCCTTCCTCTTTCTCATCACTTTTTTGGACTTTCCACTCATGTTTCTTTCTTGTGCAACACAATTTGACGCTCTTTTACAACGTTGCCCCCCACCAACATCAACTTGTTCTCATTCCTCCCCCTCTCCTCTGTGATATTAATCATCAAAATGGAGAATAGAACAAGGCAACAGCAGCAGTAAGAGTAAGTTAGGATAGCTGCTTCAGATAAATTAAAGGTTTAAAGTCAGTTTGAAAGGTTTTCATGAAGGCAGAGTGGAAGTCGATGATAAAATGCTTGATGAAAGGTTAGAGCCTGAATTTGTTTGCCAGAGCATGTTGCAGATTTGAAACAAACATCTGGCTAACAGCTTTCTCCACAACCTCATAACCATTTCTCCCTTTCTCTCTCCTTTTCTGTGTATTTTCTTCTTTCTGCTTTTCGCTTCCCAACAAATCTGAATGGGAAGTGGACATTTTATACTGTATACTGTACTTTGGCTACTCCATTTCAATTTGCCTTTATTATTCATTATTATTATTTATTATTCAGCTGTGTATGAGCCAACAAAAGTACTCTCATGAAATAAAGCATGACAACAGCATGAATTAAGAAGTGATTAATATTAGCTGTCTCTCCTTTGCAGTTGTTATAATAACAGTCATAAAAGGGTCCACTTTTGATTTGACAGGAAATCACTCAAATGATTACAAATCACCAACTGGAATAGAGAATATGTAAAGTGTTGCCCCCTAGTGGTGAGAATGAGAAACGAAGTCATTTTAGAGCCAGACTTCCTTTCATTTTCTGGCTCTGTATTTCAACATTTCCAGAAGCAAAATGTGTAAACAGATAACAAGCTAAATGCTTGAGCTTCAACAAGCAACAACATATAATATAAGCTGGATCAATAAATCTAAGCGGTGTCACTCTTTGGTTAGAGGCAACTTTAAAGAATAAATACCGCATCAGCTTGGAAATAAATTAGAGTAAGTATTTACTTGAGGAAAAAAATCATGTGTCTTTTTTATTTTTAACAAAACCATGAACGGGTGTTTTGCTTCGAATTGCTGCACGTACGCCTCGGTTTCTGATTCATTAGTGCTCAGGCAGAAAATAATGTGTTTACACAAACTGGTTATACATCTCATCTTTGTCTATGTTCCTCAGATAAACAGTCTCTTTCCTCCTTTCTTTTGCTCTTCCCCCACTTTTTCCTCCATACTGCTGATGTGTCACCAGCCCCCCTATTCTCCTGCAGCACCCTCTTCTCACACACACACACACACACACACACACACACACACACACACACACACACACACACACACACACACACACACACACACACACACACACACACACACCACACACACACACACTCTAGCATTTCCAGATGTGTGCAGGGATGATGTCATGGCAGACCGGAGGCATTGGACTCTGATCGTTCTCTTTTTTTTCCTCCAGAAAACATTCATCGCAGACGAGGGAGTGTGAGGCGGAAGAGCAAAGCGTTGATAAGTTCCCAGACAACAAAAAGCAGTTATCTCCCTCTGATTAGTCGACTGAGAAGGTTTTTCTGAATCACAGTCTGTTTGTCATTGCTCCCACCAAACATATTACCCCCCATCTGACCCTACAGCGCCTGGAAGAGTCGTTCTGCATGTGTACGTCTTCATCTGTGTGCATATCAGACCCCTGGACAACCAATGCTGAACATCCCACATGTGTACATCAGCCTTCAACAGATGTGGCATTGTGCAAAAGGGGGTTAACTACCATGACTCAGAGAGAATAAGAGGAGGTTGTTGTTGAGTGTTGTGGTGGTTGCTAGACAACTACAGTGTAAATAATTAGCAAGAGAGTAAAGAAAACGGGCCATGTAAACTCTGGTTCGCAGCATGGTGAATCTTGGTGGATCCTGAAAAGGGGGATGACTGGTGGGGGATAACGTAAGCTGTTCCTAACCCCGTTAAACACCCCAGCTGGGCCGGAATATAGGATTCTAACACCAGCTGGACGGACGAAACTCACTTAACGACAGCCTGTCACACTCTGCAAGTCATGTGCCACAGCTCAAACAGGACATAAGAGCTAATACTGCATACTTACTGTATGTATCCAAAATAAAAAGGCAAATAAATGAAAAACAGCATCCTTGTATTAGTCTTTAATCAACTGAAAATGTGTTCAAGTTTTGAGTATTGTTGTGTTTATACAGATAATGTGACAAAATAAAGTATACTCTCCATCCATCCATCACACTCTGTGTATACTGTTATATTGGATCATGTAGAATGTGATAGAATGTGTTTTGTGTCTTTCAGCTAGTTGTAATGGTTTTACGACCCAGACCTTTTCAACAAATCAATGTTGTTAACTTGTTGTTTTCATCCCATATTACAATGCGTAGGAGATTGATGAGCTATTCACAGCTGCAAAGCATTAAACCAAACTGCTGTCATTAAAAAACACCTCCGAAAAAAATAATTGTCGCTGTGTCTGTTAAGTTTAATTGTCAGCAGCTTTTTTAAAGAGACGGTTTGATGTGCAGCAGACAGTACAAAAACATATTGTATTATTTCCTTTTAGTACTATTTGTTGTCTTACTGCAAATCAGCCTGTTATGAGAGTTAATTATAATAATTACAAACTCTACAGTCTGTGGAAATGGGACACACCAATAAACAGACCTTTTAAGGTGGACTTTTGGACTTGTCATCCACAAGTGTAACTTATCTAATGAACAGCAGCTGCATGTTCATTTAGGTGATTCAGATGCAGGGCCTTGTGCAAGATGAATCAAGGCTGCTAGACATTCAATACAACACAGACATCATTAATGTCATTCGTTCCGCCTGTGCCACTCTGCCATTCGAAATGAGTGTTGAATCTCTAAATAACCCATTTTCAAATTTTGGAGGATAATTTAAGTCTCTGTCAATTTAGGCCAACTCTGTTTACAATGTAGCAATGCCACATGAATCTTTCCTGTATGGTCCAGTGTGTTTAAAACAGCTGAGTTAATCAGTGTAGCAGCTAATCGCTTACTCTAATCAGATTACTTTGTCCATGAAGCTTAGGTCACCAGCCCACCCACATATAACAGACTCTCAGTTTGTACCTGAAACTCTCCATTTTCCTATAAAAGTGTGAGGACACAAAACTCAAACCAAATGATCCAGGCAGCCGACAGACAATTGCTTTTGATTCCCTTTAAAAAATTAGACCAAATCTTGGCTTTATTCCCGTCTAAATCCAAATCCCTTCCCTTGTTTTTCTCTGCTGGGTGGTTTTGCTACAAATGCAGTGTGAAAGATCTCCCTGCTGAGGCTAATCTGTCCTGATCTGTGTGGCACATGTGGGTGTTCTGCTATTCTCAGAATCAAATGATGTTTTAGTATTCAATTGACTTGATTCGTAATCTCTAAAATGTTCTGTCACAATGGCTGCTTTATGGTCCAAGGTCTAAGAGATGGGGAAAAAAGGGAAAGTCTCACACCTGGCTTTAGTTTCCTGTGATAGTGAGTAGTGAATTCGTGCTTTGAAGTTCAAACCTCATGGCTGGGAAAATCTAGCGACTGAACCAACCAGTCGCTAGCCTCTGTGGGCTGGACACCCACAGAGGCACTTTCATCATGCTGCCTTTAAGCAAACACAATCACAGCAAGCTCCATATTATGAGTGATATTTTATTCAGACCATTTGAAAGATTCCCAAACATTCTCAACTTTCTTGTATTTTTAGAGAAAAGAGGGAAACTAGTTTTTGGGCCCGACAGTTTCAAGACATGGGCCAATATCAATAGTTCACATATTAACTTTTTCCAAAAGGCCTGGACCTGATGGAATATTTGTACTTCTCTCAAGAGCCATTTCAATCGCAAGCAATACTCATATTGCACTCTGCATCACATTCACCCCACATTGTAATTGAAGTATAACAATGGCAACATTCATGAAAGTTATACTGCTGTGCTGGGAATTTCTTCCATTAGGATAAGTTAAGGGAGCCTCCTCTTACATCATCCAGTACGCTTTCAGTTATTCTGAAATAGTTTTGCAGACGTTGAAACAGTAAGATGCTTCTATTGTTTCTTCAGGTCAAAGAAATAAGCATGTTTGTCTCCAGATTGTGTATAGAAAACAAAGGAAGTCAAAACAGAGGTCTACAGCTGAAATGTAATTGAATGGTTGAGTTAAAGCTATAGTGGAATCTTTGCACTTGGAGCAATGTTTTTAAGATCAGGTCCAATATCAAGTGACGCTGCCTGATGCACATTCCTGGCAATGGTTATGCTATGTGCCTGATGGTCCGTTGCATAAACACCCCCCCAAATACTAGCTAAAAACATGGTTCCGTAAACAACACTACATCAAAAAGGTTTGCAACTTCTTTATGTGGGGGAAAAAATGCATTTATTAGACCTCAAGAATACAAACAATGTGTTTTGTTGGCAAGCAGTATGTTGAGCTCTGGTGAAACATACAAAGACCAAATTAGGAAATGGCTGGTATAATGAAATGTTGCATTTTTGATAATTATTTAAAACAATGTTAGCTGAAATATGTCTGAAGATTCATGAAATCATCATGAATCAAGAAATGGTTCTGTTAGTTTTAATCGGTTTTTTAACATTGATATGTCCACAAAAAAAAGAAGTGCATATGCCGTCACAAACAAACTGAACAACTTCACTTTTAGGGTGTTGTATGTTCCACATTTGAGGTGCTAGGAAGCCACCAGACAACCCCATAGACTCAGAAGGAGTTGATTCCAAAACAATGAACCAGATACAGGGAAGCTGCTGGTTGGTTGAGAGGTGGAAAACAAGGTGTGTGTTTTTTTAACCTCAAGGATGAAACAAGTCTTAAAGGAGAGACAGCAAATCAATGTGTTCATGTTTCCTGCACCGCTCAACAGTTGGAGACAATGCTGCTAAATCTCCATTATATTTATCACTTCTGACATGACTCAGCCAGAGACATTGCTCTGGATGACTCTGGAGGAAACAAACATGAATCAGATTCTCCTCTGCAGGAGAGAAACATGTCATCCTGAAGTCGTTTCCCAGACAGAAATATTAGCTTGTTTTGGATGTGTCCGTGATGTGACTGTCAAAATGAAATATGGACCAAGCCTGCAAAAGATCATCTGCATTAAGAGTGAGGAAGGCTTTGTTCATATTTTGATAAAAATTAAAACAGGAGTGGGGATGATTTTCTATCATATTATCAAGTTTTATTGCTGTGTAAAGGTGTGTGTCATCTGCACAGAAGTGAAGAGAAGATCGGATTTAAAGATATCTCAGGTATAATTCAGGAAGTCAGTCTGTAGGAGTGAAGATTCACATAGATCTAAAAAAAGACAAATACAGTAGTACACCAAAAAGAAAGGGAATTTAATATTTTTCATTACCAATGATCAGATATATATATATAAATAAATATATATATAAGTATCTGATCAATGATATATAATTTTCTTATGTTTTACAGGTTGCATGGGGAAACCTTTCAACATCAAGTGATCAGGAAAAGCTCAGGTGCAACAGATAACCTTACTGGTTCCTCAGATCTGAGCTGCAGGTGTCTGAGGAGGCCATTAGTGATGATTAATCACACCTGTGCTCTTCCTGCAAATGCCAACAGAAAGATGAGGGTCTTACAAGTGTCAACAATGTCAATATCAAGCAAAAGTATGTTGTCTTTAATTTTGGAACTGCAATGAATATGTTTTAAAGAACAAAGACAGTATGTCACTTTTGCTCAACAGCAGCCACTGTGGCCAAAGGTTGATATAACACATGGAACCACAAGCAGGAACCAAGAGACATGATGAGGTGCGTTCTGTTTACATCTTGGTTTATTTTTGTCATAACACCTTTGAAATGTTAAACTGTGAGATATGCAACCATTACGTAGCAATAGCACTAGTGAAGAATACTCAAACTGTTCAGTATGTATCATTAGCTAACAATTAGCCACTTTGAGCTAAAGTAAGCTGTTTAGCCGGTTTAAGCTAATTCTTTAGATTGTTTAAGTCGACAGCTCTCATCATTTTACAGCAGTTGTTAGCACAAAGATCTGATGAACCAAATGGTAGACACATTTAGCAAATACTTTGTAAGCATAGTATACTTCACAGCTAAAGATGGTGCCCAAGATACGACCAAAATAGAAGTAAAAGAAAGGTGAATTGTAGATTATCATTGTTATTCCTCGATTCCATTGCTCTTGTTTTTGTCCACTGTACATACAGTACATATAAGAACCAATACGACGCATCACATGTTTAATTGGTCCGCGATTTGTTCAATGAATTTGTACTGTTTATGAAAAAACAATACAAAAAATGCCGTTTGCAAAAAATGCTGGAAATGTGTTAAGAGAATGAGAAAGAGCTAAAGCTGGGTCGAGATTGCTCATCATATATCAAACCTTTCCTCTCCTTAACGCTCAAAAGAGAGAGAGTATTTAGTATTTCCTCATTAAATGCACCTCTTCATCTGCTTCCAGCCAGATTTTCATTAGTGGAGCCTGGGGACTCGGTTCTGTGATTGGTAATCAGTTCAGAGATGAGACAAACCCGCAGTAAGAGTCATCCCATGAATTAACTGGAGAACAAATGAAACCTTCTGCCCTGGAGGCATCCTGGGATTTTATTGTTGACAGGGCCTCTTAATTAGAGAGTGTTTTGTGGTCATCCAGGGTGAGGGTGGAGGCCACCTCTCCATGGTAGACAGAGACTCCCTCAGAAGCTGGACCAGCCTACAGCTTTAAGTGCGTTTATGATTCATAACAGCAACCCTGAGTCATTTGGCCACCTATTTGATGATGTGGACTTATTGGTATTTTGTTCCACCAATATGAATTCCCATAGGACTCCTGCCTGTAGCAAAATGTTCAACCAGAAGACTTGTTAAAGGCACAATGAGAGTGATCCTGGAGCACAAGAAGAACACGTAATAAGAATATACAGTGTTGAGGAAAATAGCTAATAATACGAAGAAGGCTAAGAAGGCTGAGAGTTTTATCACTGTGGGTTAAACAACGATCTGGCGCTGACAGGTTGTGGAGCCTCCGCCGGGAGCCAGGAGTGACAGCCACCACGCCCACACAAACACAGACAGGGAAAGGGAAAAGAAACACAAGGGAGGTGGCTGGAAGAGTACAGCCGCCACAGCCCCCCCCCGTAAGGGACGCCTCCAGGCGGCCTACCAGGTCTACCAGGGTTATCCCGGTGGAAGTCCCGTACCAGGGACGCACCCACGATGTTTCGCCGGGGAACCCAAGACCTCTCCTCTGGACCATAGCCCTCCCAATCCACCAGATATTAGAATCCCCTTCCACGGTGACGAACGTCCAACAATCGCCTGACGGTGTAGGTTGGGTGATCATTGATGATGCGGGAGGTGAGGGAACACTCACTGGAGGAGACAAGGGGCTGCTGGCAACAGGTTTCAACAGAGAGACATGGAATGTTGGATGAACCTTCATGTGTGGGGGAAGCTTGAGCTTGAGTACAGAGGGATTGATAACCAAGTCGATGATGAAGGGGACGACATAACGTGGCGTGAGTTTCTTCAACTCTGTTTTGAGTGGGAGATCTTTGGAGGAAAGCCAAACACTCTGACCTGGTAAGTAGTAGGGGGCCAGGGTCCTGTGGCAGTCTGCGATGAGGCGGTTGCGGGCAGCGGAGCGGAGCAGGGCGGCTCGGGTGTCCTTCCACACCTTACAACAGCGACGAAGGTGGGTTTGAACGGAAGGAACCGCAACTTCCTCTTCCTGGGCAGGAAACAGGGGTGGTTGAAAACCCATGGCACAATGAAAAGGTGAAATACCTGTGGCTGCATTTGACAGGGAGTTATGGGCATATTCGATCCATGGCAGATGTGGGCACCATGACGAAGGGTTCCTGAAAGCCACACAGCGAAGAGCCGCCCCCAGATGCTGGTTGGCCCGTTCCGTTTGCCCGTTCGTCTGAGGATGATAGCCAGATGACAGACTCACCGATGCTCCCAGAGCCTGACAGAAGGCCTTCCAAACATGGGAAATGAACTGGGGACCCCGGTCAGAGACGATGTCGGTGGGGATCCCATGGAGTCGAACAACATGTTTTACCAGAAGATCTGCAGTCTCTCGGGCAGTGGGAAGTTTGAGAAGAGCAACAAGGTGTACCATCTTGGAAAATATGTCCACAATAGTAAGGATGATGGTATTTCCTTGTGAAAGTGGAAGTCCAGTAACAAAATCCAAGGCCACATGCGACCACGGGCGACTAGGTACCGGCAGCGGGGGAAGCAGGCCAGAGGGAGATTGGTGGGAGGACTTGGCACGCAAAAAAGGCCCTGGTGTCTTGAGCCATGGAAGGCCATCAGAACCGCTGTCTGAGTATAAACAGTGTGCGATGGACACCAGGATGACACGAGAGACGGGAGGCGTGTGCCCACTGCAGGACCTTGGAGCGAACAGAGGTAGGCACAAAGAGACTATTAGCTGGGCAGTTACCTGGGTTAGGCTGCGCCCGCTGAGCCTCATTGACCAATGACTCAATCTCCCAGGTAACTGCCGCCACCACACAGGAGGCAGGCAGGATAGTGTCTGGACTGGCAGTTGGTCCTTCAGAAGCGAACTGGCGAGAGAGAGTCCGGCTTGAGGTTCCGTGACCCTGGACGGTAGGTAAGGGTGAAGGAGAAGCGGCCGAAATACAGGGCCTATCGATAAAAGGGAGTTCAGCTCCCTCCAGACAGTGCCTCCACTCCTCTAGGGCAAGTTTGACAGCCAGCAGCTCTCTGTTACTCACGTCATAGTTCTTCTCAGCTGGAGTGAGGCGGCGAGAGAAAAATGCACAAGGATGCAATTTGTGGTCTCGTTCCGAGCGCTGGGAAAGAACTGCCCCTACCCCGGTGTTGGAGGCATTGACCTCCACAACGAACTGACGAGAGGAATCAGGGTGGATGAGCACAGGGGCAGTGGTGAAGAGTCTCTTTAGCTCTGAGAAGGCTGCATCGCACTCTGGGGTCCAGGAAAAGCCAGTTGTAGGGGAAGTGAGTCTGGTTAAAGGGCCCGCCACTCTGCTGTAGTCCCTGATGAAGCGCCGATAGAAATTGGCGAAACCAAGAAACTGTTGAAGTTGTTTAACTGAGGTTGGTTTGGGCCACCCCGCCACCGCTTGGATCTTCTCAGGGTCGGTCATAAGCTTTCCTTCCTCAACGATGTAGCCCAGGAATGAGACTGTGTTGACATGGAATTCGCATTTCTCCGCCTTCACAAAGAGTCTGTTTTCCAGGAGTCTCTGCAGCACCTGCCTGACATGGATAATGTGCTCCTCCTTGTTACGAGAGAATATGAGGATGTCATCCAAGAAGATAAAGACTGACCGGTTGAGGAGGTCACGGAGCACATCGTTCACCATCGACTGAAAGACTGCTGGGGCATTCGTCAGTCCAAAAGGCATCACCAGATACTCGAAGTGACCGAGTGGTGTGTTAAAGGCCGTCTTCCACTCGTCCCCTTCTCGGATTCTGACGAGGTGGTAGGCATTGCGGAGGTCCAGTTTGGAGAAAATGGTGGCTTCCTGGAGGGGTTCAAAGGTGGAGTTAATGAGGGGTAGTGGATATTTGTTTTTTACAGTGATGGCATTAAGACCCCTGTAATCAATGCAGTAATGTGAGTGGTCCTTTTTGGACACGAAGAAAAAACCAGCACCAACCGCGGAGGAGGATGGGTGAATGACACCGGCAGCCAGGGAGTCATGGATGTAACTCTCCATGGATTTTCTCTCAGGGCGAGACAGGTTGAACAGACATGAGGAAGGCAGAGGGGCCCCGGGAAGGAGGTCAATGGGACAGTCGTAGGGTCGATGAGGAGGAAGAGAAAGAGCTTGCTGTTTACTGAACACCTCTCCTAGGTTATGATATTCAGTGGGGACAGATGACAGGTCAGGCGGCTCGATCTTGGGTGGTTGAGAGGCGGCCTCTGCTGGCGGTAGGGCAGAAAAAAAAAAAAAACTCCAACTAATGATTTTGCCAGTTACCCAATCAATCTGAGGGTTGTGTGTTCTTAACCAGGGATGGCCCAACACTACGGGGGCATGAGGTGAGGAAATTAGGTGAAACTGAATAAACTCACGATGGTTTCCAGACAGAATGAGGTTTACTGTCTTGATGCGTGAGTGACTTGGTCCATTTAGAGCATTAAGAGGCGAATCTTTGCAGGGAATTCCTGCCTGAGCTGCAATGTCAATGTCCAAAAAGTTCTCGTCCCCCCCCCCGAGTTCACTAAGGCGAGCAGGGGTAGGGACTGTTGGTTGCAGCAAAGCACGGCTTCTAGCTGCGTTCTGGGTCGGGGGTTGAGAGAGGAGGAAGGGCTCGCCAGAATCCCCACAGCTACTGACGAGCCTGACCTTTTGACAGATTAGGACAGGAGGAAACGAGATGACTGGTTTGGCTGCAATACACACATTCCCCAGCCTGGATCCTTCTAGCACGCTCAGGTGGTGAGAGGCGGGCCTTGCATGGGCTCAAGTTGCTGTTAGCTGACAGTGAGGCATGTACATGTCCATCAAAGTGACCACGCCCTAATTTATGCAAAAGCTTTAAGGCTTAATATTAATTAAACAGATGAGTTGAGAAAAATGCACCCCCCACACAGTAGTCATGAAGGGGGAATCTAACTATACAGAGAAAATGGTTTTTTGAACCACGATGTAAACATGTTTATTTCTGCTGTAAAGTTGGGCATTTTAACATGGGGGTCTATGGAAATTGCTCCCTTCTTAACAGCCTGCTCCTACTGGCCACTAGGTGAACTGCAGTGTGTGGCACTTCCGTATTGGCTTCCCGGCTCTTCCCCAGAGTTTGCCGCTTGGCCTGGAGGGAAGGAAAAAAAGGGAAAGGGCGCAGGGCAAGACTGATCTTGGTAGATTGTGAGGTGTTTTATGGTTTCTGACCCACAGTTGCACGCCTTCCTCTGTAATTAGCGGCAGTTAATGAAAGAGCAGAGATGAGTGGCTAGCAGCGGCGGGCTTGCTGCGGGGAAAGTGAAAAGTATCCGCTGACTCCCCCAGGCTCGGTGTAAACATACAGCTCACATCAATGCTGGCTTAACCCCTGCTGTTCCTGCTGCTCCGAGAAACTAAGGACTGCTGACAGTGGAACGTGCCGTGAATCAAGTCAGGAGCACATTCAAGCCAACAAACAGCACATATTTTACTTTCTTGAATCACATTTGTTGCCTTCAGATTTGTTGACAATGTTGAAGACGTATTGGCACATGACAGCTCCATAAGGTCTCAGTATTCTTGATATATTGTACAGTGCTGTGCAGAATATTATAGAAAACTGAAGCCACGGTCCAAGTATTATCTCAGCTCGGCCCGGGACGCAGCCGGCATATCTATTCCAGATGGAGGAACCAGCTCCTCACATTTTTCTGGGTTCTCAGAGACCTTCTTTGTTACAACTTCTTTCCTTTCATTTTGAGAAATGTCATTGTGGATTGTGTTTGATATGAACTATTTTCTATTAATGGCATGTCTATCATGCATCGAGCCTGCCACTGTCTTTTGTTCACTGGTGTTTGTGTCTTCTTTCCCACATTGCTCATACTTTGGTGATGATTCAACATATTTTGGCTCTGAAAATATTCAAAGTTAAGATCTTGCAGCGAAGAAGACAAAGCTGTCAGGCCAGTAGCTGGATGCTGCGCAGTGTTCAGAGATGTTCACCCATTTCAGGCTTGGTTTGACGTTGCAGTCATAAAGATTTGGAATAACAACCATCTTCATTCTGCACACCTGTACTGTATCTGTGCTTTAACTCTTTGAGAAGAAAAGAGGTCCACGAGGCCCTCAGGGTCTTCTGGCTAATGTAGCTTTAAAAAGGACATGAATAGCAAGGAATCCTATTAATCATAATAGTAGTGGATGGTCATAATGCATTCAGGAAGTTGAACTAACTTGTGGTATAAATTCCTACATGCATCTAAAAAGCTTTAACAGAAGACACAAAATAACTGTGAAACTAGACCTTAAATTCATTCCAGGTTTTAAAAAGGTTGTATACCAACTATTATACTGTTCTACCATTAAACACACACACACACACACACACATATATATATATATATATATATGCGGCATGAGGTGGCAGTCTTGATGCGTTTCACAGACAGACACAGCCCCCTCCCCAGGCCTTTATGACGCGGCAGACTGTGGGCTGATATCCAGAGGTGTGCTTTCCCCATCAGGCCGTCTGCCTTCACACCAGGCCAGACAGAAACACAGCCGTAATGGAACAGACCAACACCAGCAGGTAGCCTAAAACACACTCTGGACTCTGGTGTGGAATGTATGCCCCCAAGTTTGTAATTCACTGAATAAGCTGAACTATAAAAGAGTAGCAAGAAGTGTGTACTTCAGATAGAACTTTCCTAAAAACATGTTGGTACGGTAACTTCACAATCAACCTTTGAGTCATAAAAGATTTCGGTCTAGGTCATTTAAGGAAATGTACTAAACTGCTCCCAAGTTCTTCAATCAGCTAAGGGGAATAGTGACTATATTCAATACAATATTATAAATAACAACAAGTGATAAAGGATACAGGACTTCAACATTGTATCCTGAATGTTTGGTTCACTTATTACTTATTTATTGTTTTTATATCTCATTATTTCAATGCAAAGGACTGCCAACCCTCATGCATTGACGACGCTGAAGTTGGCTTCCGATTCAGAGCATCCGATTCAGCAGTTAAGGGGAAAGTTAAGGGACATTTAATTTACAGCGCTGAGCAAACAATCCTCCGTGTTTGAATCTCTTAAATCGCTGCATAGCCGATTTATTTGGACTGGATTATCCCAGAGAGTCTAAAGATTCTTTATAACACAGTTTGAGATTTGTGAAACCTTTACTCTATTTGTGAAAATACAAAAAAGGGAGATTTCAGTGCTTTTTTCGCATCCTGACCACATTAGACCAGGTCCTGATCTGAAACCACGAGACCTAGACTCATAGAATCTGGACTGGATTATCCCAGAGGGTCTAAAGATTCATTATAACACAGTTTCAGATTTGTGAAACCTTTATTCTATTTGTGAAAATACAAACACAGGTGGAAGGCTGAGGTTGATGCAGCAGGCCAAGATCAGAATCAGAGAGTGAACCTCCCAGCTGGGCAAGCCTTTATGCCTTCTTGTATTTTCACAAATAGAATAAAGGTTTCACAAATCTCAAACTGTGTTATAAAGAATCTTTAGACCCTCTGGGAAAATCCAGTCCAGATTTGATGAGTGTAGGTCTAGTGGTTTTAGATCAGGACCTGGTCTAATGTGGTCTACATGTAAAAAAAGCACTGAAATCTCCCTTGTTTGTATTTTCAGAAATAGAATAAAGGTTTCACAAATCTGAAACTGTGTTATAAAGAATCTTTAGACTCTCTGGGATAATCCAGTCCAAATAAATCGGCTATGCAGCGATTTAAGAGGTTCAAACACGAAGGATTGTTCGCTCAGCGCTGTAAATTAAATGTCCCTTAACTTTCCCCTTAACTGCCAAATCGGATGCTCTGAATCGGAAGCCAACTTCAGCGTCGTCACGCATTGAGCGTGAGAGTCACGCAATTAACCCATATCTCACGCACTCACGCCACACTTGCCTTTCCTCACGCTAAGTTTTCGTCCAAAATAAATGTATATAAAAATAAAGTGAAGGAACAGCAAACCGAGCGGTCTACGAAATGAGACGGTCTTCTGGCTTAGTTGAGTAAAGTTGGAACGATATTGGGAGATTCTGATTTCACGGATCAATAACTCATGAACAAAACATTATTCAGACACAAATGACGTCTCCTAAGTACCGTGGTAAGGTTGACAACGAACAACTCAGGTCCGTCTGCAAAGTGCAACTCCGAAAAAAGAGAATACAATAATATTCAATCACTAGTAGGCCTATAAAGTATATTACTACCAAACTCACTACACATATCAATAGTCTCCTGTGTGTCATACTACAGCAGAGAGTTTTGAAGAAAATGCTTTTGAATAATTTTGGGGAATATTTATAATGTAAAATCTTCAATAAATATGGCATCATCTTGAATAACTTTACTATTAGTATATTTCTACCAAACACACTATTTGCATTGTTGTTGTTATCATCTGGTTAGCTAGCTGTGCTAATGGATATTAAAAGCTGTTTCTAAAACAAGGAGAGGGAGAGCTCTGTCCTGTCAAACTGAGAGAGATAACTACAGCACAGTGAGGTAAGGGACTCTCTTGAGTATTTAGATAGTTAACGTTAGTCTAGTTATCTCAGTGGGTCTCAAACGTTTTGGTCACCATTTATGAGAATAAGTAAAAACAGGTATGAAATACTATATGACAGTAAAACAAGAATATGTTTAAAAGGTGAGTGATTTTTAAAAAGAAAATCCGTGTACAGTTCTGTTTCATATGGGTGTTGAGAGATGTATCCATAGATCTCTTAATGTTGCTCTCAAAGTGCACCAGATTGATGAATTAAGTAAGTTTGAGAAACCGGCTCGAAATACACTTTTTGTTATATTCCATGGAATGCTCTTAACATCCCGATAGCAATGAATATCTTACGTGCTTTAACAAAAAATCCATAAAAAAACATCATCTCTGGAAGCCGTAGTACTGTAAAAAGCACGACCAATCATTTTAGCCGGCCCGGCTAAAATAACTGGATGGCCTACCTGCCTGTCAGCCTTCCATCTGTGCACAAACTTATCTCGTGCCCTCATTGGTCATGTGCGCGTTCGTGTGTGTTGGAGGAGGGGCTCTGTAAAGAAGTGGCAGATTTTTTCCGGCTGTGTATTTTCAAATTTTAGCGCACTCGAGCTGGTTTCTCCAAAATTACCTACCCCACCTTTAACTTCAATATTTTAATAAAAATCTTCCCGGGGGAGCATGCCCCCGGACCCCCTTAGAGGAGGTGAGGTCCACCATAACACTGTACATGTTACAGCCGCTGCTACCTTGTGCCTTTAACTCTGTGTGTGTGGGTATGCAAATGAGCTGTGCCTTTCCTATGCCGTCAGTGGCCGTCTCGACCTCGCAACATCCGCGGGGATTGGACAGACGTCACTCAAGTCCTGCCCCTTCTGCCACGTCATCCGGGGGAGGAGTATAAAGGCCGAGCACGAACAGCAGTCTGGAAGCTCTGTATTGTGTGACAGATGCCTCAACCCTCTCATTGTGACAAAGCCTTCGTTCTGTGATCCTGTAGACTGACTAGCAGTGTGTTGTAGTATTCTGTGTTTAGTATAGGGTTTTTTGGTGTATATTGCGTAGATCCAGGTTGCTTAGCTCCTGTAGACCCGCATTTAGGATAGTGACATTGTGAAACAGCTTAGACCCAGGTTAGCTTAGCGCCTGTAGATCAGCCTTTGTGAACATACTGCTTAGACCCCGGTGATTAGCCCGGTTGATCAGCAACAGCTGTGTTTCCACACAGCCTCGTTTTGATTATTGTTTTATTCCACGTTAGAAGTGAGGTACTTTTATTTTCCTTTTGTATGCCCTGGTGTTACTCTCTTTTGGAGTGCTCCTTTTGTTAACCAGTAACCGTTTGGCCCTTTGTTGGTGCCAAACTGTGTGTGTACATTCTGGTATTTATCATGTTTTGGTTACAAAATAAACCACCGGTAACAATTACCAATTCCAAACTGGTCGTGTCGCTTCCCTTTGTACCCCTAGCCAAGAGGGAACGTAACAGTATACATGAACGTTTCTTTTTTCGGTTCAACAAAAAAAAAGTCTCACTCCAAGGTGAACTCAAAGGTTGGTAGCCCATTTATGTTAATGTGTGTTTGGGAAGTTTTAATGATCTTTCAGGCGTCTTGGCTGTAAATCAGAAACAACTAAGAGGGATTTATCTCGGGGAGGAAGAGACACCCGCACTCTTGAGCGCACTTTTCTTCTTATCTCTACCTCTCATGTTCAGCCAAAATATCATCAATTTAGATTATTCCTGCCTCAAGAAACATCAAATGATTTCCACATGTCTCCACGGGTCAAACAACATTTAAAGAGCTTTAAAAGTGTGAACGATCCATCAGCGACTGATGAAAGCAGAGATTGTTCTCTGACTTGTTTGGGCCTAAAGACTGACAGAAGATTAGACTGCAGCAGGTTTGATCAGTCCTCAGTGTAGCTGTAATCAGAGAGCTCTGCCGATGACCTGTTCAACTTCAAGCACAGCAGAGGAAGTAGATAAAACTGCTTAATGTGTGGCAAGTACATCACCTCAAGTACTGTTCCTATGAGTGGTACTTGATTTGAGTATTTTCTTTTCAGGGTAATATTGTACTTTTCATTCTACTTCATTTTCTACTTAACTTTTCAGATTCAGAGCAATAACACAAAATATCAATCCATATAGTTATATCGATAAGGCATAATTCCCAAGAGTGCAAATGCCGGTGCTCTACTTTTCCCAACATATTCTCAACCACGAAAACATAAAATATATTCACTTTGGGAAGCACTTCTCATTACAAACAAATACCTTTTCAATAATGAGAAATGTGTGTGAAGGGGTTTTGATAAAAAAAATATATCAATAAACCAACAGAGCTGCAGCCGGTCATCAGAAGGCAAGTAAACTCTTGCAAAAAGAGCACTAGAATCTGCCCTGATGCAGGTCACCTAGTGGAAGGGTGTTTCGTTCATTATTATTCAAGCTACATTTATATTTGTCTCAAAATGCCTGTAAATATCAAAGTTTCTGGCTGGCAATATCTGCTGTTAGGGGTTGCATTAGGTCAGGAAAGAGTAGTGTCCTGGGTGATCAGTTCTCCACTTCTCTTATGCCCTGAAGATACCCCCTGATTAGCCGAGAAGGTTTCTCAATACTCTAATTTCCCCTCCTCGACTCCTCTGTCCTCCGGTAGTGACCCTGAAATGAATTTCAGCGCGCCATTTTGAAGGACATCTCATTTCTCTAAATGCACTTTGAGGACCGAGCATCGAGGAGGCTCTCTGGAGGAGCTCTAACCGAGGAGACACTGGCTGCGTTTCACTTTGGTTAAATGGATTCCTTGCGTCCCTCACTTGCGTCGTTTCCCTGTGACTAGTCCCTCCCACCAGGGAAGCATGGAGGGACGCAAGGAAACCACGAGAAGCAGGGAAATGAGTTTTAAGAGCAATGGGACGTCCTTTCCTCCGGAGCGTCACGTGAAGCGACGTCCGTTTGTGATGACGCCGCACAGCTGATCGTCTGACAGCAGCTCTGTCCCTGTTATTTTAACAAACACCCCCGCCACACATTTACTGACACAAACATTTGTATCATCTGTTGTAGACCCAAATAAATAAAATCAAATAAGAACTCATTCTCAAAAAAGATAAACGCCATTCTTAAAATGTATAAATGAACATTAGTTGGATTAATATTGATTAGAGTGCTAAAATAATTGAGAGAAGAAAAAGAGATGTTATCTATCAAAACCCAGTTAGATTAACATTCATTGGATTGCACACTTTGTTTGTGTGGATATGTGGCAAATTAACATTTTAAAAATAGCACTTAATGACTGACTTAATGGAAATGACAATAAATGAAAATGTAAAACGAAAAAAGCGATCATGAAAATGTTTCCAAAAAATGAAT
Source organism: Harpagifer antarcticus (assembly GCA_902827135.1). Lineage (NCBI taxonomy): Eukaryota > Metazoa > Chordata > Actinopteri > Perciformes > Harpagiferidae > Harpagifer > Harpagifer antarcticus. Next base: position 668,524 of record CADEHL010001030.1, on the reverse strand, counting down.
AAAATGATTTTTGACCACTTTGTTGTTCAGATATATCACATATTTGTAACTAAATGATACATGAATTGAAACAAAACTAGGGCTGTCAGTCGATTAAAATATTTAATCGCGATTAATCGCATGATTGTCCATAGTTAATCGCAAATTAATCGCACATTTTTGATCTGTTCTAAATGTACCTTAGAGGAATATCTTTCAAGTTTTTAATACACTTATACACTCACAACATATGAGTGGACAAATATGCTTTATGCTAATGTTTATTATCAGTTGAACAATGACAATTATTCTCATGAATATTAAACACAACAACCTCTGAACATTACAAATATTCGCCTCAATTCAACCTGGAACCTCTCTCATACAATAATACAATACAAATGGTGTGTGTGTGTGTGTGTGTGTGTGTGTGTGTGTGTGTGTGTGTGTGTGTGTGTGTGTGTGTGTGTGTGTGTGTGTGTGTGTGTGTGTGTGTGTGTGTGTGTGTGTGTGTGTGTGTGTGTGTGTGTGTGTGTGTGTGTGTGTGTGTGTGTGTGTGTGTGTTATGGATCGTTGGAGCTATGTGCAACTCAAGGCATATGCTCGTACGGGAGCTGCCTGGACGCTGCAATCATGTTGCGCGCACTATCCGTGCTTAGTGTGCTGACTTTTCGTACAATGTCCCACTGTGTGGCTACAGTGAAATTACCTGTAGGACTAGTGTAGGATTACCTAAATCTTTCTTACAGTGCAGACGCTTTTCTGCTTGCTCCTGCCTCTGCTTACTTTTTATGCTGATTTTTCTATTCTTATTGTCTGAAAACTTCGAGCAGCGGCTCCTGGACATTAACTTATCACTGGGACAATTCATCTTCGTAAATAGACGGAGGGTTTCAGCCATATTTCAAAAATGTTACGACGACCTCAGTCTTACAGTAGCGTGGCCTAGCAACAGCTAAAGCCTGGTAGGCTGCATGCTATTTAGCTTAAGCTAGTTAGCAGCAAAATGCCTCCGTTCTCTATAGATGACTTCCACAAACTTATACAGAAGATGGCTGTGTTGGAAATGAAAATGCAACGGTTGGAAGTTAACGTGGAAGTGAATGGACTATGTCGTGGGAATGACACCACTTTACCAGTTGTGCAAAATAATGGAGAAGGGTATGCTAACTCACAGCTAGTTAGCAGCTACAAGGATTCCAAGGAACAGGAGGGCTGTGTGCTGGGTAATAAATCTACAAGTGGTAGTCCTCCCTGGAACTCTCTGGGTGCAAAGCCTAAGAGTACATCATTTCCATGGGATTTGGGAGGACGGATAACAGGCAGAGCCCAGCGCTCTGAAATCTGTGATGCGACCGGCTGGCCTGCATTGTTATCACCAAGGAAGAGCACCTCTTCAACCCCAGTTCCTACTAGGAAGCCGCAGTGGACAGCTGCTAAAGGGAGAATTACAAACAATCCTCCTAAACCACCAAATGTGCCAATCCAGAACAGATACGCTCCGCTGACCGAGAACCGGAGATCTCTTTCTGATGACCTGGATAACCTGTCCTCTTCACACAGCAGGGTAAGGACCACTAGCTACTCCAAAAGTAAAAGGCTAGAGGGAAAGCTAACGACTGGGCCTGAAACTCTGATTGTGGGTGACTCTGCTGTAAGAGATGTAAAAGGTCTGTGTAGTAAGTGTGGAGGAAACTTCTGTGTAGCAATGCAGTGGGAGTCACCGACTCAGGAAGGAGACACGGTAGAGCAGGAGCTTTGATGTCAAACACTGATGATTTATTTGGAGTTTCGGCCGGAGGATTCACATCACAAGTCACAGCAGTCAGGTGAGACTGCAATTCTGGAGCGCCTCTCTCTCGTTAGCCCATTTAACTGGTTTCACAGAGAGTAATCAACATATTTTGATAAGATAGCTTAGACCAGGGGTGTCAAACTCATTTCGCATCGTGGGCCACATACGGCCTAGGGAGATGTCAAGTGGGCCGGACCATTAAAATTATACCATACTCTGCTATAAATAACCAAAATATCATGTCTTTCCTTTGTTTTGGTGTAAAGAAGCACAAGAACATTAGGAAAATATTGAAATTTAATGAACTATCCTTTTACAAAACATTTCATGAAACACCTCATATTTCCTTAGACAAATGTGCAATTTACTTTTATCATTCACAAATATGCATTGCAACAGATCCCACTGATTGTACAAAGGCACAAAACTTTAATTGGTACTGAAAAATATAGTAATGCACTTTAAGATTAAATGAGACTTTTAAAGAAAGGAATTTTTAAATCACTTACACATACGCATATAAAATCTAAATGTAATCCCTGCACACCTTACAAACTAAGGAGAGTGATTTTAAATGTGTAATGAAGAAAGTGTTCGCCTGTCTTGTAAATCTGTAAACTTCATACATGAAACATACATACACATACAATACATACTGAAAATGTATGGAGTTGTATGAACAGTAGAATTCCATCACACAACTTTTGTTTTGAAGCTGCTGACTAACATTAAAGTGCACATTTTTTAAATCACCACAGTAAGGATTCATCTTCACAGAGCTGTATTCTTTCAATGCAAACAGTATCTAAGGCAGCATTTTAAAGGTGTTAGTCGAGTTTGGACTTGTATTTGTTCCTGAAACTTGGCATCTTTTGGCCTGTACAAGTGCATCAACACCAGGTGTCATGTCCTGACTAGCTGTCACTTTCAGAATGTCATTTAAGTGCTTGTTTGTGAGCTTTGAACGCATTTTTGTTTTATTGATATTCATCACTGAGAAAATTTGTTCACAAAGGTAGGTTGTCCCAAACATGCACAAAATTTTAGCAGCCAGGGCTGTTAATTTGGGGTACCCTGGTAGTAGATACTGATAAAATCTGTCCAGACCTACAGAGGCAAATTTGCCCTTCAAATCTGCATCACACTGCAAATCAATTATCTCTAGCTGAATTTCGACCGGCAGATCAGAAGCTTTAACTGTGAAAGGTGAGCGAAAAACTGAAAATTCTGTCTCAAGTTCACCAAATACCTGAAAACGTTTCTCAAACTCCCGCAGTAGTCCTGCAATTTTGTCTTTGTACCGTTTCATGTCCGCATCAGGTCTGGTCACACACACATCTCTCAGACAGGGGAAATGAGCAGGGTTGCCATTTGCCAGTTGCATCTCCCACAAAGTCAGCTTCAACTTAAATGCATGTATGTTGTCAGAAAACTGTGTGACAACTTTTTTGCGGCCTTGCAACATTTTGTTCAGATTGTTCAAGTGTTCAGTAATATCAACCAAGAATGCAAGGTCCCGTAGCCATTCCTGAGATTGTAATTCCAACACCGGTTTTCCTTTTTTCTCCATGAACTGTCCGATTTCCTCTCGTAGATCAAAGAAATGCCTCAGCACAGCGCCTCGGCTTAACCATCTCACTTCAGTGTGGTATGGCAGGCTGTGGGTAATGTTGCTGTCGCTGAGAAGTTTGCCAAACTGACGATGGTTCAGACCTCTGGACCGGATGAAATTTACAGTGCGAACAACCACCTCCATGACGTGGTCCATTTTCAGCGACTTGCAACACAATGCCTCCTGGTGCAAAATACAGTGAAATGTCCAGAAACGATCTCCTCCATTAAGGGCTTGTACTTTGTCTTTGAACTTTGTCGCGACACCTGCTTTCTTTCCGACCATGGATGGCGCGCCGTCTGTAGCCAGGCTGACAGCGCGGGACCAGTCCACTCCAACTCTGTCCAATGCAGCAACGACAGAGCCGAAAATGTCCTCGGCTGTTGTGGTGTCCATCATTGGCACCAACTCAAGAAACTCTTCAGTAACAGTCAATGTCTCATCAACTCCTCGAATAAATATGGCCAGTTGGGCCACGTCTGTGATGTCAGTGCTCTCGTCAATTGCCACGGAAAATGCAATAAATGACTTGACTCTCTGTTTCAATTGACTGTCTAAATCTGGCGATAGTTCCGAAATCCTCTCTGCTATAGTATTCCTCGTCAGGCTAATATTGGCAAAAGCTTGTCGCTTCTCGGGACATACAAGTTCAGCCGCCTTCATCATGCATCGTTTAACAAAGTCACCGTCGGAATACGGCTTCGATGCTAATGCTATTTCGCTAGCAATTAGGTAGCTGGCTTTTACCGCTGCTTCACTGACTTCTCGGCTCTGGATGAAAGTTGACTGCTGTTTCCTCAGACCCGCCAGCAATTCGTTAATCTTATCTCTTCTCAGTTGTCCTTGCAAGCCGTCATATTTTTCGCTGTGATGAGTCTCGTAGTGGCGTCGAATATTATATTCCTTCAATACCGAAACTTGTTGCAAACACACCAAGCACGAAGGTTTTCCGTGCATCTCTGTAAATAAATAGGACGTGGTCCATTTTTCTTTGAAAATTCTACACTCCTTATCTACTTTTCTCCGTTTGGATAACGACATTTTGGCTAATGAGGGTGTAGCGGAGAAATAGAGACCAAGGTATTAACAACGTCGTAACAAGCAGCAGATGGCGCATTGATACCGTCTGCTGTTTTCAGTCTGTCTCAGTGATGCGGCTTGTCTTCTACTCTGATGGAAAGAGTGCGCCCCTTAGCGGATAATCCATGAATTGCAGCGAATTAAAAATATTAATTCCATGTCTTTTATGCATTTTTTCCACTTTCAAATTATCCTGCGGGCCTGATCGAACCTCCTTGGGGGCCGGTTCCGGCCCGCGGGCCGTATGTTTGACACCCCTGGCTTAGACAGTTGGGCACACTGAGTCACTTGCATCCGTCACTTATGGCCTCGAAGATTTCATACCTTGGAGTCCACAAATAACAAAGAAGGAAGTGTCCCAGTGCACCCACAACAACAGACCATCTGTGACCTAGTGTTGCCCGGTCACAGAATGGGAACAATAACATTATGGCTGAAGCAGCCTATGTCCTTAAAGGAGATAAACAGACGTCAGGGTTGGTCATGTACGTCATATCTAGGAGTCTAGGACAATAATTTCCCTAACAGTAAGAACAACACCAAAGTACTCTGTTTTCCCAAGGATATGGTCTCTGACTTGGCTGAGAAGATCCTGCATATTGGGGCTGAACATCCGACTGTGAAGAATGTGGTACTGCACATTGGAACAAATTATGTTGTGAAACAAGAGTCAGAAGTGCTGAAAGAAGACTTTAAATGTTTGTTGGAAACTGTCAGCTCTCTAAATGCGGAGGTGTTCATCAGTGGCCCTCTCCCGCCAGTCAGAAGAGGAGTGGAGAGATTCAGCAGAGATTCAGCAGATTGTTTGCACTGAACACCTGGCTTAACGCGTTAACTTGACAGCCCTAAACAAAACACGGTATAAACTGAGGAGTGACTCCCGTGAGGTTCATGTATTTTCTTCACTCCGCTGGGAAACTGCTCTCATGTCAAGAAGCATCAGATCAGTGCATGCACTGCATCGTCCAATCAGTGAGCTGTGTTGATTAGATAGATACACACTCCTACCACAAGGTGTCGCCACATAGTTGTGACCTATGTTTAAATACACATGTACGGTAAGGGACCCGAACAAGACCTCTTGATTAAAACTTGGCTAACACTTTAGCATGGAGCACGAATCAGTTCATTAATAGACCAACAAACAAAACATGGTACCAGGAGTAAATTATGAAGTAAAATAAAAACACATTAAGTGAGGAGTTGTGACAAGCGACATGGATTCATTAAAGCCACCGGAGACGCTAAAACTTTCAGGAAATGTCGACAGCAACTGGCGGACCTTCAAGCAGCAGTTCCAGCTTTACATCACGGCCATGGGACTGGAAACTAAGCCGGATGCTAGGAAGGTAGCTAACTATAGCAGGCCCACAGGCGATAGAAGTGTACTACTTTTGTGTATGAAGAGCAGGCTGATAAAGACAAACTGGATAAAGTGCTCGAGAAATGTGATGCCCACTGCTCTCCCAGAAAGAACGAAACATACGAGAGATATGTATTCCGTTCACGTGTGCAGCAGCATGAGGCTTTTGATATCTTTCTGACTGACCTGAAGCTAAAAGCACAGTCATGGGGGACTCCATGATACGGGACCAGATCGTTTTTGGCGTGGAGGATAAAAAGGTCAGAGAAAGGCTGCTAAGGGAAACGGAGCTGACATGTGAAGCAGCTATAAAAATCTGCCATGCAAGCGAGCTGTCCCAAATGCACGTCAGGACTTTCAGCGAGATGGCGGGCGCGGCTAACGTGAGTGATGGCGCAGCAGTTGGTGCGGTCTCCAGCCAAGGCAAATGGCGCGCACAGACGCGGCCTACACAGCGGTCGGAAGAAGGGACATTCAGCTGTAAGCGCTGCGGCTAGAAGCACAAACCACGACAGTGTCCGGCATTTGGTAAGCAATGCTCTAATTGCCAGGCCCAGAACCGATTTGCTAAGCAGTGCTTTTCAAAAGGAAATGAGAGGAAGAAAGGAAAGTCTGTAAACTTAGTGGAAGACGATGATTTAAGTGAGACATTTTTTGTTGGCATGGTGAACTGTGAAACTGAGCAAAAAGAGGTTAATGCAATCAGAGAAGACAAATGGATAGCTCCACTGATGATTAACGGGACAATAATAACTATGAAACTGGATACTGGTGCAAAAGCAAACCTGATGAGCCTGTCTGACATCAAGGCAATAAAAGATAAGCCACAAATAAAATAAAAAAAACACAGGCACTAAAAGATTATAATGGAAAGAAAATTAACAGTTTGGGTGTGTGCATATTAAAGGTAACCTCAAAAGGTAAAGTGCACCACCTACTTTTCTCTGTTGTCGCTGATGGACTTGATTCACTGCTGAGTGATAAAGCATGTGAAGATTTGGAACTTGTCAACAGAGTGTATTGCATCAACACAACTGTGAGTACACCAAATGACTCAATTGATTGTATAGTACAGAGTTATGCAGATGTGTTTAAGGGTTTTGGTGTGTTGCCCTTCACATACAAAATCCAGCTCAAAGAAAATGCACAGCCAGTTGTGCATGCTGCAAGAAGAGCTCGACAGAATGACAATGCTCGGAGTGATAAAAAAAGTTGAGGAGCCAACAGACTGGGTTAACTCGATGGTCTGTGTAAAGAAGAAAAGTGGTGATTTAAGAGTGTGTATGGACCCAAAAGATCTTAATGAAAACATCAAGCGTGAACATTATCAGATACCCAAGCGTGAGGAAATCACAAGTGAAATGGCAGGTGCCAGCTTCTTCACAAAGCTTGATGCGTCTCAAGGCTTTTGGCAGCTGAAACTGGATGAAAGCAGCACCAAATATTGCACCTTTAATACACCATTCCTCAGACTGCCCTTTGGGATCATCTCAGCATCCGAAATATTTCACAGAGCGATGGAGCACATCATTGAGGGGCTGGACGGTGTTCGAGCATATGTTGATGACATCATTGTGTGGGGCTCTACACTACAAGAACACAATGAGAGGCTAAAAAAGGTGCTGGAGCGCATACACAAGTATGGACTCAAGCTTAACAAGAGCAAATGCGAGTTTGGAGTTCAAGAAGTTGTCTTTCTCGGAGACAAGCTCTCTGCACAAGGTGTACAAGCTGACCAAGAAAAGATCAGAGCCATACAGGATATGCCAAGGCCCACAGACAAGACAGGGGTACTTCGCATTATTGGGATGGTCAACTTCATAGGTACATTTATTCCAAATCTATCTGCAAAGACATCTTGCATCCATGAGCTCCTGCACAAAGAAAATGAGTTTAAATGGACAGTCAAACATGAGCAAGAGTGGAAAACACTCAGACAGACACTCACAACTGCACCTGTATTGACATTCTTTGACCCAACAAAGACGATTAAAGTTTCAAGAGATGCTTCAAAGGATGGAATAGGCGCAGTGCTCCTACAAGTTGAAGGCGAGCATTGGAAACCAGTGGCCTATGCATCCAGGTCAATGACACAGACTGAGTGCAGATATGCTCAAATAGAAAAAGAATGTCTGGGACTGGTTTATGGCTTGGAGAAGTTCCACAGCTACGTTTATGGCCTACCTTCATTCACAGTAGAGACAGATCATCGTCCCCTTGTATCCATCATTAAAAAGAATTTAAGTGAAATGACACCAAGGATACAGCGTCTCATGATGAAGATGCAGAGATATGACTTTGAGCTGATCTACACACCTGGAAAGCACCTGATACTTGCTGACGCTCTCTCACGAGCACCTACAGTGGATTATGTGAGTACAACTGAAGAGGATGTGAAAAGTCATGTGAACATGGTGTCTGCTGCTCTTCCTGTATCAGACAGTCCAGACAGATAGCTGAAGAAATAGCAAAAGACACAGAGCTGCAGTGTGTCATTGCAAATATGCAAAATGGATGGCCTGTAGGTTCCTGTCCGCTCTTCTACCACATCAGAGGTGAACTGAGTGTCGTTGATGGACTATTACTGAAACAACACAGGATTGTCATTCCACGCGCATTGAGACAGGAAGTACTACAAAGAATACATGAAGGTCATCTGGGTGTTGAAAAAGGCAAAAGACGGGCGAGAGACAGTGTTTTCTGGCCTGGAGTAAATAAAGACATGGAGAGACTGATTGGTACGTGTGACACATGCCAGACACACAGAAACAAACAGACTAAAGAGCCCATGATAGTGACTGATGTGCCAACAGCACCATGGGATAAAGTTGGAATGGATTTGTTTTCATCTCAAAGGTAAAGACTATTGGTCATTGACTATTACTCAAACTTTCATGAAATGGCACTACTATCAAACTCATCATCAACATGTGTCATAACACATTCAAAATCCATTTTTGCAAGACATGGCATACCTAACACAGTAGTGAGTGACAACGGACCGGGTTTCAACAGCAGAGAGTGGCAAGAATTTGCAGAACAGTATGACTTTAAGCATGTGACCTCAAGTCCTCATTATCCACAGTCAAATGGGAAAGCTGAAAAGGGAGTTCACATTCTCAAGCAACTTCTAAAGAAAGCTGATGAGAGTGGCTCAGACCCATACCTCGCTTTACTCAGCTACAGAGCCTCACCTCTGGAGTGTGGACTGTCACCTGCTGAACTTCTGATGAATCGTAAGTTGTGCACCACACTGCCAAGCTATTCAAAGCAAAAGAGACACCCAAAGCTGCAACACCAACTACAACAACAAAAGATGAAGCAGAAAACATGGTATGACAAAACAGCTAAGCAGCTTCCATTGCTATCAAGTAATGCCAGAGTCAGGATTGAGGGTCCTGATGGATGGAGAACTAAAGCCACTGTTCTTCAGGAAGTAGCAGCGCGATCTTTCACTGTGAGGACAGAGGAAGGACAAATCTTCAGACGCAATCGTCGCAGTCTTATGAAAACAAAAGAGGCTGGTCAACAGCTCAGTGAATCCATCATTGAGTCTGAGTTCACACCTTCACCACAGACAGACTGTGATACTAACACTCCAAGTGAACATGTGGTCAGAAGATCTACAAGGGAAATCAGAAAACCAGATGGACTGAATCTGTAATTGAGAGACTGGTTTAATGGATGTTAAAATGGTGTAAATGTTTAGACAATTTCCAAGTTTGTGCTAGTTAGCATTCTGAGTACATTTAGACCAGATGTTTATTTGTTATGGCATGGTAGAGAAATCAAAATGTTTGGTTAAAATTGATGTTGCACTATTTGTTTATATTACCTCAAAGAAAGGGGGTTGTGTTGATTAGATAGATACACACTCCTACCACAAGGTGTCGCCACATCGTTGTGACCTATGTTTAAATCCACATGTACGGTAAGGGACCCGAACAAGACCTCTTGATGGAGCACGAGTCAGTTCATTAATAGACCAACAAACAAAACATGAGCGATACACAGTAAGGGGGCGGGGCGAGTGTCTGAGGATTTCATCGAAGCATAGTCTGGTGGTTTCTCGATTATAGCTCCTCCATTATCGCTCCTCGGTCCTCCGGCAAAAATAAGGCCATTGGGACACTACTCAAGATGGCGCAGACAAATCAACTTCCGGTGAGACCGAGGAGCGAGGAAATGAAAAATAAGAGAAGTGAAACTCAGTCACTGATGGTTCCTCCACGGCTCCTCCGCGGATGCATTTCAAACATACAGATTTACAATCTGTATGTTTGAATATGGATCTTAAGTTGGCGTGACGTTGAAGCAGCGACCCTGCTGTAGTTCCTTTATAGCATAACGTTAACATTTTGCTTCTTGCGACTAGATTTATGCTTCGAAAATTATAAAAGTATAGACATGTGGATATTATCCGGCTGAACAAAACATGACCCCTCTCTTAAATGTGTGTCAACCACAGACCTTATTTCGAGCTATTTTCCAAAATCCTATGAAGAAATTGCGGAAGGAGTTTACATCCGGGTTTTAGGACACGGCACTGTGGTATCCAGTCTCTGATTGGGCGCATCTCCTGTGGGCGGCACCAAGTCTCGAGGATAGGAGTGGAGGAGGGGAAATTTGAGTGTTGAGAAACCTCTATAGCAGGGGTGGCCAACCCGCGGCTCTCGAGCCGCATGCGGCTCTTTGCCTAGTTTCATGCGGCTCTTCAGTTCATATCGAATTGTGTGAGTTTGGGGGAGAGACACTGACTCCTGACTAGTGTTGCACGGTGTACCGATACTTGAAAGGTACCGCGATACCCTGCCGTTAAAAACGTTACTATTCCTCCGTTTCATTAGTATCGGTACTTTAACACTAGAACCGCCAGAGGTCGCTGTATACCTATATCCGCCAACGGGTAAAGTTTACCCGCAATTGATTTCCAAGGTACAATGTATCATACAGAACAGTGAGTTTTGATCGCACAGGGATGAAATGTATACCAATATAATCTGTGGACTCTCAGCTTTTCATATTATATAGTTTGTACAGATAGCATGAAGTATAAAATATCGCTACAGTGCTGATTTAAATGCTTGGTGTTAGACTTGTGTTTTGTTTAGGTATATCTCTCTCTCTCTCTCTCTCTATAACTATCTATCTGTCTATCTCTCTATCTATATATATATATATATCCATCTATCTATCTCTCTATCTATAGGAACACCAGTAGACAAAAGGCGTTGCTATAGCAACACGTCATGTTTATGTTTACGCCGAAATCAATAGCGCGAGGATCGCTGCATATTCTATGGGAGAAATATTACCCACTCTCGCTAATAAACGCTTGATGTTAGGCTTGTGTTTCGTAAAGGTGAAAATGCTTCATATCGTCTGATAGCCTTCTACTCATACAAAAACAACAACATGACAATAATATAATGATGTATTTGTTATATAACTGAACAGCAGATAACACAGAACGTATACAAATAACAAAAACCATCAGAGAAGAAGAACAATAAGAACACATCGATCACAACGCTTCACAAACACTCAAACACAATTGTTGCAAACACTGAGCACCTTGGCTGTGCATTTGCCACACACAGCATCCCCACACTTGACACATGTGCAGAACGTTTTATTCTGCATGCAGTGCGCCTTCACCATGCAGGTCATTCCCCTGCGCTCTTCTGCACCAGCACCGCTGAAGGGCAGGTCCGCAAGTGGTGGCGCTTTTGATGCCATCCACTCAGCGCGCAGCTCGTGTGCCAGCTGGAGCATGAAGTCTATCTCTCTATCAATATATCTATCTATCTATCTCTCTCTCAATCTATCTATCTCTCAATCTCTCTCTCTATCTACAGCAGTAGACAAAAGGCGTTGCTATAGCAACACGCAGAGATGGAGTACTCGAGTCCTGGACTCGGACTCGAGTCGGACTCGAGTGCTGATTTTCGGGACTCGTGACTTGACTCGGACTCGCACACTGATTGACGCGACTCGGACTCGGACTCGTGAATTCTCACGCACGATGACTTGGACTTGGACTCGGACTCGGCTCGGGCACTCCTTGGGATGACTCGGACTCGTGAATTCTCACGCACGATGACTTGGACTCGGACTCGAGCAAGTTTTCTCTGGAGTCTGATGTCCTCTGTGTCCTGGCGTGTGCACCTGCGAGGCGAGTTCACGTACTGGGCGCGCCCCCGCTGCTATACCAGTCTAAAGATGTCCAGAGACACACCCCGCATCGTGCTGTATGCTTTTAAAGATTTCGTTTCCATATTGGGAAAGAGCAGCGCAAAATGCACATTATGTGGACAGAAGATAGAAGAGAAGACTGGGACAACGTCGAATTAAATCGCCGTGAAAATCGACACCTTCCACGGCGGCACCCAGAAAAGTAAGTAGAAATGCTATTGTTAGCTTGCTAACCCACGTTAACGTTAGCCACTAAATTGACTCCACAAAGGTTTTAAGATGTCGGGTTAGATGGAGGTAGGGGTTGATATCACATCCTAGGGACCAAGTGCAGTTTTATTGTCTAGATAGATACTGTTAAAAAGCTATACATGTCCTTGGTGATACTGCAGATGATGAGTAGCCTTAGCCTACAATGAACGTGAAAATTAGAGACTGAAAATGATCTCCGTCACGGAGGCTCCATAACACATTACTCTAAGGATGGAGTTCATATATATTTAGGTAGGCTGTAATGAACACTATCATCAGAGTAATGTGATCAATACAATAAGTAAAGATTCAGCCGATAACATGAAAGCACATGGCTACTTAACATGCAGAATGTCGTCAAGTAGCAATGTGCTTTCTGGGGCTTAATCTTTATTGATATAATTTAAACGTTCACTTATTGGTTGTTGGACATTGTGATATTATATTTATTATATTCGCTTTGTGTTGTGATGTTTTGCCGACTGTGTTGAAATAAATTAACAAAATATTCGTTCATTGCAACACATTTAGAATCATATTACATATTTACACTTGACACATGTTATTGTTTTAAGTGTTCATTGATGTGCATTGTCCCTGCTAAATAAACGATTAAATATCCATTTTTACCATTAGTGGCTTGCTTGGTTTGTGCTTGAACATTCCATTTTTTAAGGCTCAGGATTATGGTTTTTATGTCACTGTTATATAGCACACTGATAACAATGTTACTTTTAACATTGTTTCTCAATCCTTGAACTCAAACCATATTTGGATGGTCCAAAAATGTATTTAAATTATTATCATAAACATGCCACAACTAGTTTGCAATGGTTGAGGATTAGTAGTTGGGGTAGCCCTAATTTTAACCATACAATTTATTTAGCAATAAGAAAGATTTTTTGCTGAAGTGTGTATTCTTTCTTCCCCTAGGCACAAAAAGCTCCTTGAAAACAAGGTTCACAGAGATCTTCCAAGCAGTGAAGATGCCAGGATGCGAGCCAGCTGAAGGAAGAGGTCCCACCGAATTTCCTTTCACGACTGCTTACTTCATAGCATCTGTTTTGGACCCATCGTTTGGTTTCCAGTGGCTAAAACATGATGTGCAGCTGGACAGTGATGACAAAGATCAGCTAATGACTCAGATCATTGGTGAGACATGTTCACTTGTTATATATGTATGCAGGCTCTAACTTATACTAGCCATTATTAATTATAGTTATATGTGTACATGAATGTCTAGAAGTGGTTTATCTGTTTGTAGATATTGGGGTGTGTGTAGCCAAAATAAGAATACTCAATCCTTATGGAAAGAATTACCAAATTATAAGGCCATTTTTACACATTAGCCTTTTCAAGTAAAACAAATTAACATAATCTATAAATGGTATCACAAACAAAATAATAAGATCAGTAGCAGATTTATTCACAAAAGTATACCCTCTCATTTCAGATTGTATCAAGGCAGAGGGTGAGAAGCAAATGATCTCAACAGCAGGACCAGAACAAGGTGATGTTCCAGTGTCTCCTCCTGCTCCTGAAGCTCCTCAGAAGAAGCTGAGAATGTTCTCCCACTACAGCAAGACTCCCTCCTCCACCCACAGTCGGTCTGTCCAGGCTCAGCTGACTGCATACCTCGACTTGATTGACAACCAGGCCTCAGACCCATGCTTCAAGTTTTGGCAACAAAATAAATCCCAGTTCCCTGTCCTCCATCAGGTTGCCACACAGGTATTCTCCATCCCTGCTTCCAGTGCACCCATTGAAAGGGTATTCAGTCATGGAGGCATTTTTATGAGGCCTCACGTGCAAGGTTGAGTTGTTCGATGTTGTCAAATCTGATGCTTTTAAAATGCAACAAGGATGTTTAAGTGTGTGTGCCTGAGTGGGTGCTCATCTGCTCCTGACGCTAGCAGCTAAAAACATATTTTTATGCCAGACTAAAGTTCCCTGCCAGACTAGAGTGGCACAGTGACGCGTCCTAAAACCCGGAAGTAAGCTGCGCATGGGTTCCTTCGACAAAGAAGCCATGCAATTTCTCCATAGGATTTTGGAAAATAGCTGTTTGTGGTTTTCCGTACACCTGTAAGATGCTTTTTAAGTATTCTAAATGCATAATTTCAACTGGGTGTCTGTCCAATAGGGCCACATTATGGTAGGAGAGGGGACCCCATCACTTCACTAACATAGAGAGGAATTGGAGCCAGATTCAAATTGGAAATTGAATGAAAATGTTACTTATATTGCGTAGAAAGCCCTGCATGCTTTCTCATGTTCTATTGTTCTTAATAATGTATTTTCAGTTTCTGTGGGTTTTCAAACCATTAAATAAGTTCAATTGTGACATTGTGTCATTGTGTTTAATGTATACCATTTTCATTTGTAAAGCAGCTCTTTGAAGATGCTAGAACGGAGCACTGGAGGCAATATTGGAACTGGACTCAACCTTGATGATGATGATGATGATAATAATAATAATAATAATTATTATTATTATTAGTAATAAGCTTTATATTTGTATAACACCTTTTTTAATACAACAATTGTAGGCACACTCGCTTCACAGCAGTTCAATAGACACATTAGTATACCATGACAGGATAAAAGCAATGTAGAGGAGCTACAGCTACATTTCAACACATATATCCACTAAGATTAATACATGAAGACTTGTGACTCGGACTTGACTTGGACTCTTCTTGGGTGACTCGGACTTGGACTTGGACTCGAACACAGGTAATGGTGACTCGGACTCGACTCGAACACTCCTTGGGTGACTCGGACTTGGACTCGGACTCGAACACAGGTAATGATGACTCGGACTCGGACTCGACTCGGACACTCCTTGGGTGACTCGGACTTGGACTCGGACTCGACTACGACTGTCCCTAGGTGACTCGGACTTGGACTCGGACTCGAAGAGTGGGGACTCGAGAGTGACTTGGACTCGTGAATTGGTGACTTGACTACAACACTGGCAACACGTCATGTTTATGTTTACGCGCGATGCATTTCTATGAGGTAAATATTACCCGCTGGCGGAAATAGGTATAAATAGCAATTTTTTTGGCGATTTTTTCAATCTGACTTCATATTGACAATGTTTAACAACACAGGGTGCTACATGACACACTTTCAGGAAAAGTCACGGACTGGGAGACGTTAATATTTTATTGAAAAAAAGTTACATACAATAAAAAAAACAGCTGCGGGTAAAATGTACCCGTTGGCGGTTCTAGTGTTAAGAATGACGGGGGAAAGTACTCCGGTGAGAAAGCGCCGTTTTAATAAGAGCTGTGTGTGTTCAGCGCTCTGCTTCCACTCCCTGCTCTGTAGCCGTGCCTGCAGTCCCTCCCTCTCAAGCACGCTCTAAGTCCCTCCCCTCTCTCGTGCACGTGCTAGCTGCCAGAGCATGTGAGAAAGCGAGAAGCATGGCTGCACGTGGGAGTGCAACTGCCGTTGCGCCTCGGCTTGTTGACAACAAAGACGCCAGAAGCTACATTTGGAAGTATTTGAGCTATAACTCTGACAGTGAGGCCTGTCTGTCAGAAATGTATTCATTTGATTTAATACGAATTCTTGTCATTTATTTTATTTATTGTTTTCATTGTTTAAAAGTTTGTGTTCTGGTTCTGGTTCTGGTGTGAAATAAAGCACAATAATTACATTCAAGACTGTTTCCCTTTTTTTAAGAAAAGCATCGGAATCGCAATTCTTGACTTGGTATTGAAACCAAAATGTTGGTATCGTGACAACACTAGCTACTCCTGACAGTTAAACCTGATATTTAGTAGGTCTGTTAAGTATTGAATGCTGATCATTCTGACGTCATTTGGCCGGTCAAAGTAGTTTGGGCTCGGATAAAATCGCTCCGTTACTTTCGTCCCGTGTTACTTTCGTCCCGGCTCTCCCTACGTGTGTGTGTGGTGTCAGGTGTCAGTATGAGAGGATGACAGCGCGTCTAATTTTGATGTGGCCCAAGAGCCAATCACAATAATACCTGCAATGCAGTGAACCAATCACCTTTGAGGGGGGGGAAACCCATCGTTGATTAAACACTATCCAGTGTTTCCCCTGCCATTGTCTTGGAGGGGCGCTGCGCCAACGGAGCCCCCCCCCCCCCTGAAATTTAAGGTGTTATATATATAATTTTTTTTTTAAATATATATATAGCACCAAATTGCAAATAATCTATAACTACTGTCATTTTTCACATTGAACATGTGCTCTTTTATTAAATAAACTAAACGCTTTCATTTTAAGTTGTGGGTTTAGTGTTTTTGACCCTAAGAAACACTGATGCATTAATCAATAACAATAATAATAATAATAATAATAATAATAATAATAATAACAGGTCCTCTCTCTGCTCCAGAGGATTTAAAAAATATATCCCAATGCCATAAAAATGCATCAGTGACGTGGTTGAAATCTTGTCTCCAGAAAACAAACTGAAACAAGCGGTATCAGTGACTGTAAATGACTGTGTGTTTGATGTGGCTCTTTGCAGTAACATAGAAAAAATGTGGCTCTTAACCTCTGACTGGTTGGCCACCCCTGCTCTATAGAGAGTTACAGGGGTTGTTAGCATTTGGTGCTAGCTCGGAGCTAATGGAGATTAGTAGCTGTTTCAATTTCTTGAGAGAGAGAGAGAGAGAGAGAGAGAGAGAGAGAGAGAGAGATAGGAAGAGAG